>SJYX01004768.1:237078-262433 GCA_006410675.1 Oreotragus oreotragus
TATGGATGTGAGAGTTGGACTGTGAAGAAAGCTGAGTGCTGAAGAATTGGTGCCTTTGAACTGTGGTGTTGTTGAAGACTCTTGAGAGTCCCTTGGACAGCAAGGAGATCCAACCAGTCCATTCTGAAGGAGATCAGCCCTGGGATTTCTTTGGAAGGAATGATGCTAAAGCTGAAATCCAGTGCGTTGGCCCACTGATACAAAGAACTGACCCATTGGAAAAGACTCTGATGCTGGGAGGGATTGGGGGCAGGAGAAGAAGGGGACGACCGAGGATGAGATGGCTGGATGGCATCACGGACTCGATGAGATGTGAGTCTGAGTGAACTCCGGGAGTTGGTGATGGACAGGGAGGCCTGGCATGCTGCGATTCATGGGGTCGCAAAGAGTCAGACACGACTGAGTGACTGAACTGAACTGAATGGCTAATGATGTTGAGCATCTTTTCATGTACTTACTGGCTATTTGTATATCCTCACTAGAGAAATATCTATTCAAATCCTTTGCCCAGTTTTAACTGAATTATTTATTTTCATATTACTGAGTTGTAAGATATTCTGAGTATGTCTTTTTTTTTTCAGGCATGATTTTAAAGTGTTTTCTTATAGTCTGTGGATTGTCTATTCACTTTTGGTATTATCATTTAAAACAGAATTATTTGATTTTGATGAAGTCCAACTTATCAAAATTTTTATTTTATTACTTGTGGTTTTGTATTGTATCTAAGTCATAGTGTAAGATTGTGAAGATTTACTCTTATGCCTTCTTCTAAAAACTTTATATTTTTAGATCTCTGATCTATTTTGAGTTATTCTTTATATATAATGTAAGACAGGGGTCCAGTTTCATCATTTTTCATGTGGATTTCTAGTTGCCCCAGCACTATTTGTGGAAAAAACTATTCTTTCCCCATTGATTTTCTTGGCATGTTTGTTAAAAGTTCATTAAACATTAATATAACAGTTTATTAATGCCACACTATCTTGATTTCCATAGCTTTGTAGTAAATTTTGAAACTGGAAAGAGTAAGTCCTCCACCTTCACTGTTTTTCAAGATTGCTTTGGTTATTCAGTGTCATCTTATTTTAACTTTTTTAAAACAACTTTTGGTTTAGTGGGTTTTCCTATTTTTTCTTAGTTTTCTGTTTCATCCAGTTCTGTTTTGATTTTTACTACTTCCCAGCTTTTACTTTTTGGAGTTTGTCATATTTTATAAGTGGAAATGGACAGTTGTCTTATTCCTTTTGGGGCTTTCTTTCTTTCTAATTTTTACAATTAAGACATAAGTGACTCGAGTTCTACTTTGGCTGCATCCCACATTTTTATTATATGTTGTTGTCATTGTTTTTTAGTGATAAATATATACTTATTTCCTTTAAAGTTTCTTTTTTTAATGTTTCTGAGGGATTATCTTGTTATTAATAACTGATTTCAAATTGTAGTACATTGTAGTCAGAAAAACTTGATTTTTTTTGGTGTATACTGAGCCATGTAAATTGTATTATTCAAATCTTCCATATTCTATTTTTGACTGCCACAGTCTGCATGTGATTTTTCCCTTTTTACCCTGTCATTCTGCTAATTACACTACAGTATTTGGTGCATAGAACATCAGAGCTGTTGAATATTCCTGGTGAATGGTTCATGTTTCCATTTTGCAATGACCTCTTCATCTCACAAAAATTTTTTTTTAATTCCACGTCTTTTTTGTCTAATATTAACATAATTACTTTTTTCTGGCCTCTGTTGTTGCTACTGAGTAATGTGCTATCAATTTTTTTAATGTATATTTACCTGGGCTTTTTTTGGCTATTTCTTTATTTTTAGTCTTTCTGAATTATTAGATTTTAAGTATGCCTGTTATAAACAGTATATGGCTGAGCTTTTCTGTCTGATATATGAGTCTATTTTTAAATTCATGGATTTAGTATATATGCATTTAGAATATATATTATATATACTGATGCAATATATAACTATATATCTATATCTACTTTCATCTCTATTATATATGTAGATAGTGATATAGTTTCATAGGCAGTCTTTTAAGCAGTTTACATATATTAACACATTTAATCCTCACAATACCCCATTGATATAAGTACCATTAATATTCCCACTTTACAGATGAGGGAACTGAGGCACAGAAATATTGTGACTCACCCCAGTTGACATAACGACTGTGGAAAGCAAATTGAACATTACAGAGGAGATAATCCTGGAAATTCTGAGAGGCAGGCAGGGTCAAAAGATGGAAAACATTCTTGGGAGACCAGGGTTTTTAAGCTCCTAGTAACCCTACTCCAATGGCACCCCACTCCAGTAGTCTTGCCTGGAGAATCCCAGGAACGGGGGAGCCTGGTGGGCTGCCACCTATGGGGTCATACAGAGTTGGACACAACTGAAGTTACTTAGCAGCAATCAAGACATCAAGCAAATAGGTGGTACCGTCCAGCTGATGAATGATAAAGCTGAGATTTCAACCAGCAATTTAGCTCCAGATTCATAATGTGCTCATAACTATCATGCAAAGTGCCTTTCATAGGACCTGGTTTTCTTTCTTTTTTTTTTCCTTTTGGTGTTTTAGTTACATCGTTTAAGTCTTTAAGACTTCCCAGAGTGATCATGTTACATTCTCTTTCAATTCGCCTCTCTTCTGTGTAGTTTTAGGGAACCTCTTGGTGCTGTTGATTCTTAAGTCTGTTGACTCTTTTGGAGGACTTTGTCCTTCTGCATTTCATCATTTTTGTTCCTGAGCTCATCTTTAGAGATACCAGTTTTTCTGTGAAAATCCCCTGGGTTTAGGGTGTATCCTTCAAGAGCTATTTTGCTTTTGCTACAGAGAGATCACCATACCTGGACCAACTTTTCGGTCATTTAATCACTTTGGAGGTCATTTACCATCACAGTTCCGGGATCGTCTGCAAATTTGGTGGTGGTGGTGGTTTAGTCAATATGACTTGTCCGATTCTTTGCAACCCATGAACTAGAGCCCACCAGGCTCCTGCGTCCATGGCATTTCCCAGGCAAGAATACTGGAGCAGGTTGCCATTTCCTTGTCCAGGGGACCTTCCCAACCCAAGGATCGAACCCGCGTTTCCTGAATTGTAAGTGGATTCTTTACTAAGTCACCTGGGAAGCCCCTCTGCAAATTTACAGCTCTGAATTTGAGGTAAAAACAAACCTGGAGATTTTGTTTCTCAAACGGACATTTTTCCCACCCAGGCAGAGACATACAAATATGTTTTTGTGTCTGTGCCAGTGGACTGATATTTTTCCTAAATGCTCTTACAGTGAGAGTACAACCCTTTAAAAACTGCTTTACTCAGATTCTGGGACCTAATCCCAGTTTGCAGCAGCCTTTCACATTCTTGCCACACTATCCTATTTCTTACTGACGCACTTGGCCCTTCCCTTCTTTCTTACCAGTTCACTCACATATTTAAAATAATTTTTGCTATATTTCATCAAGCATTTCTATGTGGCAGAAGAACTTTCAGATGATCTTTTCCTCTCATGAGAATTGGAAGTCCCATTTCACCCTTTAAAAAAGTATGATATTAATTTTTCTTGATAAGTCTTCTTACTGACGCACTTGGCCCTTCCCTTCTTTCTTACCAGTTCACTCACGTATTTAAAATAATTTTTGCTATATTTCATCAAGCATTTCTATGTGGCAGGAGAACTTTCAGATGATCTTTTCCTCTCATGAGAATTGGAAGTCCCATTTCACCCTTTAAAAAAGTATGATATTAATTTTTCTTGATAAGAATAATGAAAAATTTGAGACATGTTAAAGAGTTAGGAGGAAAATGTAAACTACTCACGGATACCACTACCTGGAAGTGATCACTGTTTATTGCTTCCATTTTTTATTCTTATATGTGTCCAGATGCATGTAGTTATATGTATGTTTACATCTGTTCATGTGTGTTCGTCTGTTTACTACTTTTTCCACCTGATATTATATTTTTATTATATCATTAAAATTCATTAAATTTACTTTTCTGTACCCCATGACCTAGAAGTAACAAAGGGAGTACTTACTCTAAGAGCCCTACAATCCTAACTAACTGATAGATGCCTTACATTTAAAGCAAGACAATGTTGTGTCTCACCCATTGAGCTGATTTTCATTGACTATTCTAAATAAGCTGATTATATTGTCTGGTCTCCAATTTGCTGTATCTAAATCTTAGATGCCCCCTCCTTCCATTGTAGTTTTCTTATTAGAAAATTCCTCTTAGTGAAGCTTGGAATTCTGAAGTGGTCCCCCAAACACAGTTGCTATTTAAGGGCTATGAGAGAACAGAATTTAACTGCAGGTTTCTCCAGGGGCCAGGGTATAAAGATGGTTAGAAACCAAAGTTGGGGAATCACAAGCATGTGTAGTGGAATGGCATTCCTCTTCTCTCCTTCTAAAAGCAGCCTGGCTTCAGGAGAATGGGCGTTGTGTTTCACGTAGTCTTGCAAATGCAGGTCTAACTTTGGCACAGCCTTTCCATCTCCCCACCAGCCTCCATGCCCCAGTTGACACAAGGATTGTGGAAAGCAGATGGAACATTGCAAAGGAGATAATCCTGGAAATTCAAACAGGCAGACAGGGTCAAAGAATAGAAAGCATTCTTGGGAGGCCAGCATTTCCAGCTCACAGTAATCAAGGAATCAGCTCAAACCCTTGAAGCCTGACAAACCCTTGAAGGCTGATAAAATGTACATTTCCTGTAAGTTACTCCCTGACCCTCCCCAGTTAAGTCACCACTATATATATATATATATATATATATATATATATATATATATAGTGTCAGCCAAATGGATTTGAATTCCAAATTAGGTTCTTAAAACTCAGATTAGTTCCAAGTTCAGTTCAGTCGCTCAGTCATGTCCAACTCTTTGTGACCCCATGGACTGCAACACACCAGGCCTCCCTGTCCATCACCAACTCCCAGAGTTTACTCACACTCATGTCCATTGAGTCGATGATGCCATCTAACCATCTCATCCTCTGTAGTCTCCTTCTCCTCCTGCCTTCAGTCTTTTCCAGCATCAGGGTCTTTTCCAATGAATCAGTTCTTCACATCAGGTGGCCAAAGTATTGGGGTTTCAGCGTCAATATATATCCTTCTAATGAACTCGGGACTGATCTTCTTTAGGATGGACTGGTTGGATCTCCTTGCAGTCCAAGGGACTCTCAAGAGTCTTCTCCAACAACACAGTTCAAAAGCATCAATTCTTTGTCGCTCAGCATTTTGTTTATAGTCCAACTCTCACATCCATACATGACCACTGGAAAAACCTTAGCCTTGACTAGATGGACCTTTGTTGGCAAAGTAACGTCTCTGCTTTTTAATATGCTGTCTGGGTTGGTCATAACTTTCCTTTCAAGGAGTAAGCATCTTTTAATTTCATGGCTGTAGTCACCATCTGCAATGATTTTGGAGCCCCCCCAAAATAAAGTCTGACACTGTTTCCACTGTTTCCCCATCTATTTGCCATGAAGTGATGGGACCGGATGCCATGATCTTAGTTTCTGAATGTTGAGCTTTAAGCCAACTTTTTCATGCTCCTCTTTCACTTTCATCAAGAGGCTCTTTGGTTCCTCTTCACTTTCTGCCATAAGGGTGGTGTCATCTGCATATCTGAGGTTTGATATTTCTCCCAGCAATCTTGATTCCAGCTTGTGAGATGTGTATAAGAGACAGAAGATCTGGCTGTCTCAATCTATGAGGACAGCTCTGAAGGTCTATTTTTGCTCCAGAGCTCTATGCAGTGTGGACCAGATTGCTGTTGTTAGACTGCATTGCAGCTTGACTTCCCCTCTGCCAATCCTGCTTCCTTCCCCTTCCTTCCACAGGTGTTGATCCCAAGGACACTCTCTATAAACAGCCTGCACACCAGACTCTGCCTCCCTGCTTCCCAGGGAATTGAATCCATGACTTTGACCTTATCCTTTCATTAAAAATGCATTCCTCCAGTCATGTATCCTTCCATTCAATACATACTTACCTTAAACTTTCTATCTGTACAAGAGTTTAGCATTATCAAGGATGAATATACATGAATCATACATGGGCCTTGCCCTCAAGAAGTTCACAATATCAAAGGAATGATTAGACCTGTCCACCAATGATTCCACTGAGGAAGTCAAAATGAGGCGTGGTCTATTCAGACTGAGGGGGTCAAGGCCAACTTCCTACGGGAGGTAGAACCTGAGATGGGCCATGAAGGATGGGGAACGGGAAACTGAATAATGTTATGTGGCTCTGGGACAAAAGTGCCTTTTTACATAATAAGAAGAGCCCATGCAAGGGGAGTTTAGGGGAGGATGGATACATGTGTATGAATGGCTGAGTCCCTTTGCAGTTCAGCTGAAACTGTCATAACATTGTTAATTGGCTATACCTTCATACAAAATGGGCTTCCCTTGTGGCTCAGCTCTGCCTGCTATGCAGGAGACCTGGGTTCGATCCCTGGGTTGGGAAGATCCCCGGGAGAAGGCAAAGGCTGCCCACTCCAGTATTCTGGCCTGGAGAATTCCATGGACTATATAGTCCATGGGGTCGCAAAGAGTCAGACACAGCTGAGCGACTTTCACTTTCACTTAATACAAAATACAAAGTTAAAAAAAAAAAGAATATCCTGTGCAAAGGAAAGTAGGGTGCAAAATGAGAATTAGCTACCCAAAGGGAAGAGGCAGGTGTGGCAGCTGGATGCGGTTGGACGTTGGACAACCTCATGACATCCGCTTCCTCTGCCCCCTGCCATGCCCCTTCCCTCAAAGCCCTTCCTTTGCTCCCAGCTCTTCATCCCACCTGCCTCTTCTCTGTCCCTGCAGGAGGCACGGTTTGGTCACCAGCCAAAGCTCTGCGGTCTGGCTGTGAGGGAAGGATTTGGAGGACACAGCCAAGAGGAGGGCAAGATTCTTTCCTGGCTGCAGGGAGAAGGAGGTATTGGCATGCTTGCAGTCTGTTTTATCCAAGACTGCTGGTTCCCTAGAAGGCTGCTTCCATCTCACTTTTGGATTAATAAGAAACCAGATGGGCCCAGCTGGTTGGTGAGCGTCATGTGCTCATGAGGCCAAGGTTGCAGCACGACCCCTGGAAGGGCTTTGGAGCTACACAGGCAGAAAGTCTGTTCATAGCTCTCTGACCCAGGCACAGATGGTGAACTTGACCTTGGCCAGGTACACAGCCCCTGGTTCCTGACATCGACTAAGCCTTAACCCTGATCACAAACAGCCTTGGGTCTTGCTGCAGAATGAGCTCCAAACACCAATCAGTCAATTGATCAACCATCTGACAGCTCACTATGGAAGAACTCCTAGAGCTGCTGAGTGCTGTTCCAGGATGGCTGGGGGGGTCGGGTCAGGGCACTGCCTTGGTGGCTGATGCTTGGCAGGCATAGCAGCCAGGCTCTGCAAGTTCCAGGTGGCACACCTGGGTCCAAGAGAGGCAAGCTCAGGGATGCTGGCTACCACTTACAGTCGAGAAGGACCTTCTGTCCTTTGACTTCCCTGAAATGCAAAGTGTTATTCTCTTAGAGAGTGAGTCCCCTGTCTGAAGAAGTGTCTCATAGGCAGCTGTTGGATAATCATCATGACTCTTAAAGAAGGTGTTCAGATTGACTGGGGCCTCCCTTGGGTGCTCCATTTGCTGGATGCATGACCTTGGGCAATGACCTGCCCTCTCAGAGCCTCGATTTTCACTTCAGTCCAGCGAAGATAAGGAAGCATGTACTTCCTGGTCTTGTAGCAGGCCCTCGATAAGACTATGCCCGTGAAGTATTTGTATTATTGCTCTAAGACCGTTCACGGAAGAAGAGTTGTTGAGATGTTTGTGTTTCAGGCATTTGAGAAGGGTTCCAGTGAGTCCTAACTTAAGTCTGACTCTTTGATGACCCCATGGACTGTAGCCTGCCAGGCTCCTCTGTCCATGGGATTTCCCAGGCAAGAACCCTGAAATGAGTTGCCATTTTATTCTCCAGGGGATTCGTGGGTTCAATCCCTGAGTTGGAAAGATCGCCTGGAGAAATAAATGGCAATGAGCTGGACGTGACTTAGTGACTAAAACAACCACTGAGTCCTGCCCCTCTTAGCAAGTGGCCACGGTTAAGGGCCAGCCTGTGGCTAGAGAGAGGAGGCAGGGCTGTGAACTCCACAACCTATCACACTTCTAACAAATCTGGTTCCTTGTCCTTCTGTCCTGAAAAGTGAGAGAGGCCAGGGACTCTCCATCCACGGGAGTACCAGGATAACACTCCCATCCTCCCACCCTCCACTCAGGCAGGCTTAATGCCATTCCGCAGCCTCAGTGAGATCTGGTGCCTCTAATGGTTACTATGGCGACTGTGGCTGGGAGGAGCAGGGCGGGCCTGACTGGGGATGGGAAGCCCGAGTTTCCAGGCAGTGCTGCTCTCTGTTAGCTGTGCAATTAGGATCCCCGGTGGGGTGCGGCTGGGGGACAGGATGCTCAGGTGAGCCCACCTTCCGGAGACCTGGGTCCTCGGCCCTCACAGTTTTGGGGGATGAGCCCCAGCTCAGGGTCTTCCAGCTGCCTGGCTCTTGCTCTTCACAGCGTCTCTCACCAGGAGCCCAGCTGTCACCTGTCCTTTGCTCTGATCCTTGCCCTCCTCTAAGACTTCACAATGATTTCGCTCTGTCCCCTGTAGCAGCTCTGACTCAGGATGCACCCAGGGCTCTTCCGAATTGCCCTTGTGCCCAACCTGCTGCCGGAGAAAGAACATGAGAAGGCAGGATGAGTTTACTACAATTCAAATGTGGTTGGGTCTCCCCTCTACTTAAAAACCTTCAGTGGCTCCCCAGTGCCCTCAGGATAATGGCCAACACTTTATCACAGCTTACAGGCTCTTGCTACCTGCTCCCTTCTGTCTCCTGGTCTCCTTTCTTGCTGTTTCCCACCTCATCCCCTGGGCTGTGATCACATGGGGTCTTGATGCTTCTGGAAGGGTGCACTCTCTCACCCCTGGGCCTTGGCCTGTGCGCTTTCCCTTCTTCCTGGACACCCTGTCTGCTTACCTGGCTGCCTCCCACACATTCGCCTCATCTCAGCCTTGACGGCGTGTCCTCCGGGAAGCTCTCTGCAGGATCAGCAGCCTTTCTGCTCCCAGAGCACCAGCCTTCCATCAAGCACAAACCCTTCTAGGTCAGAGTTGCCCACTCACTTGCCGTCTTCATCTCCGGGGTGCCCCACTCCCAGTGTGTGGCTTGGGTCTGTGTGCACAGGAGGCGCTTGGTAACAGTTGTGGAATGAATGAGTGAATGAATAAAGGAGGGCCCATCTGTCCTGGGCCAGCTCTCCCGGGCGAGGTGGTGTTGTGGCAGAGCCTAGCACCTTTGTGGGTGGAGGAGAGACTGGGAAGTCCCTAAGGCATAGTGCCCCAAGCTTCAGAGAAAAACCCCAAACACAACCTTAGGTAGCTGGGCCCCTTGCTTCAGGGAAGAACTGGAACTCTTTTAAACAGCAGGCTTTTGGGAACTGGGTCAGCCATTGGGTCTGTCTTCTCCACGGAGAATCTCTCAGTGATAAAAGGACTTTTGTAAAAGAAGAAAGGAAACCCAGAAGAGCTTAGCAAAGACTATTCAGACACATGGCAGAATCTCTGAGGTGATGTGTCACATGTGAAAAGCAGAATGCAAAGCTCCGGGCGTTCCAGGTCACACGTATGTGACTGTGTGTGCTCAGGCAGGTGAGGCCTGGGGGAGGAAATGGACAGTGAACGTTCCACCCATGTCAGAGGCTGACAGAAGCGGGGATCCGCCACAAGGGACACAGAGGGAGAGGAGGCGAGGCTGCCCAGCCCTGAGAGGCGAGGGCTTCACCCCTCAGAGTCCCCGGCGGAGGGACTGTCTCCGTCTCCCCTGTCTTCTGCCTCTCCCCTTTGACTGCTTTAGGGCCCTGCTGGCCACTTGGAGAAGGCAATGCCGACAGGCCTGGGGCCCTCTGAGCAGGGGTGGGCCCCGAGGAGGGCGTGTCCAGGGGCCTGCGCCCCTCTTGGCGCAGGCCGGATCCTTCCTGGCTTCTCTCCTTCCTTCCCCAGGCCTGTCTATGCCCCAGCTGACCCCTCTGTCTTCCCCAAGCGCCCCTGCCCTTCGTCCCTAAAGGGCCCATCCTGAGGTTCATTCTCTTTCAAGGGCTGTATTGCCCTCTCCCATTCCTGAGCTTCCTCATTAAGTACACGTGGTTAGTAAGTTGCATCAGGGTTCTGGTAAGAATTAAAGGTAGTAACGACGAGTTTTCTGTGCCTAGCATGTGTTGGCATACTGCAAATGGTGGGTTTCGTTTGTTTGTTTTTCACAAGGGAGGAAGAAAGAGAAACAAGGAGTGTCAGAAGAGGTAACAATATAAGGATCTTTTTCCTCATTAAAAAAAATTCTTTAAAGGATAATTTGTATTATGATGCTTATCATATGAATAAATGTAAAATGTTTGCAACAGTCCTATAAAGAAAAGAAGGGAGAAATGGAAGTAAAGTGTTTTAAGAGTTCCTAAACAAATTAAAGCTGTGTATTTTAAACCTCAGAATAACTGCTAAAAATTAAAAAAGAGGTACAGCTAATTAGCGAACAGAGATAAAATGGAATACTCCAAGAACACTCAGCTGGTCCAAAAGAAGGTAGTTAAAAAAGAAAAAGGAACAAAGGACAGATGAGACAAATGGAAAACAAATATCAACATGATAAATTTAAACCAAACATATCAATGATTACAATTAAATGTAAGTGCTCTAAAGATTTCAGTTCAAAGGTTGAGGTTATCAGACTTCATAAAAAAGCAAGACCAAACTATATACCATCTACAGAAACCTCATTTTAACCATAAAGACACAGGTTAAAAGTAAAAGGATGGAAAAATATACACTAGGCACATGCTAATTATAAGAATGCTGCCATGGCTATATTAATACAAAGTAGATATTTGTTCAAAGTCAGAATAAAAAAAATATTATGAGCGATAAAAGAAGGGCCCTTTATAATGATAAACTCTTGATTTTCAACTCTGTTACTGGAGGATGTAGAGCCAGTCTCTTAACCTCTTTGAGCCTCAGTTTCCTCTTCTATAAAATGGGTCTTCAACATCAAGTGTAAAGCGCCCAGCACAGTGCCTAAAATTGTGTGGTTGCTATGGTTCTTACTGTGATAAGTGAGCCGTAGATGTGGCACATTTCTTCCCAGGGCATAGTGCCTCTCTCTTTACCTGGCCTCTCACCCTGCTCTGCTTGATGATCATTTATGCCAGTAATTACTCGCTGGGCACATAAGGAAGGGGCTGTTGACTTTGCTATTGATACTATAAAGTTGCTCTTCCACAGGTGTTGGGAACCCAGGCTTGTCACTTACGATCCAGTCAACTCCTGGCAGTTTGGGCTGGTCTAGTGAGAAACTGGTCACAGGAAAACTTTTGGGAACAAGCCGTTTGCTCCCCTTGAGGTCCTTTCAAGGGATATGGTGTCTTCTTGATCTTCCAGAGCCATGGTTATCTCCGGATCTGGATTTTTAATTTCATTATATTTGAATAAGAGTTTCTCATCTGTGCTAGTCCAATGTAACAAACTCCAAAGTGTTACATTTCAAAGGCAAGTTCAGAGAACTTTTCCATTGAGGAATAGTTTATAAAAATAACTTTTAAAACATGAGCACATTGGGGTGTGATGGGAAGCTCTTTGGGCTTCAGAGTTTGTACAGGTCTGGATTTAAAACCCAGTTCTGCTACATTCATTTGTCCTGAAAGATTTACGGAGCATCCCAGGTTCCGTAGGGATTGGGATACAGAGGGAAACAAGAGATAACTCCTTGTCTTCATGGAAGTGGAGGTCTAGCAGGGTGACAGTAAATAAATAAATAAACAAAAAGAAATGATTTCATATAGTGATAAGTGTAATGAAGAGAACAAAGTAAGTTAGTATAATAGAAAGTGTGTGGGAGGTTGGGAAGGTAAGACTCCGTGGAGATGCGAGTTACAAGTTGTGATACCTGAATATCAGCCAGATAAGGTGAGTGAGAAGAGCATTCAGGTGAAGGAACAAGCGCGAAGGCCCTGGGGAATCTAATTTGAGGACTGGAAAGGAGGCCAGTAAGGTTAGAGGGACAAGAGAGAGGGGCTGGTCATGCAGACTGTCACAGGTCACAGGTCAGAACGGAGTGAGCAATGAAAGTCCTCGGGGATTTGAAAAGTGAAAGTGAAGTCGCTCAGTCGTGTCCGACTCTGCGACCCTGTGGACTGTAGCCCACCAGGCTCCTCCATCCATGGGATCCTCCAGGCAAGAATACTGGAGTGGGTTGGCATTTCCTTCTCCAGAGGATCTTCCCGACCCTGGGACTGAACCCAGGTCTCCTGCATTGCAGGCAGACGCTTTAACCTCTGAGCCACCAGGGAAGCAGCCACTTAGGAGCTGAATGTCCCTGTGCCAGTTATTTAATCTGCCTGTGTGTACATGCTCAGTTGCTCAGTTGTGTCCGGTTCTTTGCAACCCTATGGAATGGGGCCCGCCAGGCTCCTCCGTCCATGGGATTCTCCAGGCAAGAATACTGGAGTGAGCTGCCATTTCCTCCTCCAGGGGATCTTCCCAAACCAGGGACCAAACCAGCGTCTTCTCTGCTTCCTGCATTGACAGGCAGATGGAATCCTATGGACAGAGGAGCCTGGCCGGCTACAGTCCATGGGGTTGCAAAGAGTCAGATGTGACTGAGTGACTAACCTACCTGAACCTCACTTTATTCATTGGTGAAGGGGAGATGACACCCATCCCATCTCATGGAATTATTGGAAAATTGGGCAACGTGATGCATATGAAAAGCTAAAACGGTACTTGAGACTTTGCAGTTGCTTGACAAACGCTAGTCTCCTTCCATCTCTGGGCTTCAATTTCCTAGAAACTGAAAGGGTAGGACTCAGTGGTTTCTATGGCATCATCTACCTGGAACATTCTTAGTGCTTAAAAAAGGAAGGGGAGTTCTAAAACTAAAACGTTAGGAACATTACTTCAAAATGAAGATAAAGCATCTCAGAAATTGTGTTGTAAATCATTGCCCAAATAGGATTCCACTTTTAAAAATTCAATTTGAGTGCAATTTTCTCAGGAACACACACTTACGGTACAGAGTAAGGTCAACCTGTGAGTCACACTCTCCCTTCCAGATTCTCTCCTGGATCTCAGTGCAGAGGGCTGGGCAGCTTGGGGGGATTGTCCAGGGGTGACCATCTGAGGCCCCTCTATTCAAGGGCTCATTAGCTTCAGATTCTGATTGGATGACCCCTAAGTTTTGGGTCAGGCAGAGTAGAGAGACAAAGCTGAGGGAAGAGGGAGGTCCTAGGACTCCAGAAGGTTCCCAAGAATGCCCAGGACAGGCTTTGGCGATTCCTGTAGTATCGGAAGTGTTTCCTAGAGACGTGCTACCAGTTTGGACTCCTTGATGTGGGGAAAGCACAGCCCCATCGCCTTCCCATGAGCTCAGGTGATGCTCAGTATCCTTTTCAGCGATCTCTCCAGGCAGTCTCTACCAGCTGACCAGGGTTAACCCATGAATGGGCTTCCCTGGTATGCTCAGTGGTAAAGAATCCGCCTGCCAGTGCAGGAGATGTACATTTGATCCCTGGGTTGGGAAGGTCCCCTGGAGATGGAGACGACAACCTACCCCAGTATTCTTGCCTGGGAAATCTCACGGACAGAGGAGCCTGGCAGGCTACAGTCCATGGGGTCACAAAGGCGTCAGAGATGACTTAGCGACTAAACAACAACCAGCCCGTGAGTGAACCTCTTTGCCACCCCTGATCTAGCCTTACTCCCTCAGATGATGAAATCGGAAGCCCGGGGAGGCGAAGTGACTTGCTAGAGGAACTCAGTCAGTGGCAGAGCTCAGTCTCCTGACTTTCCACTGCCCCCTGCTGACCCCAGGGGGGGAGAGGCCACGAGACACAGTCTGCTTCCAGGAAGAGAAATATACCGTCTCTGTATGACAGATAGAGTGGTGGAGACACAGGGACACTGGTCCAATAGAACTAACGAGAAATTTCTGTCCGGGCTCTGTTGCTTCTTCCAGTGCCTTCCCCCCTTTATAACCAACAGTACCCTGATATTCTGACACACGCGATTTGAGAAGACTCACTGACCCCTGGCTTTCAGGGAGGCTGCTGATAGGCTTCGGACAGTCAGTATCGCCCCTCCCCACGGCTGCAAAGACTTGTTTGTGATAGACCGATCAGTCAAGGCCAAGGAGAGGCCATCCTGGGCAAGTTCTGGCTATAACCTGGTTTGGTTACCAACTTGCTGTATGGTATTTTCAACATGAGCCTCTTATGTTCAATTTGAAAAATGTGCGTGTTTGGAGAATAGGGTGGGGCGGGGGAAAGATGACAGCTTTCATACTGAGGTCTGTGGACCCCAAGGTGGTGTTTCAGGACTTGGGGAACCCCTATTTACCCCCACCCTTGGCTTTACCCAGATGCACTCTCCCCTTCTCCAGGCTTCAGAGGAAGGTTTGGTTTGAAGAAAAGGTTTTGTATCTGAAAAAGCGCAGTAGCCCCCGGGGACAGGTGACCTCACGGGCTCCGCCCACCTGTCCCACCCCTGACACTCCAAAACCTATGCATCTGCACCAAAGCTGAGAATCTGAGGACCACGTGGCCTCTATTTTCAAAAAAAGAAAAAAGAAAAAAATCAACGAACATTTCTTGAGTACCTGCTGTGCTAGCCCGGATTGGTCTGTCTGAAATAGTGCATTTGTTTAGAAAGAACAGTGAAACATGCTCAGTGAAGACAACTTGGAAAACACTAAGAAAAATCACAAAGAAATAAGTAAATTCAGCAGTAATCCCATTAGAGTCCAGCACTGTTGGCCACATCATTGAGAGTCCTTCCTTTTTCTCTCTCTCTCTCTCTGGCTTTCAGAGTTTCTGTCTGCAAGCTCATATCTTTTTTTTTTTCTTTTAAAAAATACCATCAATTAAAAAAAATTTTAAGACCTTTTTGTTTTATATTGGCATAAATGGCAATCCACTCCAGTACTATTGCCTGGAAAATCCCATGGACAGAGGAGCCTGGTAGGCTACAATCCATGGGGTCGCAAATAGTCAGACACGACAGAGCAACTTCACTTCACTTCTTCATAGACAATTCATGGGGCTTCCCAGATGGTGCTAGTGGTAAAGAACCTGCCTGCCAATGCAAGAGACATAAGAGACGTGGGTTTGATCTCTGGGTTGGGAAGATCCCCTGGAGGAAGGCATGGCAACCCACTCCAGGATTCTTGCCTGGAGAATCCCATGGACAGAGGAGCCTGTTGGGCTACTGTCTATGGGGCTGCAAAAAGTCAGACACGACTGAAGCAACTCAGCAGCAGCAGCATAGCCGATTAACAACGTGACAGTTTCAGGGGGACAGCAAATGGATTCAGCCACACATATACACGTATCCATTCTCCTTCAGATGTCCCTCTCATGCAGGCTGCCACATAACACTGAGCAGAATTCCTTGTGCGAAGCGTATCTTTTAGTTTGGACCCTGATCCTGTCATTGGTCCTCTTCCTCTTTCAATTTTCTTAAGAGAGAGAGCCAGTTTACAGGTGGAAAAAACACTCTTGATTTCCTTTTCAGTTTCATCAAAACCGTTGTCGGTGTTTCAGAGCATGGGCAGGTGGAGCTTGTACCTTCCTATTTCTGCAGAGTCATGGGCCTGAAATCACAGGCTAAGGGGACAGCTCCTCTAATACCATAATCCTTCCCAGGAGGAGGGGTTGGTGGCACTAGGACAGGACATCCACCCTGGTGACATGAGGGACTGCCAACACAAAATGCCTTCAAAGGCCCTGGAAAGATCAAGGCAGAAAGAATTCAGCTTTCCCCAAGGACTAAAGTAGAGAAAGTCACTTGTCCTTGAAGATAGAGGCTTCCTAGGTGGCATCAGTGGTATAGAACCTGCCTGCCAATGCAAGTTAAACATAAGAGATGCGGGTTCGACCCTGTGTCGGAAAGATCCCCTGGAAAAGGGCATGGTAACCCACTCCAACATTCTTGCCTGGAGAATCCCATGGACAGAGGAGCTTGGTAGGGCTATAGTCCATAGCGTTGCAAAGAGTCAGACGCAACTGAAGCGAGTTAGCACGCATGCACATAGAGAAATACAATCCATATTAACACAGTAGATGTTCTTGCAATAAAGAAATCAGCTTAACTCAATGTTTCCCAATCACTTTGGTTGCTAAATCTTTCTCTTTTTTTAGGGAAACATTCTCTCCCTCTTAACTCCTTTGGGAGCTGTGGCTGATCCAAGCCTCCCATTGTTTAGTGGAAGGTGAAGGTCCTGAGAGCAGAGGGCACTTTCCCAGTGTGGGACACCCAGGTCTGTTGACTCCCACCCAGACCATTGCTGTTTGATGGGATTATAGTCCTTGCCCCTCTCTACCCTGCTTCTGGATCTCCCAAGCTGCAGTCTCTATAGCAACATTAGTAGCACCCCAAGTTCTAGGTGGATCCCTAGCAGATCATTGTTCACCTGTTGGCTCACCACTCCTGTTGCTATTGTTCACTTGCTAAGTCGCGTTCGACTCTGCAACTCCATGAACTGAAGCGTGCGAGGCTTCCCTGTCTTTCGCTCTCCCGTGGAGTTTGCTCAGACTCATGTCCATTGAGTCAATGATGCCATTCCAGCCATCTCATCCTCTGTTGCCACCTGCTTCTCTTGCTTTTAATCTTTCCCAGCATCAGGGTCTTTTGAAGAAGTCTGGATATGACATGATGGTGAGAGGAACTGCCTCCCCCCAAAAAAATGCTGAAATGACTGAGTTTACCTGGAGCTGAACTTGATTGCTTTTCTGCCATCAGATGGAATTGAAAACTGAAATGTAATTTTATCTCAGAAAAATAAGGTTCAGTCACTTACGTGTTAAGAGTTTTGTGGCCTATGAAAACCTTGCCCACCAAACTCTGAGAAGCAACATGAGAAAATTTGTTATAAGTCTATAGGTAAGTGTCTTGTGGAATCCAGGAGAAAAACGTGCGAGCTAGGTTCATAAAAGACTATAAGCAAGTACTGGAAACCCTTTTCTCGGCTCTCATTGCTGCTTCTTTATGCACACCCGTTTCCGTCTTCTCTGAGGATCAACTGTCTGTACTCCCCCATCCATATGCCAGAATATAGTGGCGTCGAGACCCTAAATTTTGTGACACAGTTCTAGCCACATACAGATTCTAACTTTCTGTCTCTTAGTTCCAAGTTCTTAACACAAGAATCTAATTGGCCCACTCTAATCCCACGTCTGTCTCCCTCAGTTCAGTTGGCAGTGGCCTGAAAAGCCATAGCCTACGGCACAAACATGACTGCTGTGGTCCCTCATCCTGTTCCAGGGCATGGGCCTCAGGGAGTTGGAAATGGCCGTGAGCTGGGAAGACAAGATGATGTCTCATCCACTGTGAGGCTTATGCCTTGCTTCTGCCACTTACAAAGTAAGAGGCATAATATCTATAAATCCCTACTTCTAAAGGAAGGCAAAGAGAACTAACGTTATTAAGCTTGTCTCCCAGATACTAGACATTGTGGTAAAGTTAACCAGGTTATCCTAATTCATCCTATAAACAACCTAAGATATGGGCATTTTAATTTCCGTCTTTGCAAATAAGGAAATTGGTGTTTACAGAGGTTAAATCTCGGCACTTGTAAGGGGCAGAGCTCAGATCTGAACCCAGACAGAACCGGTGCTGCAGCAGAGGAAAGAGCTATGAAGATTGAGATAATGTCTGAAAGCAGCACATCACATTCTCAGCTATGAGTAAATTGCCTGGGACAGGATCTTGCATGGAGCAAATGCTCAGAATTAAAAGCCTCATTAATAAGAGCACCTGACTTAAATTACAGTGGCAGTCTTACCATCATGAAGTGTTTGCCTCATATTAATCCACCAAACACCTCTACGAAGTGGGCACCCATCTGCTTTAAGGGGTTTCTGCCAAGACACATTGTATTACAAATGAAAAAGAAGATTAAAACAGCTGCCTATACCGACTTTAACTGTGACTGACCTTCAGCCACCGTTTGGTGAGATGGATCCTGTGCTGCTTCATGTTGAGGTGTGAATTTGCCAGCTTAGGGGCCTGTTGTCATAGTGTCTTTAGAATCTGTCTATGTGCTCTGATCTTCTGACCTCCCAAAGCTAAATATAACTCTTTATGATTGGAGATGAGCTCACACAAAGTCCAAACTGTAAATGTTTGCCAAATGAAACATTTGTCAACAGGTAGTGATTAATCACCTACTGTATTCTCAGCCCTAAGAATATTAAATCTCTAAGATACAATCCATGCCTCTGAGAGACACAGTTTTTTTCTGTACAATCAAAAACCCAAGAGCTTAGTAATTAGGGAAATGCAACTCTAAACCTCCTTGAGATCTGTCTTCGTACTCACCAGGTTAGCTATAGTCAAAAGTCAGAGGGTCAAGATGTGGAGAAATCTAAATCCCCTCACATTGCTGGGGAGAACGTGAAATGGTGCAGCCACTATGGAAACAGCATGGCAGTTTCTTAATAAGTTAAACATAGAATTATCACATGACCCAGCAATTCCATTCCTGGGTGTATACCCAAAAGAATTGAAAACAGGTGTTCAAACAAGAGGTCATACACAAGTATTCACAGTAGCACTGTTCACAATAGCCAAAATGTAGAGACAACCCAAATGTCCATCAGCTGATGAGTAGATGAACAAAATGGGGTATATCTGTATGTGTGTGTGTGTTCAATCTTGTCCAACTCTTTGTGACCCCATGGACTGTAGCCCGCCAGGCTTCTCTGTCCATGGAATTTTTCAGGCAAGAATACTGGAATGGGTTGCCATTTCCTCCTCCAGGGAATCTTCCCAAATGAAGGACAGAACCCATGTCTCTTGAGTCTCCTGCACTGGCAGGCAGATTCTTTACTATTGCACCACCTGGAAAGCCTAGCATATCCGTATAATGGAATACTATTTAGTAATAAAAAGTGATTAAGTGCTGATGAAACATTGGATCAGTACTAAATGGAAGAAGCCAGACCTGAAAGACCACCCATATCATATGATTCCATATTTATGAAAAGTCTATGCCAAGTCACTTCAGTCACGTGCAGCTCTTTGCGACCCTATGGACTGTAGCCCTCCAGGCTTCTCTGTTCATGGAATTTTCCAGGCAAGAATACTGGAGCTGATTGCCATTTCCTTATCTAATATGTAATATATATTTACATATAAATAACCATAAGAGCTATGACCAGAGATGAGCATATCAGTATGCAATGCCTTGTGATTCCACCTGGGCATTCTGTCAGATGGCCTTTCTTCTAAGAGGTGGAGTGAGAACATACCAGCCTGGGAGCAGCTATTGGAAACTGGCCCATCTGGTTTCCTAACTGAGTTCAGAAAGCAAATACCACCGGATTCATATACTGATCTATCAGTACCCTCATTGCTGAGTATATATAAATCATACAAGACCCTAAAACTATATGTATTAAACTTTTGGTTACACTCCCCACTGTTTTTTCCCCCTATTGTGTTTTTTAAATGGTGTTACTGTGGCTCATGTTCAAGGTCTTATACTCTGAATCCATCCCCTTCCAAGAAGTTTTGTAAGATCATGTTCATCTATCTAAGAGTCATATAGTTGTGAAGCTCTTTTTACCTGTTTAAAAATTATTGAGATATAGTTGACTTGTAACATTGTATTAGTTTTCAGTGTACAACATGATTATTTGGGCTTCCCCAGTGGCTCAGCAGTAAAGAATCTGTCTGCAATGCAGGAGACATGGGTTCCATCCCTGGGTCAAAAGATCCCTCGGAGGAAAGCATGGCAACCCTTCTCCAGAATTCTTGCCTGGAGAATCCCATAGACAGAGGAGCCTGGTGGGCTACAGTCCGTAGGGCTGCAAAGAGTCAGACAGTACTGGAGCGACTGAGCATGATGCCACAGCACATAATTATTTGATTTCTATATATGTAAGTGTCATGCGATGATCACCTCAATAAGTCTAGTTAATATCCTTCACCACACATAGCTACAGTATTTTTGTGTGTAACAAATACTTTTAAGATCTTCTCTCTTGACAACTTTTAAATATACAGTATTGTTAACTGTAGCCCCTGTGCTATACATCCCCAGGACTTACTTATTTTATAACTGGAAGTTTGTACTTTTGACCACACTTTTACCCATCACACTCACTCCCTGCCCCCGACCCACCTCTGGCAACCACCAATCTGCTCTCAGTATCTATGAGCCATTTTATTTATTTATTTATTTTATTCTTCATATTAGTGAAGTTCTTTTTACCCCTTTAAAAATTATTGAAATATAATTGACTTGTAACATTATATTAGTGTTCAGCGTACAACATAATTATTTGGGCATCCCCAGTGGCTCCATGGAGAAGACAATGGCACCCCACTCCAGTACTCTTGCCTGGAAAAATCCCATGGGTGGAGAAGCCTGGTGGGCTGCAGTCCATGGGGTCGCACAGAGTCGGACACGACTGAGGGACTTCACTTTCACTTTTCACTTTCATGTACTGGAGAAGGAAATGGCAACCCACTCCAGTGATGTTCTTGCCTGGAGAATCCCAGGGACGGGGGAGCCTGGTGGGCTGCCGTCTATGGGGTCGCACAGAGTCGGACACGACTGAAGCGACTTGGCAGCAGCAGCAGCAGCAGTGGCTCCATGGGCTTTCGTTATAGCTCAGTTGGTAAAGAATCTGCCTGCAGTGCAGGAGACTTGAGTTCAATTCCTGGGTTGGGAAGATCCCCTGGAGAAGGAAATGGCAACCCACTGTAGTATACTTGCCTGGAGCAACCCAAGGATAGAGGAGCATGGCAGGCTACACCCCATGGGGTTGCAAGGGTTGGACACGACTTAGCGACCAAACCACCACCACCAGTGGCTCCAGAGTGAGGTACTATGGAACTTGTCTTCCTCTGTCTGACTTATTTCGCGTAGCGTAATGCCCTCGGGGTCTCTCCATGTTGTCACAGATGGCAAAGATTCGCTTTTCATGGTTGAATATTCTCTTGTGTGTATATGTGTATGGCATTTTCTTTTCCCATTCATCTATTGGTGAACGCCTTGATTGCCTCCTTGTCTTATCTACTACAAATAACGTTACAATGAACATGAAGGTTCATATATCTTTTCAAGTTAGTGTTTTTATTTCCTTCACATCAGTTCAGTTCAGTTCAGTCGCTCAGTCGTGTCCGACTCTTTGCGACCCCATGAATCGCAGCACGCCAGGCCTCCCTGTCCATCACCATCCCCCAGAGTTCACTCAGACTCATGTCCATCGAGTCCGTGATGCCATCCACCCATCTCATCCTCGGTCGCCCCCTTCTCCTCCTGCCCCCAATCCCTCCCAGCATCAGAGTCTTTTCCAATGAGTCAACTTTTCGCATGAGGTGGCCAAAGTACTGGAGTTTCAGCTTTAGCATCATTCCTTCCAAAGAAATCCCAGGGTTGATCTCCTTCAGAATGGACTGGTTGGATCTCCTTGCAGTCCAAGGGACTCTCAAGAGTCTTCTCCAACACCACAGTTCAAAAGCATCGATTCTTCGGCGCTCAGCTTTCTTCACAGTCCAACTTTCACATCCATACATGACCACAGGAAAAACCATAGCCTTGACTAGGCGGACCTTAGTCGGCAAAGTAATGTCTCTGCTTTTGAATATACTATCCAGGTTGGTCATAACTTTTCTTCCAAGGAGTAAGCGTCTTCTAATTTCATGGCTGCAGTCACCATCTGCAGTGATTTTGGAGCCCCAAAAAATAAAGTCTGACACTGTTTCCACTGTTTCCCCATCTATTTCCCATGAAGTGATGGGACTGGATGCCATGATCTTCGTTTTCTGAATGTTGAGCTTTAAACCAACTTTTTCGCTCTCTTCCTTCACTTTCATCAAGAGGGCTTTTAGCTCCTCCTCACTTTCTGCCATAAGGGTGGTGTCATCTGCATATCTGAGGTTATTGATATTTCTCCCGGCAATCTTGATTCCAGCTTGTGTTTCTTCCAGTCCAGCGTTTCTCATGATGTACTCTGCATATAAGTTAAATAAGCAGGGAGACAATATACAGCCTTTACGTACTCCTTTTCCTATTTGGAACCAGTCTATTGTTCCATGTCCAGTTCTAACTGTTGCTTCCTGACCTGCATACAGATTTCTCAAGAGGCAGGTTAGGTGGTCTGGTATTCCCATTCCAATTCCAAAGAAAGGCAATGCCAAAGAATGTTCAAACTACCGCACAATTGCACTCATCTCACACGCTAGTAAAGTAATGCTCAAAATTCTCCAAGCCAGGCTTCAGCAATATTTGAACCGTGAACTCCCTGATGTTCAAGCTGGTTTTAGAACAGGCAGAGGAACCAGAGATCAAATTGCCAACATCCGCTGGATCATGGAAAAAGCAAGAGAGTTCCAGAAAAACATCTATTTCTGCTTTATTGACTATGCCAAAGCCTTTGACTGTGTGGATCACAATAAACTGTGGAGAATTTTTCCTTCACATAAATAGCCCCAAATGGAGTTGCAAATCATATGATAGTTCTGTTTTTAATTTTTTAAGGAACTTGCATGCTGTTTTCCTCAGTGGCTGCACCATTTTACATTTCCACCTACAGAGCACAAAAGTTCCTTTTTCTCCACATCTTCTCCAACATTTTTTTTTAACAACAGTACCTTGCACTGATCTGTATTTAAAAATTACTCTTAATGTTGAAATACTTACATTTTGGGGTATCTTCCCAGTTTAATGGGCTTCTGTGGTAGCTCAGCTGATAAAGAATCCACCTGCAGTGCAGGAGACCCTGGTTCAATTCCTGGGTTGGTAAGATCCCCTGGAGAAGGGATAGGCTACCCACTCCAGTATTCTTGCCTGGAGAATGCCCATGGACAAAGGAGCCTGCGGGCTACAGTCCATGGGATCCCAAAGAGTCAGACATCACCCAGTGACTCTAAATGTGGAAATAGGTACATTTTGGGGTGTCTTCCCAGTTTAATACTCCCATTTCATTGAGAGCATCTCTATCTCCATGAGACAGACATGTTCAGAATTGATGACCCTGCTTTGCTGGTGCCATGAATAGGTACCTAACCTGAGGTGAGGCAATCAGACCAGAGTGGGACTTGGGCATGACTGACTCTGCCTTTTAGCTGGAAAGAGGGTTATGGAAAATGAAGAGCAGAAACTGCCATCACGGAAAACCATTCTCATCCACATGCCAGGAGAAACAAAGAAAGTAGATACTCATAGAGAAGAACTGATTTTTGAATTGATGTGAATAACGAAGGAAAAACGGGGGGAAATAGTCTGGCTAGAGAGAGAAAGAGGGAGGTATGCAGGGAGAGGAAAAGACACACAGAGAGAAAAAAACGACAGTTCTTATTAGTATTCTAGTTCCTTGTTCTTGGTTTTCATGATGTCCATTCCTGACCTTGGGTTCTGTGAGATACCCTGAATGTTTGTATTCAGTTCTCCTGATTTTTTTTTTCTGCTTGAGTCAGTTTCTGTTGTATTGACTAAGACTACTAGAACCTACTTCTCCATCCTGTTTTGAGCCCCTGAACAAACAAATAAACTTTGACTCTTTCTGAATTAATTAAACACATTTATAGGCATTTATATCTATAGTCATCTAATCCAAACCATTCATTTTATACAACAAAACATTGGTGTCCAAGGAAGTGAAATCCTCTGCTCAAGTTCTCACAGTTAGGAGATGGCAGAGCCAGGAACAAAACCAAGGTCTTTGAATATCAGCCTAGTGTTCTTTCTGCTAAACAAGGCTACCTTTTCATGAAAACAGTTAGCATCGTGCTTGGGACAAAGAACGCCTGCTCCCTATTCTGAATGACCACTGGAGTGGTCAGTTGGTCCAGGCTGAACATTTGAAGTATCCCAGACCTCTGGAGTCAGCTATGAGCTCTAGCTATTGGCCCAGAGATAAGCTCCTGCCCCAAGGAGAGATACCTAGGGACTTTTCTGGGAGAATATTCAGATACTTAGAGAAAAAGGGATGATCTGAATCTCCATTTTCTGTTTCTAACACACTAGGGATCATGTGAGCTTAGTGCTTCTAGGGATTTTCTTTTTAGCATGAGAAGACATACAGCTCTGAAAAACAAAGCCAGCTCAGAGGAAAACAGAACCAAGAAACGAAAAGAGACAGATGCCCAGTGACTTTACTTGAGTAGGTAGAGTCAACCATGCCAAAGTTTTCAACTCCTAAATTCTCAGTTACCTGACCCAGTGTGTTTCCTCTTTGCTTAAGCTGGTTTGGCTTTGCTGGTGCCTACAGCCAAGTAAGTTAAAATACCAAAATGGTGACTACTAATCACAATTTAATTTTAGATACTTTGCTTCTTATTCTCATATACAACAGAGAGGATACATCTTTGGGTCATTATAAAGGGAAGTTAACTTTTATGATTTAAAATTTAATTAATATGAGTTATTGAGACTTCCCTCCCTAGTCAGGGAACCAAGAGTCTGCATGCCACACAACATGCCAAAATCAATCAATAAATGAGTTATTGAGGCTGCACTAAGAACAATAGTGACAAATAAATACAACTGTATATGTGCTTTTTAAAAATTGAGGTATAGTTGATTTATAATAGGACATGTTACAGATGTATAACATAGTGATTCACAATTTTTAAAGGGTATACTCCATTTAGACTTATTATAAAATTTTGACTATATTCCCTGTGCTGTACAATACATGCTTATAGCGTACTTATTTAATACATGGTAAGTTTTACCTCTTAGTCCCCTATCTCTCTCTTGCCCCTCCACGCTTCCCTCTCCCGACTGATGGTAACCACTAATTTGTTCTCTTATCTGTGAGTCTGTTTCTTTTGTGTTATGTTCACTAGCTTGTTTATTTTTTAGCTTCCACATATAAATAATATCATTACAGTATTTGTCTTTGTCTGACTTATCTCACTAAGAATCGTACCCACTAGGCCCATCCATGTTGCTACAAATGGCAAAATTTCATTCTTTTCTGTGGTTGAATAGTAGTCCGTCATCTTTATCCATTCATGTGTTGATGGACACTTAGATTGCTTCCATATCTTGGCAACTGTAAATAATGCTGCTGTGAACACTGGAATGTGAAGTCAAGTGGGCCTTAGAAAGCATCACTACGAACAAAGCTAGTGGAGGTGATGGAATTCCAGTGGAGCTATTTCAAATCCTGAAAGATGATGCTGTGAAAGTGCTGCACTCAATATGCCAGCAAATTTGGAAAACTCAGCAGTGGCCACAGGACTGGTCAGTTTTCATTCCAATTCCAAAGAAAGGCAATGCCAAAGAATGCTCAAACTAC
>SJYX01004768.1:264541-276876 GCA_006410675.1 Oreotragus oreotragus
CTGAAACTCCAGTACTTTGGCCACCTCATGCGAAAAGTTGACTCATTGGAAAAGACTCTGATGCTGGGAGGGATTAGGGGCAGGAGGAGAAGGGGACGACAGAGGATGAACTGGCTGGATGGCATCACGGACTTGATGGACGTGAGTCTGGGTGAACTCCGGGAGATGGTGATGGACAGGGAGGCCTGGCGTGCTGCGATTCATGGGGTCGCAAATAGTCGAACACGCCTGAGCGACTGAACTGTGAACAATGGGGTGCTTGCATCTTTTTGAATTGTTGTTTTTGTTTCCTTCAGATATATATGCAGGTGTGGAGTGCTAGGTCATAGGTCATGTGGTAGTTCTGGTTTTAGGTTTTTGAAGAACTTCCATAATGTTGGTGACTGCACCAATTTACTTTGCTGCCAGCAGTATTCTAGGGTTCCCTTTTCTCCACATCCTCACCAACATTTGTTATTTGTAGACTTTTTAATGGTAGCCATTCTGATGGATGTGGGGTAATGTCTCATTGTGGTTTTGATTGGCATTCCTCTGATGGTAGACGATATTGAACTGTTTTGCATGTGCCTGTTGGCCATCTGTATGTCTTTTTAAAAATTTTATTTATCCAGCTGTGTTGAGTCTCGTGGTACACAGGCATTTTGTTGCAGCACATGGGCTCAGATGCCCCCATGGCATGTGGGATCTTAGTTCTCTGCAGGCATGTGCATGCTCAACCTTGTCCGACTCTGCACTCCAAGGACTGTAGCCCACCAGGCTCCTCTGTCTATGGGATTCTCCAGGCAAGAATACTGGAGAATGGGTTACCATTACCTCCTCCAGGCGATCTTCCTGACCCAGGGCTTGAATCTGAATCTCCTATGTCTCCTGCATTACAGGGGGATTCTTTACTGCTGAGCCGCCAGGGAAACCCTTATTTCCCTGACCAGAGACCAAACCCTTCCCCCTTGCACTGCGAGGTGGATCCTTAACCACTGGGCCACCAGGGAAGTCCCTATCTGTATGTCTTATCTGCAGAAATATCTCTTCAGGTCTGCTGTCCATTTTTAGGTCAAGTTGTTTTTCAGTGTTAGGTTGTATGAGTTGTTTATGTATTGGGGTTATACATATTGGTCATATCATTTGCAAATACTTTCCCCTACTCAGTAGACTGTCTTTTCATTTTGTCAATGGATTCCTTTGCTGTGCAAATGGTTTTATGTTTAATTAGGTCCCATTTTTAAAATTTTGATTTTATTTCCTTTGCCTTATGTGACAAGTTGAAAAACATTGCTACAAATTATGTCAAGGAATGTTATACCTATGTTTCCTTCTAGGAATTTCATGGTTTCTGGTCTCACATTTAGATCTGAAACCCATTTTTAGTTTACCTTTGTATATGTTGTTAGAAACTATTCTAATTTTGTTCTTTTATGTGTAGAAGTCCAGTTTTTCCAGCACCACTTATTGAAGAGACTGTCTTCTCTCCATTGTATGTTCTTGCCTCCTTTCTTCTAGCTTAATTGACCAAAAGTATGTGGGTTGAACACAGTATATCTTTCCATCTGCTTGTGTCATCTTCAATTTCTTTCGTTAGTGTCTTACAGTTTTCCAAGTACAGATTTTTACCTCCTTAGGCAGGTTTATTCTTAGATATTTTATTCTTTTTGATGTAGTTGTAAATGAGATTGTTTCCCTAACTTCTCTTTTTGATAGTTCTCTGTTAGTGTATAAAAATGCAAAAGATTTCTGTATATTGATTTTGTATCCTGAAACTCTACTCAGTTCATTGGTGAGCTCTAGTAGTTCTTTTGGTGGAGTATTTAGGATTTTCCATGTATAGTACCATGCCATCTCCTTTTTGCAATTTGTATTCCTTTTATTTCTTTCTTGTCTCATTGTTGTAACTAGGACTTCTAATACTATGTTGAATAAAAATGGTAGGAGTGGGTATCTTTGTCTTGTTCCTGATCTTAGAAGAAATGCTTTCAGCTTTTCACCACTGAGTATGATGTTAGCTGTGGGCTTGGCATACATGACCGTTATTGTGTTAAGGTATGTTCCCTCTGGGGCTCCCAAGTGGCTCAGTGGTAAAGAACACGCCTGCCAATGCAGGAGAAACGGGTTCAGTTGCTGAGTCAGGAAGATCCCCTGGAGAAGGAAATGGCAACTTACTCCGGTATTCTTGCCTGGGAAATCCCATGTACAGAGAAGCCTGGAGGGCTACAGTCCACGGGGTCGCAAAGAGTCAGACATGACTTAGTGACTAAAACAACAATGATTTTCCCTCTATGCCCACTTTCTAGAGAGTTTCTATCATAAATTGATGTACAACTATCAGTTCAGTTCAGTCACTCAGTCTTGTCTGGCTCTTTGCAACCCCATGAACCGTAGCACGCCAGGCCTCCCTGTCCATCACCAACTGCCGGAGTCCACCCAAACCCATGTCCATTGAGTCAGTGATGCTGTCCAACCATCTCATCCTCTGTTGTCCCCTTCTCCTCCTGTACAACTATAAGTGTGCTTTTATTTTCCAAGGAAAATGAATAAATTTAAATTTATCCTAAGGCAATACTTGTATGGATGTGAGAGTTGGACTATGAAGAAGGCTGAGCACCGAAGAATTGATGCTTTTGAACTGTGGTGTTGGAGAAGACTCTTGAGAGTCCCTTGGACTGCAAGGAGATCCAACCAGTCCATTCTGAAGGAGATCACCCCTGGGATTTCTTTGGAAGGAATGATGCTAAAGCTGAAACTCCAGTACTTTGGCCACCTCATGCGAAGAGTTGACTCATTGGAAAAGACTCTGATGCTGGGAGGGATTGGGGGCAGGAGGAGAAGGGGACGACCGAGGATGAGATGGCTGGATGGCATCACGGACTCGATGGACGTGAGTATGAGTGAACTCTGGGAGATGGTGATGGACAGGGAGGCCTGGCGTGCTGCGATTCATGGGGTCGCAAAGAGTCGGACATGACTGAGTGACTGAACTGAACACTTAAAAGTTTTTTTGTTAGGTTCTGGACCCCTTTACACTCACAATTTATTGAGGACTCCAAAGACGTTCTGTTTATGTGGGGTATAATTATCAACATTTACTGTAATAAAAGTGGAAGTGAAAATCACTCAGTCATGTCCAACTCTTTATGACGCCATGGACTGTAGCCCACCAGGCTCCTCTGTCCGTGGTTTGCTTCAAGCAAGAATACTGGAGTGGATTGCCATTTCCTTCTCCAGGGGACCTTCCAGACCCAGGGATCAAACCTGGGTCTCCTGCATTGCAGGCAGATTCTTTACTATCTGAGCTCCTAGGGAAACCCATGGCTAAACCAATACAGTATTGTAAAGGGAAAAAAAATTGAATTAAATTTAAAAAAAAGTGGAAACTGAGAACTTTCAAAAATATATACTGATTCATTTCCCAATAGCCATGATTAGTGGATTGTATGTTAATATAGATAACATCTTAGTGTTTTAATAAAATTAGTTTTGGGTCTGCAACCCCTGAAGATGTGTTCTAAAGTAAAATGTTAGATTGTTTCAGAATAGGAAAAAGGATAGTGAAGGACAAAACTTGGCAAGTACATTTTATTTGCCTTAGTTTATAATACTTGAATCTGAAAAGTAGCTCTGTAATGTGTTAAAATCTTAGCAAAGTTTGCCTAATTTTGGTAAGCTTGTTGCCTTGATTTACTGAGTAGTGCCTCAGCCTACAGCCTAAAAGGTTATCATTATCTGCTATGTAACCTGCCTGGGTAGCAAAGATTCTGGGTTTTACTAGAATAATTTCCTGTGCTTTATGTTGACTTTTCTATATCCTTGATTACTTAAGGAAGAAAAAGAATCAAGGTTCTTCACTTGTGAAAGAGCATAGACTTTTTAAAAAATCCTGTTACCATCTATGTTTATTTTTCAGTGCTTTATTTTGACTCTTAATTAAATAGGTAATCAATTATTGTTTCTTAAGCATCCATGATCCCATCTTAAGTATCCAAATATCTTCTGACAAGTATTTTTTTTAATTTTCACTTTCCCAAAAATATTACCTGTAGATGACAGAGACTTAAAATGGCTATATTTAATTTGTAACCAGTAATCTTCAAATGCTAAAGTTCTGATGAAAGGGTGCCTACCACTAATACAACCCACAAGGATATTTGGTTGTTCATTTACATTGATTATGATTACACATACTCTGGATTCATTTACTCCGTCTTATTTTGTGTATATCATTCTTTAGAATGATTTTTCTTGGCTTCTGTTTTATCCATTCCTACTGTCTGTTGAATTGGTTGGCTTTCTTTGGTCCCCATTTTCCTGTCTCTCTGTTTGGAAGTTTCTCTTTATGGTAGAACCTGCTAGATGTTTCTGCCATAGCCATTTCCCCTTTTTTCCTTAGCAATAAAAGTGGGAAATAGACCTTGCTGAGAAACTGCTTTTCTGAGTTTCTCTCATAGATAGAAGGGACACAGTATGTGAGAAGTTGGTTGCCTGGAACATCTGGGAAGGCTCACTGAAAGGGTAATGAATGTCAGGGGCTTCCCTGGTGGTCCAGTGGCTGGGAATCTGCCTGCCAATGCAGCAGACACGGGTTTGATCCCTGGTCCGGGAAGATCCCACATGCCACAGGGCAACTGAGCCCATGCACCACAACCATTGAAGTCCCCATGCCCTAGAGCCCGTGTTCTGCTACAAGAGAAGTCCCTGCAGTGAGAAGCCCACGCCACAACTAGAGAAAGCCAGAACAGCAATGAAGACCCGGCACAGCTGAAAAGAAACGAATCAGGAAATTTAAAAAGGAAAAGAGTAGTGACAGTTGGCCTATGTTCCTTTATTCTTTCTTCCTTTATCCTGCTTGGAATGTGGGTATGATAACTGGAACTCCGGAAACCATCATGGGCCCTGAGGCAACTTTAAGGATGGAAGCTACAGCCCCAGGATAGGAGAGCAGAAAGAGCCGGAGCACCAGTGAGCAAGGAGTGGCCAAATCTGCCCTTACCTGCCCACCTCCAGATTTTACTCATATGAAATAAAGACCAATTCTGCTCTTATACTAGTCACTTCAGTCAAGATTTTTATTATTAGCTGAATGCAATTTCTAACTGATTCACCTGAAATTTTTAAACATGTATACTTAATGTAACAAGATCTAAACTTAATCAGTACCTCTAAATACATTATAGACCAAGGACCACTACTATCAGAACTTTGGATATGTTGTCATTTCTCACTTTTTTAAAAGCTTTTTGCTGATCTTTGCACCATCTTCCCCTACTGCACACACACTCACATATTTATTTTCTGATTCTTACAAGTTCAACAAGGTATGTACCCTTATCCCATTTTCACAGATGAAGAAATTGTGGTTCATAGGCATTAGGTAACCTTTCCAAAGTCACATAATTAATAAGTGGCAAAGTCTTTCTAACACCTATTGTGTCAGAAATCTTGAAAAGTAAGAGTGTTAGTCGCTCAGTTGTGTCCAGCTTTGTGATCCCACACACTGTAGCCGTGAGACTCCTCTGTCCATGGGATTCTCCAGGCAAGAATACTGGAGTGGGTAGCCATTCCCTTCTCCAGGGGATCTTCCCAACCCAGGGACCAAACCTGGGTCTCCTGCATTGCAGGCAAATTATTTGCCATCTGAGCCTCCAGGGAAGTCACAAATCTTGGCTGTATTCTTTCATCAACTACTTTGCTGGCACTGTAGCTGAGGACAAGCACACCCTCTGACTGGGGGAAGGCTGGAGTAAAGCAAGCTATGCTATTACCCAGATCATCATATCATACTAAATGGACATATATAAGAGATCAGTCTGCTAATTTAAGGACAGCAGCTTCTGGTTTAGCCAATTTCCAGGATACAGGACTTTTCCCAGAGGGAAATCTACATCCTTGTAGGAGTTCTCTAGTAATGCTCTTGGGATACCTTGCTAGAGAATGAACTAATACAACTAGGTCCTAATAAGCCTCAGCAGACAAACAAAACAAAGGCAGAGCTATAATCATGATCAGAAAGGGAAAAGAAAATAATATTAAAACAACTATTTTGCCACCATAAAATCTGTGTTTCTCTCTCAGAGCCACCAAAGAGATATCACTGAAAACCACGTTTTGTATGTTGTAAGGAAAGAAGGCAATGAAAATGTTTAGAAGCAAGGAACTTGAGAAACTATTTTAGTTGAGAGTAAAGGCAAGGACGAGGAGTGACTGAACAAAACAGAATACTGAGGTGTCTTAAGTGAATTTAATAAAATAAAATAGAAATAATTTCTTTCCTTTGACATATGTAAAAGGAAAATGCTTATCAGATGAATCTGATCAGATAGACATGCTTTGAAGACAAATGTAGCCAAATTATGTAACCAGAGCTTCCTCAAGTTCTAGATGCAAAGCTTTTAGAGGAATAACAAAAAAGAAAAGATTTTGTAGAAATTCAGATTGGCAGATTCAGAAACACAATTTGGAATGAATTTTTCTGGCCAGAAGGCAAGAATGCAGAAGAAAATCCTTCTCCTCAGGTTTATGGAGTATTTGGGTCACAATGACCCATTTATGTAGATTTATAATTTTTGCTGATCTTTCAATTTAATTTTTTTCCAAACTCCAGTTACAATGAAACGTGAACTTTGGCATGGGCTAAACTCAAGAGACTACCCTCTATTTATCTTCCCCATCCCACTGTCCAGGTGTCACCTCTCCTGAGTGTGTTGGGAAGGCACACGGATGGTTCTCATCCCTCTTTTATTTTTAATTGGAGGATAATTGTTTTACAGTTGTTTTGTTGGCTTCTGCCTCACAACAATGTGAATCAGCCATAAGTATACACATACCCCCTCCCTCCTGAGCCTCCTTCCCTCTCATCCCTCTTATGTTGACATCTTGGGAGTTTTGTCTCCAGATCCTGGGGTCTTCTCACCTCTCCCATCACTGCTGTGACAAATCACATACCCCTCCACTGACCGTCCCCTCCTGGAGCTTGACGTCTGCTGTGCCTCTTGATAAAATGCAACTACTTTGAGTTCACAGGGTGAATGAAGAACCAGCCACACTTCCCGTTCTGCCTTTCCTCATACTGCATAACCATGAGGCTGTGCGGATGAAGCAGCTTTACCAGATGGTAGGGTTAGTTAAATGGACTTACAATGTGGGAGTAAATAAAAGGTACAATTATATATTCAAGTCAGCATTGCTCACACTAGAATAAAAGCCACAGAGGACCTAGGAACGGGGGTGGGTGGAAGAGTTGGCTTGAGTAGGAGAATCTAGGGTGGGTTTTGCAGTTCTGAATCGGGTTCCTGAGAACTCCCAGCCAACGTGGAATTTGAAGATGCCTTCTCTCCTTAACAACATCTCCAAAAGACAGTGGTTCAACGGGGGAAAAGCCTAGATTCATATACAAGAAGAGAAAGATTTCTCTAAATGCAATGAAGCCTACACAACGAGCTATATTTTATTTTCCTTCTACTTCTGAATAATGGCCAAAGGCAAAACAGGAAAGGGGACTCAGCAGTCCCTGATGCTCCTTCACTCCTGGGCTACACAAAAGACCTGGCTGAAGTTCTGGAATGACCACTGCCCTGTACCTGGAGCCCATATACATCTCTACGTGGGATGCCTCACAGGACTCTCCAAGCAGGAGGGAAGCAGAGTGACTTGTCTTCCTATCTAAGAAACTGACTCAGTTGCCTTAAGGAAATCAAGGTCCAAGCAACTTCTGAAGATTCACTTTGCAGGACAAATTTCCACTGCTTTTATGTGATAACCCTTTCCCTTAAAGGTGCAAGACTTCTCTCTCTAAATCTGTGGTTCTCAAATAGGGGTGATTTTGGCTTCCAGGGAACATTTAACAATGTCTGGAGACATTTTGGGGGCTTCCCTGATGGCTCAGTGGGTAAAGAATCCACCTACAATGCAGGAAATGCAGGTTCGATTCCTGGGTCGGGAAGATTCCCTGAAGGAAGAAATGGCAGCCCGTTGCAGTATTCTTGCCTGGAGAATCCCATGGACAGAGGAGCCTGGCAGCCTACGGTCCAAAGTCACAAAGAGTCAGACACGACTGAGCAGTTAAGACATTTTTGGTTGTCACAACGTCAGAGAGGAGAGGGGGAAATGCTGCTGGCATCTAGTGGGTAGATGCCAGGGATGCCACTAAACATCCTACAGTGCAAAAGATAACTCCCTACAAGAAAGAAATATCCAGCTCCAAATACCAGTAGTGCTGCTGTCTGCTCCAAATGCTTAGGAAAAAAAGAGGCGATTTCACATCATCTGTGACCAGTGCTCATCATGCTACCATTCTCATGTCACTCCTGAATTTTACTTTTAAAATTCATCAGCTGATCTTCCTACAAATCACTTTCAAGAAGTAGATTAAGAGTAATCATGGCGTTTACTGAGTTCATACTATGTGCCAGGTTCTGGGAAAAGGACTTTATATACTTTATCTCTTTTTTTTGTCACCATTTTTCAGAAGAGAAAACTGAGGTTCGGGGCAATTAAGTGGTAGATGTACACGAAGCTTAAATTCACTGAGGTGAGAATCAATGCAGAGCTCAAGTTTCTGATCTTTAACTCAATGCCTTTCTATGAAAAACAAAAGTGTGCATTCAATTTATTGAACAATTCCTTTAAACTCAATTCTATTTTTCATCATAAGAATTTTTCATCTTCTGACAAAAAGTACTGTAAAGTAAAATAAAGTAAAAATAAAAATTAAAAAAAAACCATATAGATAATTTAGCACTGGTGAAAAAACAAATAAATAAATACATAAAACTCTGTACTTATGGCCATCCATCACTTGGAGCAGACTTGATAGATGGATTTTGAAACACGTGTATTTGTAAAACTCCCTCCTTTCCCCAAAGAAGAAAAGTTATGTCTTTTATATATTTTAGTCTAAAATTTAAAGAATATCTTGGGGTGTCTGTATTTAAAAGAAAAAAGCAACATTTTGTAACATTCACAACAGCTATACCAGTAGTGCTGCTGTCTGCTCCAAATGCTTAGGAAAAAAAGAGGCGATTTCACATCATCTGTGACCAGTACCCATCATGCTACCATTCTCATGTCACTCCTGAATTTTACTTTTAAAATTCATCAGCTGATCTTCCTACAAATCACTTTCAAGAAGTAGATTAAGAGTAATCATGGCGTTTACTGAGTTCATACTATGTGCCAGGTTCTGGGAAAAGGACTTTATATACTTTATCTCTTTTTTTGTCACCATTTTTCAGAAGAGAAAACTGAGGTTCGGGGCAATTAAGTGGTAGATGTACACGAAGCTTAAATTCACTGAGGTGAGAATCAATGCAGAGCTCAAGTTTCTGATCTTTAACTCAATGCCTTTCTATGAAAAACAAAAGTGTGCATTCAATTTATTGAACAATTCCTTTAAACTCAATTCTATTTTTCATCATAAGAATTTTTCATCTTCTGACAAAAAGTACTGTAAAGTAAAATAAAGTAAAAATAAAAATTAAAAAAAAACCATATAGATAATTTAGCACTGGTGAAAAAACAAATAAATAAATACATAAAACTCTGTACTTATGGCCATCCATCACTTGGAGCAGACTTGATAGATGGATTTTGAAACACGTGTATTTGTAAAACTCCCTCCTTTCCCCAAAGAAGAAAAGTTATGTCTTTTATATATTTTAGTCTAAAATTTAAAGAATATCTTGGGGTGTCTGTATTTAAAAGAAAAAAGCAACATTTTGTAACATTCACAACAGCGGATTGAATTTTCTTATTCATGTGCCTGTCTCCTTCTCTGTCCTGTGTATTCCTTTTCTACTGCTGCAGAACAAGTTAAAACAAACTTAGCAACTTAAGACAATACCTGTTAATTATCTCACAGTTCTGTAAGTCCGAAGTTGGTTACGCATAGCCGAGGCATAACTGACTTCTCTGCTCAAGCTCTCCCAAAGCTGAAATCATGGAATCAAGTCAGGCTGAGTTCTCCTCAGGAGGCTCTGCAGAAAATTTACTTTCAAGCTCACTGAGGTCGCTGCAGTTGTAAGACTAAAGTCTCACTTGCTGACTGGTGGTCAGGGATTGACCATCCGCACTCCTCTCCAATGAAGCAGCTCCCTCCATCATCAAAGCTGTTAGGAGCGAATCTCACTTGATGATGACTCTGCTTCATGGTTTGCATCTCCACGGAAAGCCCAGTCCCCTGTAAGGGCCCATGTAATTACATGAGGCCCACCAAGGACAATCTCATCTTGAGGTCTATTGATTTGACTCCTTAGTTACATGAGCAGAATCCCTCACAGCAGTACCTAGATTCATGTTTGTTTGAATAACTGGGAGAATGTCTATGTATAGCAGGAATCTTGGTTTACAAGGAATCTTGAAGGTCATCTTAGAACCCTTCCTAGTTCACAGTCTGTAAACTCCTTGATGGCAAAATCTGAGTCTTGTGCATCTTTGGCTGGTACTCAAGAGATGCTCCATGAGTGTTCACTGAACTGAATTGTTTTAAAGGGATAGAGAAATTACTGAAGTCATGAAATTGTTACATATAAGTGTTAATTTTCAGGTAAGGACAACTCCCATCAGGAAAAAGATCGAATAAGATGCAATGCCCAGGTAGCCTTTAGGGTGATCTCTATCATGACCTCTTCCTCTATCAAAAGATTAAGTGGACTTTCTACTTTCACTATGGGAATGCAGCTTTGATTTCATTAAGGGAAGTCAAGGGGAAAAGAATTCCTATCCCAGAAATGGCAAGAGAAACAGCTTTCCAGAATCGAATCAATTCTGTTGAGTAAAGGGTGTTTTCAGTGGGTTCAAGGTGTCATGAGCTTCCCTTGCCTAGTCTGCTAGCTCTTTGAGAGTGGAATTACATATTATTTACATGAAAAAAACTAAGAACGTAGCATCTGCTCCCATCACTTCATGGCAGATAGATGGGGAAACAATGGAAACAGTGGCAGATTTTATTTTCTTGGGTTCCAAAATCACTGCAGATGGTGACTGCAGCCATGAAATTCAAAGATGCTTGTTCCTTGGAAAATAAGCTATAACAAACCTAGATAGCATATTAAAAAGCAGAGACATCACTTTCCCAACAAAGGTCTATATAGTTAAAGCTATGGTTTTTCCAGTAGTCATGTATGGATGCAAGAGTTGGACCAAAAAAGAAAGCTGAGTGTGAAAGAATTGATGCTTTCAAACTGTCGTGCTGGGGAAGATTTTTGAGAGTCCCTTGGGCTTCCCTGGTGGCTCAGAGGTTAAAGCATCTGCCTCCAACGCGGGAGACCCGGGTTTGACCCCTGGGTTGGGAAGATCCCCTGGAGAAGGAAATGGCAATCCACTCCAGTGTTCTTGCCTGGAGAATCCCATGGACAGAGAAGCTTCGTAGATTACAGTCCAGGGGGTCACAAAGAGTTGGACACAACTGAGCGACTTTACCTTTACCTTGGATAGCAAGGAGATCAAACCAGTTAATCCTAAAGAAACTCAACCCTGAATATTCATTGGAAGGACTGATGCTGAAGCTGAAACTCCAATCCTTTGGCCACCTGATGTGAAGAGATGACTCGTTAGAAAAGACCCTGATGCTGGGAAAGATTGAGGGCAGGAGGATGAGGGTGATAGAGGATGAGATGGTTGGATGGCATCACAGAATCAATGGATATGAGTTTGAGCAAACTCCGGGAGATAGTGCAGGCCAGGGAAGCCTGACATGCTGCAGTCAATGGGATCACAAAGAGATACTAGTGATTGAACAACAACAACACATTTATATCCCTAGAACTAGCATGGTACTTGCTTCAGAAGACCAACTTTAAAGACAAAAGCTGACTGAATGTTTGTATTATGGAATGAATGCTATTCGGCCTGTCTCTGCTAGTAGTCACTTCCTGTGGGCCAGGGCTCTATCCAATGCATTTTCTGCAATCCAGCAATGTCTGTCTGGTCCTGGCAGCTACTGAACATTCAACAGGTGCAACGGTTGGACCTTGTTTTAAAATGTACTTTCTCCTCTCCTAAATTGGCAGTTGGTCATTTTCGGTTTTACAGTATGAATTTAAGGTGATAACTCTTCAGTCTAGATTTGTTGTTGTTCAGTCGCTCAGTTGTGTCCGACTCATTGCGACCCCATTGCAGCACACCAGGCTTCCCTGTCTTTTACCATCTCCCGGAGCTTGCTCAAACTCATGTCCATTGAATAGGGGATCCCATCCAACCATCTCGTCCTCAGTTGTCCCTTTCTCCTGGTGCCTTCAGTCTAGACTTAGGAGGCTTATTTTTAGAAATACTCAGCTTTATGTTGCTGCTGCTGCTGCTGAGTCACTTCAGTCATGTCCGACTCTGTGCGACCCCAGAGACGGCAGCCCACC
>SJYX01004774.1:0-12500 GCA_006410675.1 Oreotragus oreotragus
AAGCTGAAACTCCAGTACTTGGGCCACCTCATGTGAAGAGTTGACTCATTGGAAAAGACTCTGATGCTGAGAGGGATTGGGGGCGGGAGCAGAAGGGGACGACCGAGGATGAGATGGCTGGATGACATCACCAACTCGATGGATGTGAGTCTGAGTGAACTCCTGGAGATGGTGATGGACAGGGAGGCCTGGTGTGCTGCCATTCATGGGGTTGCAAAGAGTCGGACACGACTGAGCAACTGAACTGAACAGCATTTGATGCTCTGATGCAAAAGACAATATATCCTTCCTTGAATTAAGGATCTCACTATTGGTCCAGTGTAAAGAACCTGGTTAAAGGACAGCTCTGTTGGAAAAATGTAGAGCAACACATCTGCTATCCTCATGCTCATCTATGAATCCCTGCTTCACACAAGTGCACACAATGGGCAGGTCCGGGGGGGAAAGCTGAGCTTTGCAGTCTAGGAGCAGGACAAGCTACACGTCCACCACCTCGCAAGGTAACAAAGGGGCAGCAGACTGCGGGGTCACACAAGCCCTTGTTATGCCTGATAGGATGTCCATTTGAGATCAACCAAGAAGGCAACAGAAGATTTTTTTAAGTCACCACCAATTTCCCTAAGTATACTTTTTAGGTGTCAAGCTGAGAAGGATGGTTTGGGAGGCAGGGCTGCCCAAGGGAAGGACTTCCACCTGTGAAGGGGCAGGTGTCTGATTGCTGACAGTTCTGGCCGCTCCCACATTTTCATCTTTGTGACTGTAGCTGGGCTTCATGGTCCAGGAGGGAGACCGACTCTAGCACAAAGATTTTCTTTTTTTAGGTGATAATTCCTCATTTTTAGTAAGTAAATACTCATTTTTAACAAGTAAATAGAGATTCTGTTAAAACATTATAATAGATTATTTTTCTTACTTTTACCCCAGACTTATTAGGGTGTCTTGTATTGATTTAATTCAAAGAGTGAGTATTTAAATTGTACTAGCATTTCTCTTCAATTTTTTCTCAAGCACATATATCTACACATATATCTCAAGCACAAAGATTGCATGGACCTTGTTTGGGTAGTTTTTGCAGTAGGAATCTGACATTTTAATTACAAAATCTTTTACATTTCTGCTGAGTACACCCTGTGACCCTAGAAGAGTCGGGAGAGTTGAGTGGCTACTGTTTTCAGTATTTGTCCACCACAGAACCTAACCCAGGAGCCACCTTTTTCAAAGCTGAGTACTGGAACTCCTGGGAAGCAGACCCAGGCCAGCCATGGCCAGGCACTCAGCACCCTCCCTCTGGGCAGGGCCTCAAGGCACCTTTTCTTGCTCTGCATTCTCCCCCGCCCATCTCTGTCAGCTTGAGTCAGTTAAGCAGCCTGAGCCCTGTAGGGCCAGAACCACCCCCTTAGCCAGACCCTCAGCTTCCATGCACACAGGGCTCAGTTCCATGGTCTCATATGGGGTTAGCGCAGAGCCTCTGGAGACCCCAGGCCTCACCTTTGCGTTCTTCTGGGAGTGCCATTCACTGTCTGACTGCCACAGGGGGCCTCAGGAAGCACGTGTGGACCAGATGGCATGTGGTTTCTTCATGTAGCTGTCTGGGTGACTCGTGGTGAGTATGTCAATGTGGGTGAGCCTTTGTGTTTATGTGGTTGTGCATATGTGTGAGACAGGGCGTGGCTGAGACAGTGCGTATGCCAAAACATGCTTTCCCTTTTCTTCTTTGGCCATCCAGAAAGGTTGCCTTCTCCTCACACAGGTGAATGAGGTTGAGTCTCTCATGGATGGCCTGACGTTCTAGAAGGTGGCCACAGGGAGAGTGCACAGATCCCAGGGTGCACAGTCTTTCTTGTGGCACATCCTCCTGAGGCTCTGCGGCCCCCGCTGGAAGTGGGCAGGCCTCCTGGTCTCCTGTGCTGCCTGGGGAGGCTGCCATCTGTAGCTGAGTCCTGAGTCCCAGAATGGCTTCAATCCCATCACCTAGACCACAGGACCTAGGGGAAAGGCACATGTTGCCTCTTTCCTGTGACTCTGGTCTGGCGTTCCCAGGAGGCCACCAAATCCAGAAGGCAGGTGTGGTTGTGGGGTCCCTGGGCATGGCCCTCCCTCTTGAAAGTCCTGTTTGTCCTCCTTCAGATAACTTGTTCTCTGAGAGGGACTGAGGTTCAGGCTCCCAGAGCCACAGGTCCCGTCTTCCAACCGAGAGCAGTCCCAGCAGAACCGTGGCCTCTGCGGATTGGATGGCCGTCCTGTCTGCCCGGCTGCAGACACTGCTGCCAGCATCGATAGTTCCCCTTCCAGTGGTGTCAAGAAGGCAGACTCACAGCATCAGGGCCGGGAGGAGGCTAAGGCAGGGTCAGCACAGGGACATCCCTTTGAGCCAAGGCCCAGCCTAGTGAGTGCCAGCCGGCCCCAGGGTCACACACCTGCAGCCAGCGTGGGAGCCTCTTCCCCACCAGTGTTTCCACAAGCCAACAGTCATTCCTGACCCCACTTTTCCCGTCATCTCCACCTGAGCCCTCTGAGAACACCCCTGCTGGAAGCACTGCTATAGTAGTCATTTAATCATTACATCTGGATACCAATTGGAGAGGTCAGCAGCATATTTAGGAATCACTATTTAGTGTGTATGATGGTTGACAAATTAATGAAAACATACCCTTCACCCAAAGCAGGGGAAGGGCTGAGGGAGGCGATGGGCTGTCAGGGGCACCCTGAGCTGGCGCAAGTGCCAACACTGCCTGAGCACCCGCGGGGTGTCTCATGCCCACCCTGGGGCCCTGGCTCTCCTCCCAGTGGGACCACGGCCCCAGGGCACAGGCAGAGGACAGAGGAGACTTGACTGTGCTGCTTTGCTCCCTGGCTTCCTGAAGCCTATGTGTGCGCCTGCTCTGAGCTCCCCCTCATCGCCACCTGTTTCTGAGGAAGCAACAGGTTTGCTCCTCTTTGGAGCTGTATTTCTCAAACTCCACATGCAAACTCACCACCGGTGAAAAGGCGGGTGATGATCCAGCAGGTCTGGGTGATCACAGAGTTCCACCTGCATGGCTGACAAGCTCTCAGGAGAGTGATGCTGCACTCCATGCGGTGCACTCCTCACTGGGGCTGCACCTATAATCCCAGTGACCAGGCAGCACCCCTTCCCTCCCAATTACATCCAAACCTCTGCAGCAGCCAAAGGTCAAGAGCTTTTAGAATACCAATTGCAATGGACTATTGCCCTTTCCCTGTGTGGGTGTGTGGGTGTCAAGGAGAGCACCAGGTCTGCTGACTCAAGACAGCCCCTGAGCAAACACAAGACAGGCTGGTCTGTCAAAGTGAAGAGCATTTTTTGGTCTTCTCCTGGCACTTGCTGTTTGCAGAGAAGCTGTTCTGGCTGGAACACAAGCTCCCACTTCCCTGAGTCTCCAGGAAGCCTCCCCTCGGCTTGCTGCCACCACACTTGTCCTCCCCAGGATGTGCTCACTTGGGACAACTGGTGTCTAGACTTGGAGAAGAAGAAACGGACCTCTGCAAGGAAGGGAAACCATCACTGGGAAATTTCCAGTGATGGGGAGTGGCCAGGTATGGAGGAATCAGTATCTTCTTGCTGAGGCCACAGTCTGTCGAGTGAGACAGGACAAATGGTCCTCCCCTTAATGCCAACAAGCACAGAAGTGGGTGCCTTTGTCTTGGGCTTGGAAAGGCAGCTCTCTTTCCTTTGCTGAGACACTAGAGCTGAGTAAGAAAAGAATGCAGCTGTTACTTCCTTCCTCCAAGGTCTCGACCATGTCAGCCTCGAGTTCTTACGGCTCTTTTCACTCTCATGCAGAGGGAGGCTGAAAGGTGAAGAGGGAAAGCATCTCTGACTCTGGAGCAGGAGCCCTCACCCTGGTCCTGGATTTTCATGTGGCTTCTGTGTGCACCTGGGTGGTGGGTTCACTTTGTGCTTCACCAACTTTACCTGTGAGATGAGGATGAAAAATCACAGTACCACCACCTGCGAATGTGTGGTGACAGCTTCCAGAGGACTCCACGCTGGCGGAGCTGCCTCCACTCTCCTGGGATGTACCTCACAGCCCACCTTCTGTGGGTGGGAAGGCAGCCCCTTGGTGTTGCTGCGCACCCTCTCCAAGGCAAGGCTGTGGCCTGCCTTCCTTCCCCCCGCCCCCCGACAGCACCTTCTAGCTCTTCTGGTCTCTCCTGGGCTCCACAGCTTAGGTGGTAGCTTCCCACACATTCACCCCTCCTCCCCCACTCAGAGGCAGTTTCTCGGAGTGTAATGTACGAGGCACACGCATGTCCTATCTGTGATGGGTAATTTTATGTGTCAACTTGGTTGGGCCATGATACCCAGACATTTGATCAAACACCAGTCTAGATGTTGCTGTGAAGGTGTTTTTTAGATACGGTTAGCTTTTAAATCAGTAAACTTTGAATAAAGTAGATGTCCCTCTTTGGAGTGACTGGGCCTCATCCAATTAGTTGAGGCCTCAAGAAAGACCAGGCAGACTGTCCTTAAGACAGACTGTCTTCAGAAGGCCTTTGGACATGAACTGCAGCATCAATGCTTCCCTGCATCTCTCGGCCTGCACTGTGGATTTCTTTTTCTCTCTCTCCTCACCCCTCCTTCCATCCTGTTGGATCTATTTCTTTAGAGGACCCTGACCAATATCCCGTCCAGAAGCAAGTATCAGCATCATTGCAAATGTGTTCCATTGACTGAGCATATGGGGTTCTAACATCAGGAAGAGTTTTTATATCTCATGTAAAATAATAAAACATAATGTAAGCAAAATCAACCAATATATTTAGTTATATTCTAATTCTTCTTCTTGGGTTCTAAAATAAATGCAAATGGTGACTGCAGCCTTGAAATTAGAAGACAATTTCTTCTTGGAAGGACAGCTATAACAAACCTAGACTGCATATTAAAAAGCCAAGACATCGTTTTACTGACAAAGGGCCATATAGTCAAGGCTATGATCTTTCCAGTAGTCAAGTACAGATGTGAGAATTGGACCATAAAGAAGGCTGAGTGCTGAAGAATTGATGTTTTTGAACTGTAGTGTTGGACTCTTGAGAGTCCCTTGGACAGCTAGGAGATCAAACCAGTCAATCCTAAAGGAAATCAACACTGAACATTCACTGGAAGGACTGATGCTGAAGCTGAAGCTCCAAAAGTTTGGCCACCTGGTGTGAAGAGCCAACTCATTGGAAAAGACCCTGATGGTGGGAAAGATTGAAGGCAGAAGGAGAAGAAGGTGATGGACATTGAGATGGTTGGATGGCATCACCGACTCAGTGGACCTGAACTTGGGGAATCTCCGGGAGATGGTGAGGAACAGGGAGGCCTGGTGTGCTGCAGCTGAAGGGGTTGCAAAGAGTCAGACACGACTTGGCGACTGAGCAACAACATATTCTAATTCACATAGGCAGTATTGGAAAATTTTTAAATTTGAGAAAATTCTTTCTGCTCACTTTATTTTTTCTCCTTAATTTGAAAATGAATGCAACCTCGTTTTCATGTTGGACATGTTTGTCTTGTTGGCAGAAACCATGGTTGGTTAAGCACAAAGTTGGAAGGGCTGAACAGGACAGGGTTTCTAGAACTTAGCAGGCCCCATCTGGAGTTTGCAGGGCACCTGGGCAGGTGGATATTTTTAGCCCCCAGGTGATTGTAACAGGCAATCAAGACTGAGTAAGAATTGCTTCCTGGGCAGCATCTGACCTTACCTGATGCAGAAGTCCTTTGATGGAGCTCTTGACAGGACACAAGATCAAATAGGACAGTTCAGCAGATGAAACAGGGCAAGAGAAGGACTCTGGAAGATAAGAGTTTCACCTCCCATAGGAAGAGAGAAGCAGCTGGTTCTAAGGAACAATACACAGTTCTGCTGTGTGCACGGAAGAGAAGCTTATTCCAAGTCGGTACGGGAGAGACGTGGACAGAGAAAGAGCAAGGAGAGGAGAGACTTAGGCTTCAGGCCCCTGCAGCAATGTCACTGTTACATGGAGGGAGACAGTTAACTATTAACCAACTTTGTCACTGAATAAGTGCTCTCTTTTTGAGGATTATTTTTTAGCATAAATTCTGAAAGTATTGCAGAAAAGTTGTGATATATGGTGATTTTTAGTGTGCCTGTGGGTTTGTCATCTTTTAAAAATTGCCACGAAGGCCGTTTTGGCAGTGGTTCTCCCCAGCTCAACATCAGGCACAGAATTGTTGCCTCACCTGCTCCTTCCCCAGCTGGGAGTGAACTCTTCTACCAAGCCATCAGCACCTAGAGGAAACAGTCAACTGGATTTGTAGAGCAGCAGACACACTGAAAAGTGATGCTTCAGCAAATCCCCCAGAGCTACTAAACATCCCAGGTCTGATAACCACTGAGGCAACTTTTTCCTTGATATCTGCCAAACAGTTTATTAATCATATTGCTTCCACTTTTAGTAAGTCCTCTGACCATGGTAGGGTAAAGTCGCTCAGTCGTGTCCAACTCTTTGCGACCCCGTGGACTGTAATCTACGAAACTTCTCCGTCCATGGGATTCTCTAGGCAAGAACACTGGAGTGGATTGCCATTTCCTTCTCCAGGGGATCTNCTTCCACTTTTAGTAAGTCCTCTGACCATGGTAGGGTAAAGTCGCTCAGTCGTGTCCAACTCTTTGCGACCCCGTGGACTGTAATCTACGAAACTTCTCCGTCCATGGGATTCTCTAGGCAAGAACACTGGAGTGGATTGCCATTTCCTTCTCCAGGGGATCTTCCCAACCCAGGGATCGAACCCGGGTCTCCCGCATTGGAGGCAGACGCTTTAACCTCTGAGCCATGCCATTCGGTTCAGTTCAGTTCAGTCGCTTCGTTGTGTCCAACTCTTTGCAACCCTGCAGACTACAGCACGCCAGGCCTCCTTGTCTGTCACCAACTCCTGGAGTTTACTCAAACTTGTGTCCATTGGGTCAGTGATGCCATTAGATAGCTGATATGTCATCACAGAGTCTGGAGTCTGCTGTCTGCCTGATGCTGAGAGCTAAGTGGTGAGTAGAGAGCTGGAGAATCTGATGGACAGATGGATGGATGGATATACACACACATAAGAAAGAAGGGGGACAGATAGATTGATAGGTGAATGGATTTGGTAGTGATTTCTGTGTGGGTCCCACAAAACAGCCCATCTCTAAATGATTTCATTTCATCCTTATACTAATTCTCCTGAACAGGTAAAGATATAATTACTTCTGATTTATGGATGGGGATATATCATGACATCTGTGTTAAGTAACTCATACAAAATCACACCACTTGCAGGAATCAAAGAAAGGACTCAACGGACTTGTTTTTTCTACAGCGCTTCTCAAGAAATGGCTTCTGTCCTAAACCATCTCTCCTCTCAGAGAGAGAAGGCCCACCCAGGAAAGGTCAGGGAGAAGGGAGTGATGGCCCTTTCTTGATACACATGTGTTTATCTGCAACAGCCCAAGAAGAAATATGAAGATGTTTATCCCCCCCTAGCTTTTTCCTTCCCATCAAATGCAAGTCTTGGAGAAAAGAGATCTGCAAACCAACAGCAAGGTTCAGTGATCGTATGGAAAGTTACGGATGATGATGAGACAAAGAAGATGCCACAAGCTGTCCACAGCTCACCATGAAGACACTGCAGTCCTTAGCTCCTCTTCCATTTAGCCTGTGGACCTTCTCCTGAGACACTGAGATGGACCCATGGCAGCGTTCTTTTGGAGAACTCTTCTGAGCTTCATCTTCCCCAGGTCCCAGTGGTCAAAACCAAGAGGCCTTCTGAAACAGCAGTCAGGGACAGGTCTCAACACACCAGTCTTGTGGGTTTATTCCTGTAAAGTTTTCTCTGTGTTTCCCACACTAAAAACAAAAACAAAAACTGAATTTCACTGTCTTCAATCTCAATTATCTTGAATGGGGTCTTGTTTATTCGACACTTTAGTTCAAGGAACATGGCATTCAGGAGAAATCAAGTCCATCATCTGTGGCAGACCACTGATGTCAAATGAACTCCCCCTTCCCTCTGGGATTCGGTCCAGTTTCTAGAGTTCCTTCTGATTTCTGCAAGTGTCTCTCAGATCTCTCATCTCTGTGTACTAGAAATACAATAGCCAAGAATATGCTCTGTCTGCCGCAGTCCCTTCTCTCCCCACCAAACCCCTCCTCCCAGGGGAATCCTGCCCACTTAACTCCAGACTGTCCAAGTTTGCCAGTCCAGTGGGAGTGATCTCAGAGGGGAGCAGTGAGCAGTCCTGAAGAGAGATCTTGGTTCCCTGCCTAGAAATTAAACCTTGGTAACCTGGATGGAAACCAAGAGTCCTAGGCACTGGATCACAGGGGCTAGAGGCTAGAAGCAAAGTGGCCCTTGCTTTTGCCCCTGTTTGAAAGCAAGAATGTTTCAAGGAGGCAAAAACTGTAAGTGTGAAGTGAAAGTCGCTCAGTCGTGTCTGACTGTTTGTGACCCCATGGACTATACAGTCCATGGAAATTTCCAGGCCAGAATACTGGAGTGGATAACCTTTCACTTCTCCAGGGGATCTTCCCAACCCAGGGATCAAACCCAGGTCTCCCACATTGCACGTGGATTCTTTACCAGCTGAGCCACAAAGAAGAAAAGACCCAAAAGGAGATGAAATATTTATAATACATATTCAACAAAGAACTTGTATTCAGAATATATAAAGAACTATGACAACTCAATGATAAAGAACTTAATTTCTCTTTTGAAAATTAAGCAAAAGACTTGAATAAATACTTTATAGAAGGTAGTACACAAATAACTACTGAACATATAAATAGGAGGTCGATATCATACATATCAGTAAAACGTCAATGACATTATGAGATATGACTTCACACCATTAGAATGTCTAAAGTTGAAAAGACTTATAACTCCAAAATCTGGCTAGGATTGAGATCAGCCTGGAAACTAACACACTACTGGTGAGAGTGTGAAATGGCACAACCCGTCTGGAAAGCAGTTTGATGGTTTCTTACCCTATCACCAGATGTGTATAAGAGACAGCTTCCTGACTGTGTAACCCTGTTCCCGCAACCCTCACCAAGAACCCTTCTCACTATCAGCACTTGAAGGGCTTTCAAGTATAAGAAGTCCTCTTCATAAGCACCGTCTCAAAGCCTCTGCTCAAAAGTTTCTATTTCATCCAGTTTTGCTGATCAACTTCTGAAGTCTTCCTCAATTACTTCTGAAATTTGTAGTCAGTCTAAAACTTGCAGTGAAGTAAATTGGTTTTACTTTCAAACAAATTGAAAGTATTAAAAAAAAAATCTGGGCTTACATAATGGATTGTTGAGGGGAGGAAACATGATGCACATACAGTTGTTCTCTTCACCCCAGGTTCTTTTTGGAAGCTTTCAAGGCTCTTGCGACACACAGCCTGACAGCTCTGTGACAGGATGGAATGCATTTACTGCCTGTTTCCAGGCAGCTAGCACAGGGCCCAAGGTGGAGCAGGTGCTCAGCCAATATTCTCTGAACTGAATTTAGTGAGTACGAAAACAGTGCCTATGAAAATAAAAATCCTGCTTCTTTTTCACTCCTAACTGCTCTGTCCTGAGCAAAGTCTTTTTTATTCTTCAACTTCTGGAACCAAATACAGGGAGAGCACTCTCTATTTGTTTTGAAAATGGTGTACTGAGTGCCTTTGGGAGCTACAATAAAAGAAGGAAAAAGAGGGAAGGGGAGGAGGGGGGAAGGGAAGGGGGGAACAGGCAGTGAAGAGAGACAGAAGATGATGCTGACAGTAATGCACAACAGAAAACTGAGGGGAAAGTGTTCAGCATCACTGCCCAGGCTGATATGTCTCACGGCGTGAGCTCGGATGTGCAGAGCCCTCATTATCTACAGCCCTGCAGGGCCCTGGGAGCCGGCGCTCCCACCGCGGTGATGACAGGGACAGGCAGGGGCAGCCAGGCAGCTGGCCCAGGGCAAGTGGGGACCTCCAGAGTATGGTTATGTCTTTACAAAAAATTAAAGAACTGTTCACTAAAATCTGTTAATTTTACTGTATGAAAAGTATACCTCAGTAAAAGCAAAAGTTGGGAGTGACCACTTGCTTCTCCTCAATTCCAAGGACCACTGCAAGCCTTGGGCCCTGGGATTAGAACAAGTTCTGCCAGCCATCCCAGGACCAGCTGGAGCAGGCTGGCCTGTGGCGGGGGCGGGGATGGGGCAGGGGGATGAGGGAGGTTGGCTACAGGCACGGAAGTTCAAAGGAGTCATGGCACCAGCCTTTCCTTCTTCCTCAGAGATGGGTGGGTGAGCCACCTTCCACCATGATGAGGCTTCACAGCAGCCTCTCCGCTGCAGACTGGAACCTCCAGCTGGAAGCCAGAACCTGGCAACCACAGCCTCAGGAGCAGTGGAGGTGTCAGAACCCAGAGTGCACTCCCTGGGTCAGGATGCCCTGGCTCCCACTCCAGTTCTTTAATTTTTTGTAAAGACATAACCATACTCTGGAGGTCCCCACTTGCCCTGGGCCAGCTGCCTGGCTGCCCCTGCCTGTCCCTGTCATCACCGCGGTGGGAGCGCCGGCTCCCAGGGCCCTGCAGGGCTGTAGATAATGAGGGCTCTGCACATCCGAGCTCACGCCGTGAGACATATCAGCCTGGGCAGTGATGCTGAACACTTTCCCCTCAGTTTTCTGTTGTGCATTACTGTCAGCATCATCTTCTGTCTCTCTTCACTGCCTGTTCCCCCCTTCCCTTCCCCCCTCCTCCCCTTCCCTCTTTTTCCTTCTTTTATTGTAGCTCCCAAAGGCACTCAGTACACCATTTTCAAAACAAATAGAGAGTGCTCTCCCTGTATTTGGTTCCAGAAGTTGAAGAATAAAAAAGACTTTGCTCAGGACAGAGCAGTTAGGAGTGAAAAAGAAGCAGGATTTTTATTTTCATAGGCACTGTTTTCGTACTCACTAAATTCAGTTCAGAGAATATTGGCTGAGCACCTGCTCCACCTTGGGCCCTGTGCTAGCTGCCTGGAAACAGGCAGTAAATGCATTCCATCCTGTCACAGAGCTGTCAGGCTGTGTGTCGCAAGAGCCTTGAAAGCTTCCAAAAAGAACCTGGGGTGAAGAGAACAACTGTATGTGCATCATGTTTCCTCCCCTCAACAATCCATTATGTAAGCCCAGATTTTTTTTTTAATACTTTCAATTTGTTTGAAAGTAAAACCAATTTACTTCACTGCAAGTTTTAGACTGACTACAAATTTCAGAAGTAATTGAGGAAGACTTCAGAAGTTGATCAGCAAAACTGGATGAAATAGAAACTTTTGAGCAGAGGCTTTGAGACGGTGCTTATGAAGAGGACTTCTTATACTTGAAAGCCCTTCAAGTGCTGATAGTGAGAAGGGTTCTTGGTGAGGGTTGCGGGAACAGGGTTACACAGTCAGGAAGCAGCTCATTGCAATTCAGAAGGAAAAGTGCCCTGTGAAGTGTGCACAAGGGGTGATGCTACTGCGAGGAGGCTCAACTGTCATGGGAATTTCAAGAGGAGAAACGACACATGGAGGAAGAAGGACTTTACCAGAGGAGAACAGACCGAGGCTGACAAGTGTTACTGGTGGGAAACAAGGCGTACTGACAGTCTCTGCTTGGCCAAACTCCCATTGGCAACTCTGAGCTCTTCTTCAACTAGGCCCTCCTAAGGGCCAGATTTTAGTAAGATGACTAATTGGTTAGTTAAGCCAGCATCTCCCACCCTCAACACCTGGTCACACTTGAAATCTCACCAGATTCATCAGCCCACCTATTCCCCCACAGGACACACCTCCCAAGGACTTCTGCTTCATCTGGCACACCCTCAGCAAGGATCCTGTAAGGCTGGTTTCACCAGCATCTCCCCACCCTTGTCTCCTGTTACTAACTGCGTCCTCTGACCCCAACAGGCCTTTGGCTCTGCTATGTTCAGAACTGCACCTGGTTCTGTACTGATGTCTCCTTTCCCTTCTTGCCATAGCTCTTGAGTAAATTTTAATTTTACCACTTTAACTGCTGTCCAGCTGTCTTTTCTCTGATGTGTCTATTGGGACAAGCTGGGCTAGGGGCTTAAAACAACAAGGTTTCTGTATCCCTCTTGGTAACATCCACCTCACTGGCATGGGCTCTGCCGGGCAGTGTCTCCTTCCATGGCAGAATCTCCGCCTGAAGCACTAATAACAGGACGCAGTCAGTGGTCACACCTGAGGGGGACGCAGAGTGGTCACACCTGAGGGGGATGCGTGTGTCATAGGTTTGCCCTGGGGGCTGCTCTGTTGAGCTGACCTGGTCCTTTCCCCATTCCATCTCCCAAACCATGAGATTACCCGGCCTTTCATATGTGTCTGAAACCATGTGGATGGCTCAAAGGGCCTGCTCAACCACATTCCATAGGTTGAACTCTGCTGTGGGATGCCCTTTAAGACAGGGAAGAGACACCAGAATTGTGTTTCAGAAAGAGAATTCCCCTGGTGTCCTGGTGACAGCAGATAGGGAGGAAGTCTCCGCGTCTCCTGT
>SJYX01004774.1:30697-57934 GCA_006410675.1 Oreotragus oreotragus
ACAATACCCAGTTGTGGATGTGACTGGTGATAGAAGCAAGGTCTGATGCTAAAAAGAGCAATATTGCACAGGAACCTGGAATGTCAGGTCCATGAATCAAGGCAAATTGGAAGTGGTCAAACAAGAGATGGCAAGAGTGAACGTCAACATTCTAGGAATCAGTGAACTAAAATGGACTGGAATGGGTGAATTTAACTCAGATGACCATTATATCTACTACTGCAGGCAGGAATCCCTCAGAAGAAACGGAGTAGCCATCATGGTCAACAAAAGAGTCCGAAATGCAATACTTGGATGCAATCTCAAAAATGACAGATTGATCTCTGTTCGTTTCCAAGGCAAACCATTCAGTACCACAGTAATCCAAGTCTATGCCCCAATCAGCAACACTGAAGAAGCTGAAGTTGAACGGTTCTATGAAGACCTACAAGACCTTTTAGAACTAACACCCAAAAGAGATGTCTTTTTCATTATAGGGGACTGGAATGCAAAAGTAGGAAGTCAAGAGACACTTGGAGTAACAGGCAAATTTGGCCTTGGAATGCGGAATGAAGCAGGGCAAAGACTAACAGAGTTTTGCCAAGAAAATGCACTGGTCATAGCGAACATCCTCTTCCAACAGCACAAGAGAAGACTCTACACATGGACATCACCAGATGGTCAACACCAAAATCAGATTGATTCTATTCTTTGCAGCCAAAAATGGAGAAGCTCTACACAGTCAACAAAAACAAGACCAGGAGCTGACTGTGGCTCAGATCATGAACTCCTTATTGCCAAATTCAGACTTAAATTGAAGAAAGTAGGGAAGACCACTAGACCATTCAGGTATGACCTAAATTAAATCCCTATGATTATACAGTGGAAGTGAGAACTAGATTTAAGGGCCTAGATCTGATAGACAGAGTGCCTGATGAACTATGGAATGAGGTTCGTGACATTGTACAGGAGACAGGGATCAAGAACATCCCCATGGAAAAGAAATGCAAAAAAGCAAAATGGTTATCTGGGGAAGCCTTACAAATAGCTGTGAAAAGAAGAAAGGCGAAAAAAGAAGAATGTTGGATCCCACCAAAAAACGATACCCCACATCCAAGAATAAAATAGAAGCCCCATTAACATGGGGCTAGGAAAGAAGAAATTGCATTTAGAATCAAACATCATACCCACCAGAGATGCTCAGAGGGCTCAAACAAAACCTTGTACACACCAGGACCCAGAGACCCCACAGACACTGAGCCAGACTTGCCTTTGAGTGTTTGAGGGTCTCCTGCATTGGCACGGGTCAGCAGTGGCTGCAGCAGACCTGGGAGGCTCCAGGTGTGGTGTAAGTCCTCTTGGAGGAGGTTGCCATCAGCCCCACCATAGAGCCACCGAGCACACAACCCACAAATTGGAGCAAAATTATATGAAATAAGTTCTTGGAACGTTTTGAAATTTCTAGGACCCACAACAGATTTCCCAACCAGAGGACCCAGCAAAGGGACCTTGGAGGCCACTAGGATTTGATTACTGAACTTCCACAGGACCGGGAAACGGTCTTCTGGAGGGCACAAATAAAACCTTGTGGGAAACAGGACCCAGGAGAAAGGAGCAGTGAACCCACAGCCAGACTTGCCTGTGAGTGTCCAGGAGTCTCTGGCAGAGGCGTGGGTTGACAGTGGCCTGACACGGGGTCAGGGGCAGTGACTAAAACAGTGCTGGCATAAGCCCTTTTGAAGAAGGTTGCCATTACCCCTGCCCAGGCCAAACAACAGGGAAAAGAGCCCTGCCCATCAACAGAAAATTGGATTAAAGATTTACTGAACATGGCCCCATCCATCAGAACAAGACCAGATTCCCCCACAGCCAGTTCCTCCCATCAGGGAGCTTCCACAAGCCTCTTATCCTTATCTATCAGAGGACAGATAGAATGAAAAACACAGTCACAGAAAACTAACCAAACTGATCACATGGTTCACAGCCTTGTCTAACCCAATGAAACTATGAGTTATGCCATACAGGGCCACCCAAGATGGTGGAGAGTTCTGACAAAGCATGGTCCCCTGGAGAAAGGAATGGAAAACCACTTCAGCGTTTTTGCCTTGAGAACCCCATGTACGTGCTCAGTCGCTCAGTCATGCTTGACTCTTTGCAAAGAGTAGAACTCCTCCAAAAGAGTTCTACTCTTTTGTGTAGCCCACCAGGCTTCTCTGTCCATGGGATTTTCTAGACAAGAAAAGTGCAGTGGGTTGCCATTTCCTTCTCCAGGGATCTTCTGGACCCAGGGATTGAACCAGTGTCTCTTGCACCTCCTGCATTGGCAGGTGGATTCTTTTTTACCACCGGGCCACCTGGGAAGCCCTGAGAACCCCATGAGCAGTATGAAAAAGCAAAAGATATGACACAAGATGAACTTTCCAGGTCGGTAGGTGCCCAATATGCTACTGGAGAAGAGTAGAGAAATAGCTCCACTAAGAATGAAGAGATGGATCCAAAGCAAAAACAGTGCCCAGCTGTGGATATGACTGGTGACAGAAGTAAAGTCCGATGCTGTAAAGAACAATATTGCATTAGGCCCAAGGAATGTTAGATCCATGAATCAAGGTAAACTGAAAGTGGTCAAATAGGAGATGGATAGCTCAGATGGATAGCCTGCAATGTGGGAGACATGGTTCAATTCCTGGGTTGGGAAGATCCACTGAAGAAGGGAAAGGCTATCCACTAGAGAAAGGAAAGTCTACCCACTCCAGTATTCTGGCCTGGAGCACTCCATGGATTGTATAGTCCACAGAGTCACAAAGAGTCAGACATAACTGAGTGACTTTCACTTTCAGAAGTGAACATCAATATTTTAGGAATCAGTGGACTAAAATGGATGTGATCAGACAAATCTAATTCAGATGACCATTATATCTACTACTGTGGGTAAAAATCCCTTAGAAGAAATAGAGTAGCCCTCATGGTCAACAAAAGAGTAGAAAATAGAATACTTGAGTTCAACTGCAAAAACGATAGAATGATCTGTTAATTTCCAAGGCAAAACATTCAATATCACAGTAATCCAAATCTATGCCCCAACTACTAATGTTGGAGAAGCTGAAGTTGAACAGTTCTATGAAGACCTACAAGACCTTCTAGAACTAACACCATAAAAGAAAAAAAAAAATGATGTCCTTTTCATCATAGGGGACTGGAATGCAAAAGTGGGAAGTTAAGAGATATCTGGAGAAACAAGCAGATTTGCTCTTGGAGTACAAAATGAAGCAGGGCAAAAGATAACAGAGTTTTACTAAGAGAAAGCACTAGTAAAAAAAAAAAAAAAAAAACTCTTCCATACATAAGAAGCGACTCTACACATGGATATCACCAGATGGTCAATACTGAAATCAGATTGATTATATTCTTTGTAGCCTCAGATGGAGAAGCTCTATGCAGTCAGCACAAACAAGACTGGGAGCTGACTGTGGCTCAGATCATGAGCTCCGTGTTGTAAAATTCAGACTTAAAATGAAGAAAGTAGGGGAAACACTAGGCAATTCAAGTATGACCTTATCATATCCCTTATGACTATACACTAGAAGTGACAAATAGATTCAAGGGATTAGGTCTGATAGAGTGCCTGAAGAACTATGGACAGAGATTCATGACATTGTACAGGAGGCAGTGATCAAGACCATCCCCAAGTAAAAAAAAATGGAAAAAGATAAAATGGTTGCTGGAGGAGGCCTTGCAAAAGAAGAGAAGCTAAAGGCAAAGGAGAAAAAGAAAGATATATCCATTGAAAGGCAGAGTTCCAAAGAATAGCAAGGAGAGAAAAGAAAGCCTTCCTTGGTGATCAGTCCAAAGAAATAGAGGAAAACAATAGAATGGGAAACACTAGAGATCTCTTCAAGAAAATTAGAGATACCAAGGGAACATGTTATGCAAAGATGGGCTCAATAAAGGACAGAAATGGTGGGGACCTAATAGAAGCAGAAGATATTAAGGAGAGTTGGCACGAATACACAGAAGAGCTGGACAAAAAATGATCTTCACGACCAAAATAATCACGATGGTATGATCACTCACCTAGAGCCAGACATCCTGGAATGCGAAGTCAAGTGAGTGGGCCTTAGGAAGCATCACTATGAACAAAACCAATGGGGGTGATGGAATTCCAGTTGAGTTATTTAAAGTCCTAAAAGATGATGTTGTAAAAGTCCTGCACCTAATATGACAGCAAATTTGGAAAACTCAGCAGTGGCCACAAAACTAGAAAAGGTCAGTTTTCAATCCAATCCCAAAGAAAGGCAACGCCAAAGAATGCTCAAACTGCCATACAATTGCACTCATCTCACACGCTAGTAAAGTAATGCTTAAGATTCTCCAAGCCAGGCTTCAGCAGTACATGAACTGTGAACTTCCAGGTGCTCAAGTTGAATTTAGAAAAGGCAGAGGAACCAGAGATCAAATTGCCAACATTCATTGGATTGGCAAAAAAACAAGAGAATTCCAGAAAAACATCTACTTCTGCTTTATTGAGTATGCCAAGGCCTTTGACTGTGTGGATCACAACAAACTGAAAAATTCTGAAAGATACAGGAATGCTAGACCACCTTACCTGCCTCCTGAGAGATCTGTATGCAGGTCAAGAAACAACAGTTAGAATGGGATATGGAACAACAGAACGGTTCCAGATCGGGAAAGGAGTATGTCAAGACCATATATTGTCACCCTGCTTATTTAATTTATATGCAGAGTACATCATGAGAAATGTTGGACTGGATGAAGCACAAGCTGGAATCAGAATTGCCAGGGTAAATATCAATAACCTGGGCTATGCAGATCACACCACCCTTATGGCAGAAACCAAAGAAGAACTAAAGACCCTCTTGGTGAAAGTGAAAGAGGAGAGTGAAAATGTTGGCTTAAAACTCAACATTCAGAAAAGTAAGATCATGGCATCCAGTCCCATCACTTGATGGCAAATCGATGGGGAAACAATGGAAACAGTGAGACACTTTATTTTCTTGGGCTCCAATCACTGCAGGTGGTGACTGCAGCCATGAAATTAAAAGACGCTTGTTCCTTGGAAAAAAAGCTATGATCAACCTAGACGGCATATTTAAAACCAGAGACATTTGCTGACGAAGGTCTGTCTAGTCAAGGCTATGGTATTTCCAGTAGTCATGTATGGATGTGAGAGCTGGACTATAAAGAAAGCTGAGCTCAAAGAATTGTTGCTTTTGAACTATGGTGTTGGAGAAGACTCTTAAGAGTCCCTTGGACTGCAAAAAGATCAAACCAATCAATCCCAAAGGAAAGCAATCTTGAATATTTATTGGAAGGACTAATGTTGAAGCTGAAACTCCAATACTTCGGTCACTTAATAGGAAGAACTAACTCATTGGCAAAGACCCTGATGCTGGGCAAGATAAAAGGCAGAAGAAGAAGGGGACAACAAGGGTGAGATAGTTGGATGGCATCACTGACTTGATGGCCATGAGTTTGCACAAGCTATGGGAGTTGGTGATGGACAGAGAGGCCTGGCATGTTGTAGTCCATGAGACTGCAAATAGTCAGGCACGACCGAGCAACTGAACTGAACTGACTCCAGCATATTCTTGCCTTTATTGTCCACATCTGCCAATGCTAGTTCATTTTCTTTTTCCGGAACTCTCATTATCCTTTAACATATCTCATAGACAGAAAGCCTGCCTAGCTTATTGTGTGGATTTAATCCGCAGTTTGTACCACTAAGCAAGATTCGATGCTGTAATGAGCAATATTGCATAGGAACCTGAAATGTTAGGTCCATGAATCAAGGCAAATTGGAAGTGGTCAAACAGGAGATAGCAAGAGTGAACATCAACATTCTAGGAATCAGCGAACTTAGTCCATTTTAAATGGACTAGAATGGGTGAATTTAACTCAGATGACCATTATATCTACTACTGAGGGCAGGAATCCCTCAGAAGAAATGGAGTAGCCATCATGGTCAACAAAAGAGTCCGAAATGCAGTACTTGGATGCAATCTCAAAAACGACAGAATGATCTCTGTTCATTTCCAAGGCAAACCATTCAATCTCACAGTAATTCAAGTCTATGCCCCAACCAGTAATGCTGAAGAAGCTGAAGTTGAACAGTTTTATGAAGACCTACAAGACCTTCTAGAACTAACACCCAAAAAAGATGTCCTTTTCATTATAGGGGACTGGAATGCAAAAGTAGAAAGTCAAGAAACACCTGGAGTAACAGGCAAATTTGGACTTGGAGTACAGAATGAAGCAGGGCAAAGGCTAATAGAGTTCTGCCAAGAGAATGCATTGGTCATAGCAAACACCGTCTTCTAAAACACAAGAGAAGACTCTACACATGGAAATCACCAGATGGTCAACAATGAAATCAGATTGATTATATTCTTTGCAGCCAAAGATGGAGAAGCTCTATACAGTCAACAAAAACAAGACCGGGAGCTGACTGTGGCTCAGATCATGAGCTCCTTATTGCCAAATTCAAACTGAAACTGAAGAAAGTGGAGAAAACCACTAGACCATTCAGGTATGACCTAAATCAAATCCCTTATGACTATACAGTGGAAGTGAGAAATAGATTTGATAGAGTGCCTGATGAACTATGGATGGAGGTTCATGACATTGTACAGGAGACAGAAATCAAGACCATCCCCAAGAAAAAGAAATGCAAAAAAGCCAAATAGCTGTCTGAGGAGGGCTTACAAATAGCTGTGAAAAGAAGGGAAATGAAAAGCAAATGAGAAAAAGGAAAGATATACCCATCTAAATGCAGAGTTCCAAATAGCAAGGAGAGAAAAGAAAGCCTTCCTCAGTGATCAATGCAAAGAAATAGAGGAAAACAATAGAATGGGAAAGATTAGAGATCTCTTCAAGAAAATTAGAGATACCAAGGGAACATTTCATGCAAAGATGGGCTCAATAAAGGACAGAAATTGGAGGGACCCAACAGAAGCAGATGATATTAAGAAGAGGTGGTACGAATACACAGAAGACCTGGACAAAAAAGATCTTCATGACCCAGATAATCATGATGGTGTGATCACTCACCAGGAGCCAGAATTCCTGGAATGTGAAGTCAAATGGGCCTTAGGGAAGCATCACTATGAACAAACCTAGTAGAGGTGATGGAATTCCAGTTGAGCTATTTCAAATCCTAAAAGATGATGCCCTGAAAGTGCTGCACTCGATATGCCAGCAAAGTTGGAAAACTCAGCAGTGGCCACAGGACTGGAAAAGGTCAGTTTTCATTCCAATCCCAAGAAAAGCAATGGGAAAGAATTCTCAAACTACCGCACAATTGCACTTATCTCACACGTTAGTAAAGTAATGCTCAAAATTCTCCAAGCCAGGCTTTAGCAATACATGAACCGTGAACCTCCAGATGTTCAAGCTGGTTTTAGAAAAGGCAGAGGAACCAGAGATCAAATTGCCAACATCTGATGGATCATTGAAAAACCAAGAGAATTCCAGAAAAACATCTATTTCTCCTTCATTGACTATGCCAAAGCCTTTGACTGTGTGGATCACAACAGACTATGGAAAATCTGAAAGAGATGGGCATACCAGACCATCTGACCTGCTTCTTGAGATATCTGTATGCAGGTCAGGAAGCAATAGTTAGAACTGGACATGGAACAATAGACTGGTTCCAAAAAAGGAGTATGTCAAGGCTGTATATTGTCACCCTGCTTATTTAACTTATATGCAGAGTACATCCTGTGAAACACTGGGGTGGAGGAAGCACAAGCTGGAATCAAGATTGCCAGGAGAAACATCAATAACCTCAGATATGCAGATGACACCACCCTTATGGCAGAAAGTGAAGAACTCAAGAGCCTCTTGATGAAAGTGAAAGAGGAGAGTGAAAAAGTTGGCTTAAAGCCCAACATTCAGAAAATGAAGATCATGGCATCCGGTCCCATCACTTCATGGGAAATAGATGGTGAAACAGTGGAAACAGTGGCTGACTTTATTTTTCTGGGCTCCAAAATCACTGCAGATGGTGACTGCAGCCATGAAATTAAAAGACGCTTACTCCTTGGAAGGAAAGTTATGACCAACCTAGATAGCATATTAAAAAGCAGAGACATTACTTTGCCAACAAAGGTCCATCTAGTCAAGGCTATGGTTTTTCCAGTGGTCATGTATGGATATGAGAGTTGAACTATAAAGAAACCTAAGCACCGAAGAATTGATGCTTTTGAACTGTGGTGTTGGACAAGACTCTTGAGAGTCCCTTGGACTGCAAGGAAATCCAACCAGTGCATTCTAAAGGAGATCAGTCCTGGGTGTTCATTGGAAAGACTGATGTTGAGTCTGAAACTCCAATACTTTGGCCACCTCACACGAAGAACTGACTCATTGGAAAAGACCCTGATGCTGGGAAAGATTGAGGGCAGGAGGAGAAGGAGATGACACCGGATGAGATGGTTGGATGGCATCATCAACTCAGTGGACATGGGTTTGGGTGGACTCCATGAACTGGTGATGGACAGGGAGGCCTGGTGTGCTGCGGTTCATGGGTTTGCAAAGAATCGAATACGCCAACTAAACTGAACTGAACTATTGCTGCTGCAGCTAAGTCGCTTCAGTCGTGTCCGACTCTGTGCAACCCCATAGACGGCAGCCCACCAGGCTTCCACGTCCCTGGGATTCTCCAGGCAAGAACACTGGAATGGGTTGCCATTTCCTTCTCCAATCCGTGAAAGTAAAAAGTGAAAGTGAAGTCTCTCAGTCATGTCCAGCTCTTCGCAACCCCATGGACTGCAGCCTACCGGGCTCCTCCATCCATGAGATTTTCCAGGCAAGAGTACTGGAGTGGTGTGCCATTGCCGCCACTATTCAAATATTTTGGGTTCTCTTCCTTAGTCACACTGCCCCTGGATATCAATTGTGGTTTTATTGCCACTTCCATGTGTGAGTTGGCCACAGGGGATTGCTTCTGAGGCTGCCTTGGAGGACTTGGGTTTGTGCCTGGGAGGATCAGACGTGAAGGTGGTGAAGCTGCTTGGATTGAAGGGGTCCTGGCAGCACCAGCCTCTGGCTGCTCTGTCAAGCATGGAAGTATCAAGGAGTTCGTATCAAGGAGTTCGTATCATGGGACCCTGGCGATGCCAGATATGCAGGGATGCTGGTGGCTACTGTTACAGGAGGTATGTGGCTATTATGGGTTTTTCTAGCTTCTGGTAGCTCTGCCCCAGGCAGGACTGAGCATAAAGGTGGCAGAGCTTCTTGGATCATAGTTACCCTAGGGGTGCCAAGTGTGCAGGGACATCAACTGCTTCTGCCACAGGAGCTATGGACCTATTTGAGTCTTTTTCTACCCTCTGTGAAGGTCACTCAGTTATGTCCGACTCCTTGTGACCCCATGGACCATACTAGTCCATGGAATTCTCCAGGCCAGACTACTAGAGTGGGTAGTCTTTCCCTTCTCCAGGGGATCTTCCCCACCCAGGAATCAAACCCAGGTCTTCCGCATTGTAGATGGATTCTTTACCAGCTGACCCACAAGGCTCTGGAAGCTGGCAATCAGAGGGCCTCTTTGGCTGGCCTTTCTCTGTTGCTTGGCCTGTTCAGGCACTTAAGGGGCCATCCTAGCTGGGGTCCTTCTCTTTTGTTCAGCACATCAAACACTTAAAGGTCCACCTGGCTGGAGTTCTTTTCTATTGCTTGGCCCTTCAAGTGCTTAAAGGACCTCCCTCTCTGGGGTCTTTCAGCTGCCAGGTGCTGACTTGTGGGGAGAGAGAGTCTAGAGTGCTGGCCCGCCCCACAGTGTGTGACTCAGTGGAATCGCCCTGCCTCCCCTCTGCTTGGCTTTCCTTCACAAGCATTTCTCACTGTTGTTGCCCCCCTCAGGTCCCCTAGGGCCATCTCCCCATAGTTAACAGCAGAGCTTGCCTGGGATTGCTCTCCAATCTCTTTGCTCCTGCTCTCAGCCACCAAGCTTTCTAAGGGAGTTGTGTCCCTTCCCGGGGTATGTATGGCTGCGGCTAGGACTGAGTGTGTGATTACATTCAGACTGTCACAGAGCAGCTGCTTCATGCTCCAACAGCCTTAAATGCTCCACCTCTATCCCAAACAGATGCCCCGGTGTGGGGATCGGACCCCTGCTTCACCTCCCCGACCAGGTGCAGATCCAGTCCTACTCACTCTCCTCTTCTTTGTCCTCATTCCTTTGTCTTGCCAAGTTTTGCATGGTTCTGTATACTCTTTTCTGGTGGTTAAGTCCTCTTGCCCACTCTCAGATGGTGTTCTGCAAGATCTTCTGTGTCTGGAGGTGTATCTATCTGTGAAGAGAGATGTGCTCCACATCTGCCTACTCCTCTTCCATCTTGGATCTCCTAACTGTAACTTCTTGGCCCACATACCAGTTTCTCAGGAGACAGGTAAGATGGTCTGGTATTCCCATCTGTTTAAGAGTTTCCACAGTTTATTATGATCCACACAATCAAAGGTTTTAGCATAGTCAAAGAAACACAGGTAGATGTTTTTCTGGAATTCCCTTGATTTCCCTATGATCTAGTGAATGTTGGCATTTTGATTTCTGGTTCCTCTGCACTTTCTAAACTCAACTTGAATATCTGGAATTTCTTGGTTCACATAATGCTAAAGCCTAGCTTGGAGAATTTTGAACATAACTTTATTAGCATGTGCATGGATGCATGCTAAGTCACCTCAGCTGTGTCCTACTCTTTGCGATCCTATGGACTGATGGACTGTAGTCTGTCAAGCTCCTCTGTCCATGGGCTTCTCCGGGCAAGAATACTGGAGTGGGTGGCCATGTCCTCTTTCAGGGGATCTTCCCGAGCCAGGGATCGAAAATGTATCTCTTACATCTCCTGCACTGGCAGGCAGGTTCTTTACCACTAGCAACACCTGGGAAGCCCAGTAGCCTGGGAGATGGGTGCAGTTGTGCTTTGAGGATTCTTTAGTACCGCCCTTCTTGGGAATTGGGATGAGGACTGACCTTTTCCAGTTCTGTGGCCACTGCTGGTTTTCCAAGTTTGCAGACATAGTGAGTGTAGCACTTTAATAGCATCATCTTTTAAGATTTTAAATAGCTCTGCTGGAATTCCATCACCTCCACCAGCTTTATTGGCAGCAGTCCTTCCTAAGGCCCCCTTGACTTCACACTCCAGAATGTCTGGCTCTGAGTGAGAGACTACACCCTCGTGGTTATCCTGCTCATTAAGATCTTTTTTTGTACAGTTGTTCCGTGTATCCTTTCCATCTCTTTTTGATCTCTTCTGCTTCTGTCAAGTCTTAGCACTTCTGACCTATATTGTGCCCATCTTGGGATGACGCATTCCTTTGATATTTCCAACTTTCTTGAACAGATCTCTTCAAGATCTCTTACCCTTTCTGTTTTTTTTTTCCCTTTCTGTTTTTTTTTCCCTCTGTTTCTTTGCATTGTTTATTGTCTTGTTTCTCCTTGCTATTCTCTGAAACTCTGCATTTAATTGAGGTACCTTTTCCTTTCTCTCTTGCTTTTCACTTCTCTTCTTTCCTTAGCTATTTGCAAAGCCTCCTCAGACAACGTCTCTGCCTTCTTGTATTTCTTTTTCTTTGGGATGGCTTTGTTTGCTGCCTCCTGCACAATATTATGAACCTCTGTCCATAGTTCTGCAGGCACGCTGTTTACCAGAACTAATCCTTTGAATCTATTCATCACCTCTACTGTATATTCATAAAGGATTTGAGTGAAGTCCTACCCGGCTGGCCTAGTGGTTTTGTACCACTTCCTTTGTATGTACCGCATCTTCTATATATGTACACAAAGGAAATTACTCCTTCTTGAGTAATATTCCTTATTACTCCTTATGAGTAATATTCTGTATATATATATCACATCTTCCTTATCCATTCATCTGTCAAGGAACATAAAAGATGTGGTTGTTTCCACATCTTGGCTACTGTGAATAGTGCTTAAAAGCAGGAGGTTTTAAGAAAGCCTCCCTGTCTACATGAGGTTAGTGAAGTCACTCAATTGTGTCCGACTCTTTGTGACCCCATGAACTGCAGCCCACCAGGCTCCTCTGTCCATGGGATTCTCCAGGCAAGAATACTGGAGTGGGTTGCCATTTCCTTCTCCAGGGGATCTTCCCAACCCACGGATCTAATCGGGGTTTCCCGCATTGTAGGCAGATGCTTTACCATCTGCGCCACCAGGGAAGTCAGATTGGACTCTGCAAATGTAACCACTTTCAACACTGCTTCTCTGAACCAATAAAAATGCTTACATTGCTACATTGCTATTTATTTATTCCTCTAAGCATTATCCAGAGCTTCCCAGGTGGCTCAGTGGTAAGGAGTCTGCCTGCCAATGCAGGAGATGCAGGTACTGTGGGTTCAGTCCCTGGGTTGGGAAGATGCCCTGGAGAAGGAAATGACAACCCGCTCTAGTATTCTTGCCTGGAAAATCTCATGGATAGAGGAGCCTGATGGTCAATGGTCCACAGGGTTGCAAGAGTCACACACGACTTAGTGACTAAACAGCAGGAACAACGAAGCATTTTCCAACTGTTGCCTGGCAGGAAATACGCACTTAGCATATGTAGCTGTCTTGCTCCCATTCTTCCTACCTGTTGTCATTTCTGTTTGATCTTATTTTACTGTTAACATTCTGTTGTGAACACTGAGCCCACTACGCTCCTAGAGAAGCCCCATTCCTCTTGTATAACTTAAAAAGCATTGCCAGTGCTCTGGGAAATCCTAGCGGGGTGGGATGGAGAGGGAGGTAGAAAGGGAGTTCAAGACGGAGGGGACATATGTACACCTACTGCTGATTCACACTGGTGTATGGCAAAAACCATGGCAATATTGTAAAGCAATTATCTTCTAATTAAATATATATATATATAATTTCTTGGAATTAATAATTGCTCGTTTTTCACTTGACTTTACTCTCTGTAGCTCTATCCTGAATTCATTCTATTCTGTCTGACAGGATAGTCTAATGTCTCTGCATACTATTTTCCACACAAACTAGTGATTTATCAGTTCAGCAGTATGCTGGTACCAGCTTCTAGCAGCTGAGAGAGCTGATGATTAAATATTCAGGAATTTTAGGAGCTTTGTAAGCCAAGGTGTTGTTGTGTAGTCACTAGGTCAGGAAATGACAGCTCACTCCAGTATTTTTGCCTGAGAAATCCCATGCACAGAGGGGTCTGGTGGGCTACAGTCCATGGGGTTGCAAAAATGTCAGATACCACTCAGCAACTCAAGAGCAACGAAGCCAAGGTGTTGGGAGCCTGATATCAGCATCATGAGAAGCTGCCCAGTGCAGTGATGGGAAATATCTCAAGCCAGGGCTTTCTGTTGTTCGCCTGTTTCCCGCACAGCACTCCCCCGCTGTTCTGCCCCTGGAGGCATCTCTTCTAGAAGACCCGTCCTACTGCCTCCTGAGGCTGCACATCTGCCCTGGGCCTTCCCCCACTGCCCCCGGAGTCCCCCACCTCCCACTTCCTGGGTCAGATGTCTCTTTTTCACTGATTGCCTTTTTGGCTGAAATCCTCTCAGTAGTATTCCTAGCAAGAGTGTAAGGGAGGTAATTTGTTTGATCTTTCAGCTCTTATTTTCACTCATAATTGATTAATGGTTTGACTGATCATGAAATTCAAACGTTGAAATAATTTTCCCCAGGAATTTGGAAAGCACTCCCTCCTTACTTTTCAGCTCTCTATGCTGCTGGTTAGAAGTTTGGGGCTATCCTTGTATTCAATCTTTTGCAATGACTCATTTTTTTCCCCCCTCTCTGGAGATGTTTACGTCCTTTCGTTCATAGCTGAAGTGGTAAAGTTCCCTACTGATGTGACTCATGCTGGTAATCTTTCTGTATTTTTCTAAGAACATAATGAATAGTTTCAATCTGAAAACTCATGTCTCTTCCTTTTTTAAACATGGCTTTTGCAAAAATTTAGATTAAAAATATTTTTTAATTGAAGTATAGTTGATTTACAATATTGTGTCAGTTTTAGGTGTATATAGTAGAGAAGGCAATGGCACCCCATTCCAGTACTCTTGCCTGGAAAATCTCATGGGTGGAGGAGCTTGGTTGGCTGCAGTCCATGGGGTCGCGAAGAGTCAGACATGACTGAGCAACTTCACTTTCACTTTTCTCTTTCATGCTTTGGAGAAGGAAATGGCAACCCACTCCAGTGTTCTTGCCTGGAGAATCCCAGGGATGAGGGAGCCTAGTGGGCTGCTGTCTGTGGGGTCACACGGAGTTGGACATGACTGAAGCGATTTAGCAGCAGCAGCAGCAGCAGCAGCACAGCGATTCAGTTATATATAATATATATTTCTTTTCAGATTCTTTTCTCACATAGATTATTGCAAAATACTAAGTAGAGCTCCTCATGCTATAAAGTAGGTCCTAGTTGGCTTCCCTGATAGCTCAGTTGGTAAAGAATCAGCCTGCATTCAGAAGACCCCGCTTCAGTTCCTGGGTCAGGAAGATCTGCTGGAGAAGGGACAGGCTATCCACTCCAGTATTCTTGGGCTTCCCTTGTGGCTCAGCTGGTAAAGAATCTGCTTGCAATGCAGGAGACCTGGGTTCAGTCCCTGGGTTGGGAAGAATCCCCTGGATAAGGGAAAGGCTACCCACTCTAGTGTTCTGACCTGGAGAACTTCATGGACAGTATAGTTGGACTATAAAGAAAGCTGAGCACTGAAGAATTGATGCCTTTGAACTGTGGTGTTGGAGAAGACTCTTGAGAGTCCCTTGGACTGCAAGGAGATCCAATCAGTCCATCCTAAAGGAAATCAGTCCCGAATATTCATTGGAAGAACTGATGCTGAAGCTGAAACTCCAATACTTTGGTCACCTGATGCAAAGAACTGACTCATTATAAAAGATCTTGATGCTGGGTGAAGGAGTCTTTGGGCCTAGAAAAGAAAACAATGGTCTCAAAGGCCCTTGCTGAATCATCTGACTTCAGAGGGGAAAAAACCAAACTTTAAGTCCTGCCCTGATGTTCTGGAATTCACCTGATGCAAAGAACTGACTCATTATAAAAGATCTTGATGCTGGGTGAAGGAGTCTTTGGGCCTAGAAAAGAAAACAATGGTCTCAAAGGCCCTTGCTGAATCATCTGACTTCAGAGGGGAAAAAACCAAACTTTAAGTCCTGCCCTGATGTTCTGGAACTGTTGCATCTACCTGGGACTTATCACCCCCCCTGACCAAAACCTCCCACCCCCAGTTCAACTACAAATGCTATCACAACTAGAGATTATGCAAAACATCCTGCCTGATTACTGTTTCCCTTATCATATTTAAACCTCCCTTTAAATGTGAAAGCTTCCTGATCCCTCTCGTGCTCAGCCTGGTCATTAGGCCAACTGTCGCCCCTCCTTGTCTGAATATAAGTAACCTACCTCGGTTGACTTGGATAACTGTGATACTGAATGGTTTGCCTTGGAAACGAACAGAGATCATTCTGTCGTTTTTGAGATTGCATCCAAGTACTGCATTTCGGACTCTTTTGTTGACCATGATGGCTACTCCATTTCTTCTGAGGGATTCCTGCCCGCAGTAGTAGATATAATGGTCATCTGAGTTAAATTCACCCATTCCAGTCCATTTTAGTTCGCTGATTCCTAGAATGTCGACGTTCACCCTTGCCATCTCTTGTTTGACCACTTCCAATTTGCCTTGATTCATGGACCTGACATTCCAGGTTCCTATGCAATATTGTTCTTTACAGCATCGGATCTTGCTTCTATCACCAGTCACATGCACAACTGGGTATTGTTTTTGCTTTGGCTCCATCCCTTCATTCTTTCTGGAGTTATTTCTCCACTGATCTCCAGTAGCATATTGGGCACCTAACGACCTGGGGAGATTCTCTTTTGATATCCTATCATTTTGCCTTTTCATACTGTTCATGGGGTTCTCAAGGCAAGAATACTGAAGTGGCTTGCCATTCCCTTCTCCAGTGGACCACGTTCTGTCAGACCTCTCCACCATGACCCGCCCGCCTTGGGTTGCCCTGCAGGCATGGCTTGGTTTCATTGAGTTAGACAAGGCCCTGGTCCTAGTGTGATTAGATTGACTAGTTTTCTGTGAGTATGGTTTCAGTGTGTCTGCCCTCTGATGCTCTCTTGCAACACCTACCATCTTACTTGGGTTTCTCTTACCTTGGGCGTGGGTTGTCTCTTCACGGCTGCTCCTTACCTTGGACGAGGGGTATCTCCTTACCGCCGCAGTTCCTGACCTTCAACGTGGGACAGCTCCTCTAGGCCCTCCTGCGCCTGCGCAGCCCCTGCTCCTCGGGTTGCTCCTCCCGGCCGCCGGCCGTGGCCTCGGGCGTGGGTGGCTTCTCCCAGCTGCCGCCCCTGGCCTCGGGCTCAGGGTGGCTCCTCCGGGTCACCACCCCTGGCCTCGGGCGCAAGGTGGCTTCTCCCGGCCGCCCCTGGCCTCGGACGTGGGGTGTCTCTTCCTGGCCGCCCCTGACCTCGGACACGGGGTAGCTCCTCCCGGCCGCCGCCCTGACCTCAGACGCGGGGTGTCTCCTCCCGGCCGCCACTGACCTCGGATGAGGGGTAGCTCCTCCCGGCCGCCACTGACCTCAGACACAGGGTAGCTCCTCTCGGCCGTTCCTGCGCCGTCGCAGCCTGGCACGCTAGGTTGCTGCCCCTGACCTCGGACCTGGGGTAGCTTGCGAGAGCCGGGCCGGCACACTCAGCGCGGGCCGCTTGCGAGAGCCGGGCCGGCGCACTCAGCGCGGGCCGCTTGCGAGAGCCGGGCCGGCACACTCAGCGCGGGCCGCTTGCGAGAGCCGGGCCGGCGCACTCAGCGCGGGCCGCTTGCGAGAGCCGGGCCGGCACACTCAGCGCGGGCCGCTTGCGAGAGCCGGGCCGGCGCACTCAGCGCGGGCCGCTTGCGAGAGCCGGGCCGGCACACTCAGCGCGGGCCGCTTGCGAGAGCCGGGCCGGCGCACTCAGCGCGGGCCGCTTGCGAGAGCCGGGCCGGCACACTCAGCGCGGGCCGCTTGCGAGAGCCGGGCCGGCGCACTCAGCGCGGGCCGCTTGCGAGAGCCGGGCCGGCACACTCAGCGCGGGCCGCTTGCGAGAGCCGGGCCGGCGCACTCAGCGCGGGCCGCTTGCGAGAGCCGGGCCGGCACACTCAGCGCGGGCCGCTTGCGAGAGCCGGGCCGGCGCACTCAGCGCGGGCCGCTTGCGAGAGCCGGGCCGGCACACTCAGCGCGGGCCGCTTGCGAGAGCCGGGCCGGCGCACTCAGCGCGGGCCGCTTGCGAGAGCCGGGCCGGCACACTCAGCGCGGGCCGCTTGCGAGAGCCGGGCCGGCGCACTCAGCGCGGGCCGCTTGCGAGAGCCGGGCCGGCGCACTCAGCGCGGGCGAGAGAAGCTACCCCACGTCCGAGGTCAGGGGCAGCAACCTAGAGTGCCAGGCTGCGACGGCGCAGGAACGGCCGAGAGGAGCTACCCTGTGTCTGAGGTCAGTGGCGGCCGGGAGGAGCTACCCCTCATCCGAGGTCAGTGGCGGCCGGGAGGAGACACCCCGCGTCTGAGGTCAGGGCGGCGGCCGGGAGGAGCTACCCCGTGTCCGAGGTCAGGGGCGGCCAGGAAGAGACACCCCACGTCCGAGGCCAGGGGCGGCCGGGAGAAGCCACCTTGCGCCCGAGGCCAGGGGTGGTGACCCGGAGGAGCCACCCTGAGCCCGAGGCCAGGGGCGGCAGCTGGGAGAAGCCACCCACGCCCGAGGCCACGGCCGGCGGCCGGGAGGAGCAACCCGAGGAGCAGGGGCTGCGCAGGCGCAGGAGGGCCTAGAGGAGCTGTCCCACGTTGAAGGTCAGGAACTGCGGCGGTAAGGAGATACCCCTCGTCCAAGGTAAGGAGCAGCCGTGAAGAGACAACCCACGCCCAAGGTAAGAGAAACCCAAGTAAGATGGTAGGTGTTGCAAGAGAGCATCAGAGGGCAGACACACTGAAACCATACTCACAGAAAACTAGTCAATCTAATCACACTAGGACCAGGGCCTTGTCTAACTCAATGAAACCAAGCCATGCCTGCAGGGCAACCCAAGGCGGGCGGGTCATGGTGGAGAGGTCTGACAGAACGTGGTCCACTGGAGAAGGGAATGGCAAGCCACTTCAGTATTCTTGCCTTGAGAACCCCATGAACAGTATGAAAAGGCAAAATGATAGGATATCAAAAGAGAATCTCCCCAGGTCGTTAGGTGCCCAATATGCTACTGGAGATCAGTGGAGAAATAACTCCAGAAAGAATGAAGGGATGGAGCCAAAGCAAAAACAATACCCAGTTGTGCATGTGACTGGTGATAGAAGCAAGATCCGATGCTGTAAAGAACAATATTGCATAGGAACCTGGAATGTCAGGTCCATGAATCAAGGCAAATTGGAAGTGGTCAAACAAGAGATGGCAAGGGTGAACGTCGACATTCTAGGAATCAGCGAACTAAAATGGACTGGAATGGGTGAATTTAACTCAGATGACCATTATATCTACTACTGCGGGCAGGAATCCCTCAGAAGAAATGGAGTAGCCATCATGGTCAACAAAAGAGTCCGAAATGCAGTACTTGGATGCAATCTCAAAAACGACAGAATGATCTCTGTTCGTTTCCAAGGCAAACCATTCAATATCACAGTTATCCAAGTCTATGCCCCAACCAGTAATGCTGAAGAAGCTGAAGTTGAACGGTTTTATGAAGACCTACAAGACCTTGTAGAACTAACACCCAAAAAAGATGTCCTTTTCATTATAGGGGACTGGAATGCTAAAGTAGGAAGTCAAGAAACACCTGGAGTAACAGGCAAATTTGGCCTTGGAATGCGGAATGAAGCAGGGCAAAGACTAATAGAGTTTTGCCAAGAAAATGCACTGGTCATAGCAAACACCCTCTTCCAGCAACACAAGAGAAGACTCTACACATGGACATCACCAGATGGTCAACACCGAAATCAGATTGATTATATTCTTTGCAGCCAAAGATGGAGAAGCTCTATACAGTCAACAAAAACAAGACCAGGAGCTGACTGTGGCTCAGATCATGAACTCCTTATTTCCAAATTCAGACTTAAATTGAAGAAAGTAGGGAAAACCGCTAGACCATTCAGGTATGACCTAAATCAAATCCCTTATGATTATACAGTGGAAGTGAGAAATAGATTTAAGGGCCTAGATCTGATAGACAGAGTTCCTGATGAACTATGGAATGAGGTTCGTGACATTGTACAGGAGACAGGGATCAAGACCATCCCCATGGAAAAGAAATGCAAAAAAGCAAAATGGCTGTCTGGAGAAGCCTTACAAATAGCACTGAAAAGAAGAGAGGCGAAAAGCAAAGGAGAAAAGAAAAGATATAAGCATCTGAATGCAGAGTTCCAAAGAATAGCAAGAAGAGATAAGAAAGCCTTCTTCAGCAATCAATGCAAAGAGATAGAGGAAAACAACAGAATGGGAAAGACTAGAGATCTCTTCAAGAGAATTGGAGATACCAAGGGAACATTTCATGCAAAGATGGGCTCGATAAAGGATAGAAATGGTATGGACCTAACAGAAGCAGAAGATATTAAGAAGAGGTGGCAAGAATACACAGAAGAACTGTACAGAAAAGATCTTCACGACCCAGATAATCATGAGGATGTGATCACTAATCTAGAGCCAGACATCTTGGAATGTGAAGTCAAGTGGGCCTTAGAAAGCATCACTAAGAACAAAGCTAGTGGAGGTGATGGAATTCCAGTTGAGCTGTTTCAAATCCTGGAAGATGATGCTGTGAAAGTGCTGCACTCAATATGCCAGCAAATTTGGAAAACTCAGCAGTGGCCACAGGACTGGAAAAGGTCAGTTTTCATTCCAATTCCAAAGAAAGGCAATGCCAAAGAATGCTCAAACTACCGCACAATTGCACTCATCTCACACGCTAGTAAAGTAATGCTCAAAATTCTCCAAGCCAGGCTTCAGCAATATGTGAACCGTGAACTCCCTGATGTTCAAGCTGGTTTTAGAACAGGCAGAGGAACCAGAGATCAAATTGCCAACATCCGCTGGATCATGGAAAAAGCAAGAGAGTTCCAGAAAAACATCTATTTCTGCTTTATTGACTATGCCAAAGCCTTTGACTGTGTGGATCACAATAAACTGTGGAGAATTCTTAAAGAGATGGGAATACCAGACCACCTAACCTGCCTCTTGAGAAATCTGTATGCAGGTCAGGAAGCAACAGTTAGAACTGCACATGGAACAACAGACTGGTTCCAAATAGGAAAAGGAGTACGTCAAGGCTGTATATTGTCTCCCTGCTTATTTAACTTATATGCAGAGTACATCATGAGAAACGCTGGACTGGAAGAAACACAAGCTGGAATCAAGATTGCCGGGAGAAATATCAATAACCTCAGATATGCTGATGACACCACCCTTATGGCAGAAAGTGAGGAGGAGCTAAAAAGCCTCTTGATGAAAGTGAAGGAGGAGAGCGAAAAAGTTGGCTTAAAGCTCAACATTCAGAAAACGAAGATCATGGCATCCGGTCCCATCACTTCATGGGAAATAGATGGGGAAACAGTGGAAACAGTGTCAGACTTTATTTTTTTGGGCTCCAAAATCACTGCAGATGGTGACTGCAGCCATGAAATTAGAAGACGCTTACTCCTTGGAAGAAAAGTTATGACCAACCTGGATAGTATATTCAAAAGCAGAGACATTACTTTGCCGACTAAGGTCCGCCTAGTCAAGGCTATGGTTTTTCCTGTGGTCATGTATGGATGTGAAAGTTGGACTGTGAAGAAAGCTGAGCGCCGAAGAATCGATGCTTTTGAACTGTGGTGTTGGAGAAGACTCTTGAGAGTCCCTTGGACTGCAAGAGATCCAACCAGTCCATTCTGAAGGAGATCAACCCTGGGATTTCTTTGGAAGGAATGATGCTAAAGCTGAAACTCCAGTCCTTTGGCCACCTCATGCGAAGAGTTGACTCATTGGAAAAGACTCTGATGCTGGGAGGGGTTGGGGGCAGGAGAAGGGGACGACCGAGGATGAGATGGCTGGATGGCATCACGAACTCGATGGACGTGAGTCTGAATGAACTCCGGGAGATGGTGATGGATAGGGAGGCCTGGCATGCTGCGATTCATGGGGTCGCAAAGAGTCAGACACGACTGAGCGACTGAACTGAACTGAACTGACCTCGATTGAGGTCGTCTCTCCTTTTCTTCCTTAGCCTGAACTATATCTTACACTGGGAAAGACTGAAGGCAGGAGGAGGAGACAACAGGGGATGAAGTTGATGGATGGCATCACTGACTCAATGGACATGAGTTTGAGCAAGCTCTGAGTGTTGGTGAAGGACAGGGAAGCCTGGCATGCTACAGTTCATGGGGTCGCAAAGAGTGGGACAAGACTGAGCAACTTTCACTTTCCTTTTCTGTTGTCTATTTTATGTATAGTAGTATGTGTATGTTAATCTCAGCCTCCTAGATTATCCTTCCTCCTACCTGCCTTTCCTGTTTGGTAAAAATAAGTTTGTTTTCTAAGTCTGTGAGTCTCTTTCTGTTATGTAAGCAAGTTCATTTGTATCATTTTTTTAGATTCCATTATATAAGTGATCTCATATATTTTTATTTGTCTGATTTACTTCATTTAGTGGAAAAATCTCTAAGCCCCTCCATATTGCTGCAAATGGCATTATTTTGCCTTTTTTATGCTTGAGTAATATTCCATTATATATATGCATATATATGTGCTGCTGCTGCTGCTAAGTCACTTCAGTCATGTCCAACTCTGTGCAACCCCATAGACGGCAGCCCACCAGGCTCCCCAGTCCCTGGGATTCTCCAGGCAAGAACACTGGAGTGGGATGCCATTTCCTTTTCCAATGCGTGAAAGTGAAGTCTCTCAGTCGTGTGCGACCCTCAGCGACCCCATGGACTGCAGCCTTCCAGGCTCCTCCATCCATGGGATTTTCCAGGCAAGAGTATAGCTCAGCTGGTAAAGAATCTGCCTGCAGTGTAGAAGACCCCAGTTTGATTCCTGAATCTGGAAGATCTGCTGGAGAAGGGATAGGCTACCCACTCCAGTATTCTTGGGCTTCCCAGGTGGTTTAGCTGATAAAGAATCTGCCTGCAATGCAGGAGACCTGGGTTCAGTCCCTGGATTGGGAAGATCCCCTGGAGAAGGGAATGGCTACCCACTCCAGTATTACATATATATATATATATATACATTTATCTTTTTAGATTATGATTTTCTTCAGATATACGCCCAGGAATGGGGTTGCTGGATCATATGGTAGCACTATTTTTCATTTTTTAAAGAAATCTCCATACCGTTCTCCATAGTAACTGCACTAATTTATAGTCCCACCAACAGTCTATGAGAAACTTCATGTCCCTTCCATTTTAAAAATTAATTTATTTTTAATTGGAGGATAATTACTTTACAATATTGTGTTGGTCTCTGCCATACATTAGCATGAATCAGCTGTAGGTGTACATATGTGGTCTCCCTCCTGAGGCCCATGCTCCTCCCACCCTGTGCCATCCCTCTAGGCTGTCAGAAAGCCCCAGATTGGAGCTCCCTGTGTCGCGCCACAATGGCACCCCACTCCAGTACTCTTGCCTGGAAGATCCCATGGATGGAGGAGCCTGGAAGGCTGCAGTCCATGCGGTTGCTGAGGGTGGGGGACACGACTGAGGAACTTCACTTTCACTTTTCACTTTCATGCATTAGAGAAGGAAATGGCAACCCACTCCAGTGTTCTTGCCTGGAGAATCCCAGGGACAGAGGAGCCTGGTGGGCTGCCGTCAATGGGGTTGCACAGAGTCAGACACGACTGAAGTGACTTAGCAGCAGCAGCAGCAGCATTGGAGAAGGAAATGGCAACCCACTCCAGTGTTCTTGCCTGGAGAATCCCAGGGACGGAGGAGCCTGGTGGGCTGCTGTCTATGGGGTTGCACCAAGTCGGACATGACTGAAGTGACTTAGCAGCAACAGCAGCAGCAGCAGCAGCATTGGAGAAGGAAATGGCAACCCACTCCATTGTTCCTGCCTGGAGAATCCCAGAGACAGGGGAGCCTGGTGGCTTGCTGTCTATGGGGTCGCACAGAGTCGGACACGACTGAAGCAACTTAGCAGCAGCAGTGTCACACCGCAAGTTTCCACTGGTTATCTAGTTTTATGCGTGGTGGTGTGTGTGTTTCAGTGCTAGTCTCTCAGTTCACCCCCTCTCCTTCCCCAGCTGTGTCCATGTGTCTGTCTCCACTGCTGCCCTGTGCATAGGTTCATCAGTGTCATCTTTCTAGATTCCATATATATGCATTCAGTTCAGTCACTAGGTCATGTCCAACTCTTTGCGACCCCATGGACCACAGCTCTCCAGGCCTCCCAGCCCATCACCAACTCCAGGAGCTTACTCAAACTCATGTCCATTGAGTCAGTGATGTCATCCAGCCATCTCATCCTCTGTTTCCCTCTTCTACTTCTGCCTTCAGTCTTTCCCAGCATCAGGGTCTTTTCAAATGAGTCAGCTCTTCTCATCAGGTGGCCAAAGTATTGGAGTTTCAGCTTCAGAATCAGTCCATCCAATGAATATTCAGGACTGATTTTCTTTAGGATTGACAGGTTGTATCTCCTTGCAGTCCAAGGGGCTCTCAAGAGTTTTCTCCAACACCACAGTTCAAAAGCGTCAATTCTTCAGTGCTGAGTTTTCTTTATAGTCCAACTCTCACATCCATACATATACGCATTAGTATACAATAATTGTTTTTCTCTTTCTGACTTACTTCAATCTGATAATAAGCTCTAGGTTCATCCACCTCATTTCAACTGACTCAGATTCATGCCTTTTTTATGACTGGGACAAAGTTTCTTATATCATTCCATTGACACCTAGTGGTCAGATGTTTTACCTCTGGCATTTAAGCCTTAGTTTTGTTCTCTTTTCTCTCCTGTTTTCATCTTTATATTTTAAACCTATCAATATTTTCTAGGATATTTCATTGACTTTACCTACTTATTGGAGTTGTTTTCACACTTTTCATTTTTAAAACCCCTTTTCTTTTTTTGATTCCTTTAATCACAGCTTATTATTTCTCATAGATGGACAGTCTTTCTAGAGATAGTATTGAAACAGGAGGGAAGGGGACACAACTTGGAAAGAATGACATAGATCAAGGACACAACATTAATTGATTAGAATCAAATGGATCCAATCCAGGATGACAGACAACTCCACTTTGAATAGACCTCATCAGCAAGCTGAATGACACACCCAGAGGCACCATCAGAAACCAAGGAGTGGACAGTGGCCCAGTTCCTGGAAATCTCCGCCCCTTTTCCAAAATAGTTGGAATAATCCTCTCACTCATTAGCCAATGAAGTTAGCCAGCCCATAAAAACTAACCGTGATACACTTCATGGCTGCACTCACCCTCTGTGATGGCCCACACTTTCTCTGTGAAGTATGTTCCTCTTGAATCTGAAGAAATCATTTCTTACCTATCACTTTGTCCCTCAATAAATTCTTTCTGCGATGAGACATTAAGAACATAAACTTCATTATGTCCTGAATCCAGGCACCATGGGTTTTGGCTGGGTTGAGTCCCAGCCACATGGATTCAAATCCCATGCAGGAGTTTGGTTGAGTTCAAGCCCCAATCTGAGGTAAATGGTCTCAGTATGCCTTTCTCTGTTTGTTTTGAGCTCTAGCTTTAATATTAGAGACGTTCTCAGATGTTTGTGTGTTCTTTTGCAATATGTAAAATACAGACAGACCTTGGAGATGTTGTGGATTTGGTTCCAGACCACTGCAATAAAGTGAGTATCATAATAAAGCAAGTCACATGAACATTTTGGTTTCCCAGTGCATATGATACTAAGATAGCGGAATAGAAGGACGTGCGCTCACCTTCTCCTGTGAGAACACCAAAACCACAAAGAGTTGCTGAACAGCCATTGACAGGAGAATGTGGAACCCACCAAAGAAAGATACCCCATGTATAACGGCCAAGGAGAAGCCGCATCAAGATGGTAGGAGGGGTGCAATCAGATTTAATATCAAACCTCATACTTGCCAAGATGCTTGGAAGACACAAACAAAATCTTGTGTCACCAGAACCCAGAGAAAGGAGAGGAGAGTCCCACAACAGATTGAGCCAGACCTGCCTTTGAGTGTTTGAGGGTCTCCTGCAGAGACATAGGGCGGCAGCAGTACTGGGAGATGTGGCATGTGGCCTAAGTCCTCTCAAAGGAGGTTGCCATTAGCCCCACTACAGAACCGCTGTGTGGGTGATCCACAAACTGGAGAACAATTATACCAAATAAATTCTTGCACTGTTGAGAAAGTTCTAGGTTCTACAACAGACTTCCTAACCTTGGGATCCAGCAAACAGGCATAACAAAAATACCTTATTGCTCTCTTCACAGGAAATTTCAAGTTTTAGGAGTTAGGTGTTAGGAACAGGAGGAAGACCAAATACCTGTCTTATTATAAACCACAATATCACAGTAAGCCTAAGGGATGTTTGTAGGGGCAGTATCCTGAACAGTCCAGGTGCCAGATAATAATATTGAACAGTGTTTGCAAATCTAAAATGGACAAACGTGAAATCAAGAAGGCTGAGAAAGCTGTGTGGGGCTCTGCTGAGTCTCAGCAGGCCTACGGAAAAGGAAACTGGCAAGTGCCCTCGCCACAGGGCAGGCAAGACCCCAGGACCTGCCACACATGTCCAAGGGCTCTCTCTTCAGAAGTCTGAGGACGGGTGATTTCTGTTCCTGCCAAGTTTACTGTGGTTTGACCTCACAATTTAAAATTTATGTGGAATTTATTGATATGGACATAAGAATAAATTATTTTTCCACATTGCTGACCAGTGAGAGACTTATATCCATTTCTCTTTCTCACTGATTATTGATCCTTTCTTAAACCATCCACTAACTTATTGCATATAACAGGGTACATTTCTGTCATTTCTAGTCAGTTCTGTTTATGTACATTTTTCTGAATTACTTTTACACTATTTTAAGTATCAGCACATTTGTTCCCTCCATTACTTTTATTTTGTAGAACATTCTTTGATATTTTCCCCTGAAAAACTCTAGATCCATTCTATTAATTGTAAGAAATAGTAGCTTGAAGCGGTCCATTTTCTAGACAAAGTTGAAGTCTGGACTCTGTAGATAAAATTGAGGCCGAGACTCTTTAGATAAAGTTGAGGTTGGGGGAGGGAGATCAGACTGGATCCTAAAGAGATAGGACTCCACCCATTGCCTGTGCCCTAAAGTCATTAGGCTCTAAACTTGCCTAACAACTTGTAGATGTGACCCAGTTCATGCACCAGGAGGGTCCCTAAACAAACAGGATATTGAGGGAAGGAATAAACCAGCAAGAAAGTCTTTGCTGAAAAATGTAGATACAGGCTGGGAAGGGAGAAGGATAACTTATAAAGAAATAATGAAACTTAGGCAATGTCTGGAAAGACTGTACCCCCCATAGTACTCAGCCAATGAGGAACCAAGGGGAGAGACCTGAATGTTAGGGCTTGTTGTACCCAACCTGGGTGTGCCTAGGTTGTGCCCGCCAGACACCCAATCTTGAAAAGACTGTCATTAAAATTTTGCTTTCATTGTGCTTCGTGTCTCTGAGTCCATCCCTTGGTTTGGGGCCGGTGAGTGTGTTTCTCACATTCGTTTCAAAAATACCTAAACAAGGAAAAGAAACAAAAAAAAAAAAAACTAAACATTTTTAAAGGCTGTATGAATTGTGTTTGAAATGCGATAATTTTATGATCCTTGGTTTTTTAACCTAGAAATGAGGTAAATCTTAAAATAGTTAAGACTTTGATTAATGTCTTCCTAAGCTCTAGCAGATGCTTATATCTTTTCTTTTCTCCTTTGCTTTTCGCCTCTCTTCTTTTCAGTGCTATTTGTAAGGCTTCTCCAGACAGCCATTTTGCTTTTTTGCATTTCTTTTCCATGGGGATGGTCTTGATCCCTGTCTCCTGTACAGTGTCACGAACCTCATTCCATAGTTCATCAGGAATTCTATCTATCAGATCTATGCCCTTAAATCTATTTCTCACTTCCACTGTATAATCATAAGGGATTTGATTTAGGTCATACCTGAATGGTCTAGCGGTTTTCCCTACTTTCTTCAATTTAAGTCTGAATTTGGAAATAAGGAGTTCATGATCTGAGCCACAGTCAGCTCCTGGTCTTGTTTTTGTTGACTGTATAGAGCTTCTCCATCTTTGGCTGCA
>SJYX01004774.1:61196-96442 GCA_006410675.1 Oreotragus oreotragus
GAAAGTTGGACTGTGAAGAAGGCTGAGTGCTGAAGAATTGATGCTTTTGAACTGTGGTGTTGGAGAAGACTCTTGAGAGTCCCTTGGACTGCAAGGAGATCCAACCAGTCCATTCTGAAGGAGATCAACCGTGGGATTTCTTTGGAAGGAATGATGCTAAAGCTGAAACAGTACTTTGGCCACCTCATGCAAAGAGTTGACTCATTGGAAAAGACTCTGATGCTGGGAAGGATTGGGGGCAGGAGGAGAAGGGGACGACCGAGGATGAGATGGCTGGATGGCATCACTGACTCGATGGACGTGAGTCTGACTGAACTCCAGGAGATGGTGATGAACAGGGAGGCCTGGCGTGCTGCGATTCATGGGGTCGCAAAGAGTCGGACACGACTGAGTGACTGAACTGAAAAGAAATTTTAATACAATTCTTTCAAAGAAGATTTGTATATAGTCTGCCTAATTTAAATAATTGAGCATCGGAAAGACTTTAATAGGCTGAAAATACGTACATGAAGAAAGTGAAAGATTGGGAAGATTTTTTCTGACGTATGTATCCTGATTTGGAAAAATGATGTTCCACTTCCTATTTGTGCCAGATTGTGATGAACTGAAAATCAGTGGCTGTGTCACTTCATATGAATTTTCTGGTAGCACAGTGCCTTAAACACAATAGGTATACAATAAATAAATGCTTCTTGAGCAAATGAATTGTTTTTCAGATTGGCTTTTTTCCTTCTTTCCTTCCCTTCGTTTAGAGCCGGGCTCCAATCTCAGCCAAGCTGGTTGCAAATATGCTCTCTGTAGCAGGTGCGGATCATATTATCACCATGGACCTTCATGCTTCTCAAATTCAGGTATCACTGGGAGCTAAATATTAGCTTAGGGATTATTAGGGATTAGACATGTAGTAAGAGAGGACTGAATGCTGAAAAGCACAGGGAAGCAAAAACTGCCCAAGTACAACTCAGATAAACTAGATATTGATGACATTTTCAACATCCTCACCTAAAGCATAGTTCATGGTCTTAGTCACGTGGGCTGATTGTACAGGGAGGCAGTTTGGGATTCTGGGAAGAGCGTAGTAGACTTTGGCATCAGTCTGAGTTTGAATACTGGCTCTGACACTTACAAACTTTGTAACCTTGGGCAGGTAATTTAACTTCTCTGAATACACACTGCTTTGTTATCGTGAGTATCAAACAAGATATAAAATTCATAGTGAAACACCTGGCTCATGAAAGACATGAAATAAGTTGGAGTTGTTATTGTTGTCATTAAATTTAGAACCATAGATATTGGAGCCTACTTTCTAGCATTAAAAGAGTTGGGGAGCAGAATACTACCTTATCATTGATACTTTTTAAAGAGACTTTGAAATCATTATCTTTGGAGGCTTCTGGGAATTCAGTGAGATACAGGCCAGATGATTATATACCCATTTTATAGAAGAGGGACAGATTAGTTGTGAAGTACAACAAATCTGTAGCAACTAGCATTAGAACACAAATCTCCTGACTACTAGTTACTGTGACCATTTATTATAAATGCCTTCCACTAGGTTTATATACCATAGCATCTCTAACTGGTGTACCATTAGCTTTGGCTCTCTTAACAAGCCAGCCCAACATTGAGTGGCAGAAGATAGTAAGTATGTATTACCCCGTGGGTCTGCACACTGGCTGGGTAGTCCTGATCTCGGCTGAACTTGGCTGTTTTCCTCAGGAGCTTGTTCGTGAATCTGTGGTCAGTTGTGGGTTATCCGGGGGCTCACTTTGTGGCTGGGCTTTCTTGCACAACCCACACTCTAGGAGTCTGCTTCTACAGTCTGCCATACTGGGCATGTTTTCGGATCAGTTTGAATGTTCCAGTAAAGTGTTCTTTGGGCAAGTTACTATTCTCTTTGTGTTCATTATTTGTAAATAGAATAGAAGGAAAACAAGCCAAACTGACCCAGGTTCGTTCTTTCTTCAGGGCTTTTTTGATATCCCAGTGGACAATTTGTATGCAGAGCCAGCGGTCCTCAAGTGGATAAGGGAGAACATCTCCGAGTGGAGGAACTGCACAATTGTCTCACCTGATGCTGGAGGAGCAAAGAGGTATGGTTGAAATTCATATTATTCCCAACGTACTGGGGAAAGTTTTCAGACAGTTGTGTCAGGAAGTGATCTTTTGTTGTTGAACTGAGTTTTTCTTTTCTTGAAGTATAGTTGAGTTACAATGTTAAGTTTCAAGTATACAGCAAAGTGGTCTGAAAAAGACTATAAAGACTACATATATATATATAAAGTCTTTTTCCAAATCTTTTTCAGTATAGGTCATTACAAGACACTGAGAAGCAACAGTTTTTAAGTATTTGGATGTTCTGATAGCTTAGGACATGGGCTGGATATGGTTTTACTCACCCTTTTACTGGCCTGAGCCACTGCCTGAAAGATAAGATAGCAGCAGAGGGGCACAAAATAGTCTGGCATCATGGGCTTGACCAAAACCCATCAGGGACTCAGCACTGCAAGGTCAGCGACAGCACTATGACCCATTAGGAGGAGGAGGCAATTTGATTTTCTAATGAATGCCACTTGCTCTCAAAACCCATGATGACAGTGAACAAGTAAGCTTTTACATGGACTTCCCCTGTGGCTCAGCGGTAAAGAGTCCACCTTCAATGCAGGAGCCACGGATTCAATCCCTGGAAGATCCCCCAGAGGAGGGCATGGCCACCCACTCCAGTATTCTTGCCTGAAGAATCCCATAGACAGAGGAGCCTGGCAGGCTACAGTCTAGAGGGTTGCAAACAGTCGGACACACTGAAGCAGTCTAGTACTCATGCACAACCTTTTGTGCATACCTCTTAATGTTATTGGTTAAACCATTTTGACCTTTTGAATTAGAATACTAAGCAGGACGGAAAAGAAAGTGTGGTGATTTTATTTGAGCCAAGCATTGAACATTCGAAACAAACTGATTGCCAGGGATCGCCAGTTGCATTGCTTCAGCTCACGTGGTACAGACGAAGAGCTTTTCATTTCCTTAGTGGTTCACTCATTAGTAATGCATTCAGAAGTGTGACGTATGTTCTTCTTGTTGTGGAAATAGAATGAAGAGCTACAAAACACAGATGATTAGGAAATGCCAATTCAGATCTTTGCAAAAGTCATTCAAATTTTCAATGACTATTTGTCAACGACCTCTTTATTTCAGGAACTTCAACAGAACTGATAAGCTGAGAGCTTGAGTTCTGTTCTCCAGCCAGATGCATAGTTTTGCAAGTCCCTTGTTGTTGCTAGTTACCATCTATAATACTAGAGATAGAGCCTAAAACACATCCCCCTCACGGTGGTTGTCATACTTGTGAAGATCATCTTCCACAGAGACTGAGAAAACAGTCTCATTTGAAATAAGTAATCAAGCACAATTTTCTTTCCCAAGTTGGGTACAGAAAAACTGCCTTCAGTAGATGGTTTAAAGTGAAAGTGAAGTCGCTCAGTCGTGTCTGACTCTTTGCGACCCCGTGGACTGTAGCCCTCCAGGCTTCTCTGTCCATGGGATTCTCCAGGCAAGAATACTGGAGCGGGTTGCCATTTCCTTCTCTGAGTAGATGGTTTATTGCTCCATAATTGTGTTCACTGTTTTCTTTTTTAAATCACTTATTTGTTTATTACTGTCCTGGGTCTTCGTTGCTGCTCCCGGGCTTTCTCTAGCTGTGGCAAGTGGGGGCTAGTTGTGCTCTGTGGACTTGTCACTGTGGTGGCTTGGCTCGTGGAGCACAGGTTCAGTGGTTGTGGTGCATGGGCTCAGCTGCCCTGAGGCCTGTGGGATCTTCCTGGACCAGGGATCCAATCCGTGTCCCCTGCATTGGCAGACAGATTCTTAACCAGGGAAGTCCTGTAATTTTCTTCCAGTGATGGACTCTTTTCAAAGTGAGTGGCTATCATATCTGTCTTGGCAGGGCTTGGGGGCTAGGTAGAAATGTCTGTGCAGTTGTGACTTGCATGCAGTTCTCCCCTCAAGGATATAGGGAGTGACTTTTTTGAGCCGTTCATACTTTGTCAGGCACTGAGTTTGTTGGCCACTCAGTATGGATGGCTTAGGATGCTTGAACTAAGTGATCATGCATTCGCCTCATCTAAGTAATCATTCCAAGCAGATGGGTGACTCTTGATGTTATGCGCCCACACAGTAGGGATGGAGAGCACACAGGATATGGGGCGTTTAGATCAGGTGCAGACGCTGCCTGCAAGGTTGTGGTCCAACTCTTGTTTGTTCTCTATTATATGGTCACAGCTTCTCCTGTATTGTGCACAAACTCAAAATATGTGAGCGTAGTCACAAGGGAAATAGGACTTGGTTGGATCAGCATTCCATTAAGAAACAAAGCCCAACGCACAGGCCTCTTCACACATAACAAGAGGGCGGGGTGGAATGTGGCCACAGATGTCACAGGCAGCACAGCCATGCACTGAATGGGTTGCTGCTTGAGAGATTACGTGGTACTTTGTCACCAGACAGATTTGTCTTCTTTCCCACCTTCTAGTCTGGTTTGTATTACCTTGTAATTTAAACAAAAGGAATTGTTTTGATTTGGAAATCCTTTGGTCTGTACAGCAAGATGCCCAGTTTGCCTGCTTGATTGGTATAACTTTCTTTCTAGCAGTCATTAAAGGAACTCCCAAGCTTGGTGTCCAGGTATGGTTGACATTGACAGTTGGTAGGTCACTGAGGGGAGTGTGATGAAGGCACAACAGAACAGGCTGGGCACTGCTTCTCTCCCACCAAATTCAGGTTCACTTCTCACCACATTCACGTCGTAATGGGACCGTCTGCACTCCTGGCGTTAGTCAACCAAGTCGTATATCTCTCCCCTTCTGCTGCCAGTCCAGGAAACGAACATGCTCTAATATTCAGTATACTGTTTCCTGGGATTGGTGAGAGTTGTCTATCTCCTACTGTAACCCAGAGTGACTTTTAATCTAAGTTTGATTAATAATTCATAAACTGCTCTTAGGATGTGGGAGGCATCTGCCTACATCTTGGAGTATGGAGGCATTTGTCTATGAAACCCAATTTGTGATGCCAATTAATTGCAGTTACTTTCTTCCAACCCTGGGACCCGTTGAGTTTCATGGAGTATTCTCACCTAGAAAATAAGCCCATCCTTTAGTTCCTTTCTTTGTCCTAAGATACACACATACACACACTGATTTTAAGTGAGGTTTTAACTGAATACCCTGTGTTGCAGAGTGACTTCCATCGCAGACCGGTTGAATGTGGACTTTGCCTTGATTCACAAAGAACGGAAGAAGGCTAATGAAGTGGACCGCATGGTGCTCGTAGGGGACGTGAAGGACCGTGTGGCCATCCTCGTGGATGACATGGCTGACACTTGCGGCACAATCTGCCATGCAGCTGACAAACTTCTCTCAGCTGGAGCCACCAGGGTTTATGCTATCCTGACTCATGGAATCTTTTCTGGCCCCGCCATTTCTCGTATTAATAATGCATGCTTTGAAGCAGTAGTAGTCACCAACACCATACCTCAGGAGGATAAGATGAAGCATTGCTCCAAAATACAGGTGATTGACATCTCCATGATCCTTGCAGAAGCCATCAGGAGAACTCACAATGGAGAATCCGTTTCCTATCTGTTCAGCCATGTCCTTTTATAATAGAATAACTCCTGAGGCTTTTCAAAAATAAAGTGAGCCCCACCCCTTGTTTTTTTCTTTGGTATTTGATGAAAAATCCAGCAGAAGACCCAGCTTGTTGCAGTGTAGTTCTCTACATCCCACATCAGTTATATGAGTGATACTACTATTGTGTTGGCCAAAACGTTCATTTGGGTTCTTCCTTAACAGCTTATGGGAAAACCTGAATGAGCTTCTTGGTCAACCCAATACATTAGAGAAATATAGAGTGACAGTAGCCACTGAGATTTTCTACCTGTATTGTCTCATCCTGGCTTCTTTGAACTTGTGAGCCTTGCAGCTTTAACTGTTCAGCTTCTACAAGATGTCGGACTTTGGAAAGCTTTGTGTAGAGTGTCCAAATATGTTTGGGGAAGCTCAGACTCCTTTGCATGTGAATGCTTCAGCACGCCCCCCACCCCCTACCCTGCAATGTGTGATAAGTTCTCTATAAAGTCTGTACTAAATTATGCAAGAGCCTAGGGCAACCCGAACCCTTTGCTTGGATTCTGTCACTTGGATTGCTTTTTGTCCTTATTCCTTTCCATTTGGCCTGATCTTCTTTTCCTGGCCAAATATCCACTTGGTCCCAAGTGATTGTTGTGCCATAGTTTTCTGGAAAGCAAACTCAATTCCTGCTCTATGATCTGTAACATTAACATGAGATGATTTTGCTGTAGCTTAATCTTCCTTAGCCCACTACCACTGCGGTAGTAGGTTTTAGGTGGTGGTGTAGTGCCTTTTGATTAATTTAACTGTTTATCATCTTTCTTCTTTGGATCTATTTGGCCTCTCAAATGACCTGAGATTTCTGTTTTAAAAAAGTTGATATTACTGTCTCTTGTAGAAGAAACTAATAAAGTTATCTCTGATTGTGGGTCTAAAAAAAAAAAAAAAAAGAGAGATTACCTTGGAAGGGATATCATCTAAAAGTCTAAGTGCAAACCTTGACCAAATTGCATGGTGGATTTTGACATAAGAGTAACTCTTGGATAGCATGTAAAAAGACATCACCTCAGCCTTGGGTCTGAAATGGGTCAGGCCACATCAATCCTGACCAGTATCCCATCTGGGCCATATACTCCAGGACTGGAGATTTGTTTCAATTGGTTTATTCAGTTTTCAGTAATAGGCTAGCTGTTTTTACATTCCTATATCTTTGTGTCTGATTGTCCCATCCCATTAATTGGAAGAGACTTATTAACTAAGTTAGGGGCCACTCTGCTTCTTAAAGGGCAAGGAAAACACTCTTACCACCAAGTGACTCTAACAGAAAGTAGAAAGCAACAGATTAATCTGGAGCTGAAATGGAAGCTTTAGTACACTCTGAAGTATGGAATATAAAGGTCCAGACCTGGCCAGAGATATCCAGGTGGTGTTTATTAAATTTAAAAGGGCTATAGAGTATTTAAATATAAATCAGATATTTTATAAAGCAGGTAAGATGCTCAAAAGTGTTTGTAAATAAATTACCAAAATGGGAAGTGCTTCATGTAACTAACTTGACCATAGCTGATATTTCAAGCCTGATAAAAATTTATAGGGGAAGCTATAAAACATTACGATATAAATTAATGAATGTGTCAGTCATTTGATATTGCTGCGTTGGTAACCTAATTGAGGGGGGAAAAAAAGAAGAAAAGAAAAATTTTATTTTTCTGGCCATAAGTGTACAAAAGTCATCCTAGGAGGATTTGCCTGTGTATTTGAGACACAAATGTTCTACCTGGTCTTCTACAGGAAACTTTATCTCCTCCACATTTTAAAACACAAATTTTGAAAAGGAGAGTAAAGTAATTGAGAAATTGACTTGTCAAGGATAAATAGAAATCCTAAGTATCTTTTCTGTAAACACTGATAAAAAGAGTTTAGTCATCTTAGGTGACCTTGATTTGTTCCATCTGCCCAATGTGAATGCAATCTCTTTTGTAACCGATGAGTTTTACATTTTTGTACATGACTCAAGGCTGAAATTTTGAGACGGGAGTAATGAGATCTTTGGTTTGGTCACTAAGTGGTGTCCGACTCTTGTGACCCAATGGACTGTAACCTGCTAGGCTCCTCTGTCCATGGGATTCTCCAGGTAGGAATACTGGAGTGGGTTGCCATTTCCTTCTCCAGGGAATCTTCCCAACCCAGGAATCGAATCCAGGTCTTCTGCATTGCAGACAGATTCTTTACTGACTGAGCTATGAGTCTTTATTTGTACTTATCTGTATATGCGTTATAGATGTATGGTATTGTCAAAATTGATAAAATGGCTCTATTTATTTGGGTTTAAAGTTTAATGCTTATATTATATAAATACTCATAAATGTAAAGAAAACCAGCCAAATTGAATGTCAGGTTCATGAGATCTGGGAAATACTCAGTACTGCACTGAGAGCAATATTAAAGCCAGCTTAAGATTGGTAGTTTGATTAACATTTTCCATAATATCAATGTTAAGTGTGCAGTCCATTGTTCCATGTCCGGTTCTAACTGTTGCTTGTTGACCTGCATACAGGTTTCTCAGGAGGCAGATAAAGTGGTCTGGTATTCCCGTCACTTTAAGACAGTCAAAGGCTTTAGCATAGACTAGTTCCATCACTTCACGGCAAATAAATGCGGAAACAATGGAAATAGACAGACTTTATTTGCTTGGGCTCCAAAATCACTGTAGATGGTGACTGCAGCCACAGAATTGAGATGCTTGCTCTTTGGAAGAAAACTATGACAAATCTAGACAGTGTATAAAAAAGCAGAGACATTACTTTGCTGATAAAGGTCTGTCTAGTCAAAGCTATCGGAGAAGGCAATGGCACCCCACTCCAGTACTCTTGCCTGGAAAATNGGCGGTTCCTCCGGAGGCCCCTCCCCTCTGGTGTGTGCGATCTTCTCCCCGTGTGCTCACAAGGGCCACCACACGTCCTGCCCTCCTCTCGGACTGGTCGTGCTGAACCAGGCCAGCCTGAAGACCTTATTTTAACTCGATCACCTCTCCAGAGGCCCCATCTGCAGACCGTCCCCTCTGAAGTGCTGGGCTTCATCATGAACCTGGTGGGCGGTGGGGGGAGCACAGTTCGGCCAGTGACACCTACCAAGTAAATAAAAGCTCCTCAGACTCCAGGACGGGAGGCTAAACCAGAACCCAGATCCATAAATTCACCAGCGAAGCACCGATGCTGCCCAGAGCGTGGTGTGCGCTCAGATCCCCACGCTGTCCCCCAGAGAGGCTCTCGGGTGCTTGAGCTGAGGGGCTCTGCCCCCGGGGCTCATCGGGGGTCCTGTGACTGCCCTCAGTCCGCTCTTGGGGGCCGTTCCTCCTGACTCGCTCGCCTCCCTCGTGAACGCTGCGTGTTCCCTCTGCTGTGGGGACGGGACTTTCGGGGCAGGCTGAGTTCCCACCTTGTAGAGATGACCTGTGGCTCTTCCGTCACGTCTAATGTTTATTTATCTAAACAACTAAAGGTGAATTTTAGGAAATTCCTCAGTGGTCAACCAAACCCTGGCTCTCCGCATGAAAGCAGCAGGAAGATTATCCCAGACAAGCAGTCAGCCTTTCTGAAAACTCAGTGGGAAAAACATCTAACCCAATCCAGAGTCAGGGTGCGACAGTTAAGAAGGAGAGAAATTCTAAGGGCGAATGAGTATTTCAGAAATAGAGGCTGCATCGCGGTAAAATAAATAAAAATGAAAATTGAGTTCAAAACCCTAGATTATGCCTATAAAATCTACGAGGAGGAAAAAGGCGGAACCGGCTAATTGCTTTCTGCACGGAAGGGATCAGTGGTTATACGCTTTTTCTTGACGTCCACTTCAGAACACATGTCCATTTTAAAATAAAGGGAAACCAGCAAAATTAAATATAAGGCATATACCTTCCCAGTCACCAGAGGGGAAGTCCAAGAGAGTAGCTTAAAATGTCAAAAAGACGAAGCGGACAAACGCAGTGAGGACGCGGGAAACGACGCCAGAAGTAACACCAGAGGCCACGACTGTTTGACGTGAAAAGGGCACACCTCCCGTTAAAAGCTAGGGGTCGAAAATGAAGTCCAAGGATAGCGCTACTTTTCGGCAAACANTTTTTTTTTTTTTTTTTCGTCCTCAAGGTGATGTGAAGCACTGACTCATTGGAAAAGACCCTGATGCTTGGAAAGATTGAAGGCAAGAAGAGAAGGGGATGACAGAGGGCAAGATGGTTGGATGGCATCCCCAAGTCAATGGACATGAGTTTGAGCAAGCTCTGGGAGTGGGTGATGGACAGGGAAGCCTGGCATGCTGCGTGCAGTCCACGGGGTCACAAAGAGTCAGATACGACTGAGCTACTGAATTTTCTCCTCATAGTTAGTCCATGTATTGCTTCCTCTTATTAGTCCTGAGAACCTTCTAGTTCATTTATTTGAATTTTGGGGGTATACAGCCATATTTCATACATTAAATTAAAAGACACTTACTCCTTGGAAGGAAAGTTATGACCAACCTAGATAGCATATCGAAAAGCAGAGACATTACTTTGCCAACAAAGGTCCATCTAGTCAAGGCTATGATTTTTCCAGTAGCCATGTGTGGATGTGAGAGTTGGACTGTGAAGAAAGCTGAGTGCCAAAGAATTGATGCTTTGGAACTGTGGTGTTGGAGAAGACTCTTGAGAGTCCCTTGGACTGCAAGGAGATCCAACCAGTCCATTCTAAAGGAGATCAGCCCTGGGTGTTCTTTGGAAGGAATGATGCTAAAGCTGAAACTCCAGTACTTTGGCCACCTCATGTGAAGAGGTGACTCATTGGAAAAGACTCTGATGCTGGGAGGGATTGGGGGCAGGAAGAGAAGGGGACAACAGAGGATGAGATGGCTGGATGGCATCACGGACTCGATGGACGTGAGTCTGAGTGAATTCCGGGAGTTGGTGACGGACAGGGAGGCCTCCTGTGCTGCAATTCATGGGGTTGCAAAGAGTCGGACACGACTGAGTGACTGAACTGAACTGAACGGAAATGAGCTGAACAGCCGTATTGAAACAGGAGGGAGGGGCAGAGCCCAACCTTTAAAAGAATGACATAGCCATCAGCTCAGTTCAGTCGCACAGTTGTGTCCAGCTCTTTGCCATAGATCATGAGAAAAACTGGTTAGAATGAACTAGGTTCAGGAGGGGAAAAGATTTAACTTCCAGTAGACCTTAAGCCTCGTTATACATTCACTGTAATACATTAGCATAAGCTAAGGACACAATCACAAGTGCCTGGATAGTGCTGTGAGGCTGATCATAAAAGATAAAAAAGTGGGCAGTGGTCCAACTCCTGGAAATCCCTGCCCCTTTTCTGAACTAGTTGGAGTAATCTTCCTACTCGTTAACCTATGAGATTACCCAGCCCATGAACACTAACCAAACCATATTTGGGGGGGCTCTTGCCTTCTGAGATGGCCCACACTCTGTCTGGGGAGTGTGTTTCTTCCAGGGGCACTGTCATCTTTTGATACAAGCTGCATTCTGTGTATGGAATGTGTTTCTCTCTAAATAAATCCACTTCTTACCTATCACTCCATGTCTCACTGAATTCTTTCTGCCAAGAGACATAAAGAACATGAACTTCAATAAGTTCTGAGACTAGGTGTATGATTTAAATGAAAAGATAGTGAATTCAAGTCCCAGTCTGAGTCATGGCCAAATTTGAGTCCCAGCCCATGGGTTCAAGCCCCATCTGAGGTGCATGGTTTCAGCTGGCAACCACGGAGGGACAGTGATAAGGTAAGAAAATGTTGAGAGTTAGGTCTTGGTCCTAGAAGGGCTAATGGGACACCAAGAACCAGGTGTACTGTGGAGGATGCTTTCCCAGGGTTTGCCCATTTTTGATGCACTGGTCAACCCCAAATGCTTTGGCCTCTAACTGGAAACCTAGATACTGAGCAGAGGAAAGATGGCAATTGGCAAGGCTTGCTGTAGAAAGATGTATGGAATGGCTGTGCTTGAGTACATCTCACAGCAGGTCCCAGACTGTGTTGTTGCTGCAGGATTTGATAATCTATACTCTTCTCCTTGACTCTGAGGTTTTTCCCTCTTATATTCTATATTTATTCCTGTTTCATTTTCTTCTTTCTTTTCTTAAACCCAGAAGACCTGTATGGCTGCCAAGATATACTTTTTATTGACAAGTGCTGACCCTTTATTCTCGAATTTGCAGCTGGGCCAGCTCCTGCTCATTGATGACACCACAGAGAACAGCTTCTGCATCTTTCCTTTGTGGCAATTTTTCGGACAGTAACATCTGGTTAAGAGATTACCTTGGGAAGATGGCGGAGTAGAAACGCGAGTGCTTAGTACTGAGTCTCTGGGCCGACTCGGTTCGGGTCTCGGCGGCAGCAGCAGTGATCATTAAGCAAAGAGAGCCTAGGGTAGTTGGCCAAGATGCCGAACATCAAAATCTTCAGCGGCAGCTCCCACCAGGACCTATCCCAGAAGATTGCCGACCGCCTGGGCCTGGAACTGGGCAAGGTGGTGACTAAGAAATTCAGCAACCAGGAGACCTGGTGAGGATGAAGTTGGGACGCCGACCGGCCTCACCTGCCGGAGAGGCCAGGGCAACCGAGGGTAGGGGATGAGGTCACAGCGTGAGTTCCAAAGGGCCGGGTTTGGGGGGCAGGGGCAGCTCTGCGATGAGCGTGCCTCACGGGCTGTTTCCGTTATTTTACCTCTCGCGGGAGGGTCACGTTCATTCTCACTGTGTGGTGGGTGGAGTCAAGATGGAGCAGGAGGCGAAGCTACTGGGTTTGAAGCCAAGGGCGGGGATGGTGGCTTCCTAGAGTGGCTAGAGGGGAAGAACGCCTGGGCAAGAACGCCTGGGCTTCGCGGTGGGGACACGTGGCTTTGCCGCTTAGCTGCTGAGCCATCCAGACTGGGTTCTCTTCTGCTCTTAGACCGGCTCGCCTGGGAGATCCTACTGCGTACTGAGCCCTCGTGGTGTTTCTCCTAGTGTCTGAGAAGCAGCTTTTCAATTTGAAACCGTGTTGGTCGGATTTCCTGTTGAGGGAACTTGACATTATGTGCTGAGGGCGCCAAAATTAATACTGAGGACTTCCTTCGATTGGTGATTGTTGAATTTTCACATCTTTAAACTCGAAGTTAAATCTAGTCGCTTGAATAAAATGATGCATTAACTGCGTCCCGATTGCCAGCATCTTGGTTTGAGCCATCCAGAAAATAATAGGGAATCTTAATTCTGGAATCCTTAATCTTCCCAAGCGTAGCTGTTGGTAAAACAGTGCAAAAGCATATTTTTCAGAACCAAAGTCTGTCCTGAACTTGCACTTCTAATGTTGTGTGGGGGATTTAAGAAACATTTTTATCCCTGAATATTAAGATAATAGGAGAAAGATAACGGAGTGGAAGGCTGGAAATGCATAGTTCATTGCAATGAATTTTTTGTCATTGCTTTGCTGATTAAATTTGCTCCCTCCCCCGACTTCCACCATGCTCCTGAACCTTGGGGCCATCTTAGAGATAACTTGGTCATGAAATCCTTTCAGTACCGCTTCCATCTAAATCTAGAATCTTCTGGTTCTGCTAAGTGTTTTTCTGTATTTTGTTGTTATCCTGTTGATCAAATCAGAGCAGTACCCACAGTCAGTCCTCTATTAAAAGGAAAATTTACACCAAACCTAATGAGTCAGTTAAATTAGTGAAGATTGCCTTGAACATTTTTTCCTAAGTGCTTTTGTTTTCCTTTTCTTTTCCCAAAGTGTAACTTCCCCTGTCCTTTGTAGACCCTGCTGGTAAAAGCATTCATCTGTAGTGAACAGCTTCCTTCTGGATGCTTGATCATTGTGCCATTGGTTGTGATGCAGATGATGGTGCAAGCCCTGATGCCGTCTGTAACCAGACAATACCTTAGTCAAAAGGCTAGCCAAGCTGCTGTCTTTAGCTTAACCACACCATTATGACTCATGGGCTGTAATAAAACAGGACCAGACTTTGCAAGTGGCAGTATAGCTAGGGGACCAGAATGATTTTCATTTGGAGGTGTTTTTTTTTTGTTCCCTAGAGAACTGTGACTATTAAATCTTTTTTCTATGCTTCCAGGAAAAATACAAAGACTTTATTTTCCCTGTGCACCCTCTGCCTAGTACACCACATCAGAACCTGAGGCTAAATTGGGAGAGGAGAGGAGTAGAACAGTTTAGTGGTCTACTGATTGATTTACCTGCAGTCCCAATCTACTTCGCTGCGCTAAAAGGCTGATTTCATTTTTAAATAACCAGACAGTAACATGCTTGGAAGCATTGAATAAGATTAAGCCCAATGTGGAAAATTGCTGACTGGTTCGGTTGCTTTGTTTCTGGCTTAATCATTAGCTTTTTGGCTCCTTAGATGTTCTGAAATCTTCATTGAACATAATCGAATATGTTGCCTATGGAGCCTCCCCTCACCTCCCTCCCCCAACCTTTGGCTTTTCTGCACTGCATCATGCTTGGAAGCATTGAATAAGATTAAGCCCAATGTGGAAAATTGCTGACTGGTTCGGTTGCTTTGTTTCTGGCTTAATCATTAGCTTTTTGGCTCCTTAGATGTTCTGAAATCTTCATTGAACATAATCGAATATGTTGCCTATGGAGCCTCCCCTCACCTCCCTCCCCCAACCTTTGGCTTTTCTGCACTGCAGAAGTGGTAATTGCTGCCCTGACTCTGGGATCTAAAGGTCATGGACAGGATAGCACCTACCCACAGTGGCTGCTGTGGGTCATTAGATGGGGAACTGCAGAGCCCATCCTCAGATGAGACTGTTTTGCTGCAATTTGGCACAATCTCAGGGGTTGATGCTCTCTTGAGTAGTTTTCTCCTGAAGTCAGGATCATCCTTTGCTGTCCAGTTTTTTTAAATTCATTGATTTTTGGTTGCACTGGGTCTTCTTGCTGTGAGTGGGCTTTTTCTATTTGCAGCAAGTAGTAGTTGGCAGGGGAGTTGGGGGGCGGCACTGCTTTTCATTGCTGTGAACAGACTTCTCATTACGGTGGCTTGTCTTGTCAGAGAAGGGCTTCAGTAGTTGGGACACATAGGCTCAGTAGTTGCAGCTCCCGGGCTCTAGAACATGGGCTCAGTAGTTGTGGCTCATGGGCTTAGTTGCCTCGTGGTGTGTGGAATCTTCCCAGGAGGGATCAAACCCATGTCCCCTGCATTGGCAGGCAGATTCTTAACCACTGTGCCACCAGGGAGGAGAAACATACATATATGTGGGTGGATGGCACACGGATAGTTATGAGAAAGGTTGAGGGTTCAGGCTCTGGAATCAGAGAAGCTGGATTTGAATCCTAAGCCTTTCTTTGCCTCAGTAATCTCACCTGTAAAATATTATCTACCCAGAGTATTGTTGGGGAAGGCAATGGCACCCCACTCCAGTACTCTTGCCTGGAAAATCCAATGGATGGAGTAGCCTGGTGGGCTGCCCTCTCTGGGGTCACACAGAGTCGGACACGACTGAAGTGACTTAGCAGCAGCAGCAGCAGCAGCAGAGTATTGTGGTGGCTCAGACAGTAAAGAATGTGCCTGCCATGTGGAAGGCCTAGGTTTAATCCCTGGGTCAGGAAGATCCCCTGGAGAAGGGAATGGCTCTATAAAACTATAAAATAATAAACTTGGGCTTCCCAAGTGGCTCAGTGGTAAAGAATCCAGCTGCCAATGCAGGAGACTCGGATTCCATCCCTGGGTCGGGAAGAACCCTTGGAGGGGGAGATAGCAACCCACTCCGGTATTCTTGCGTGGAAAATCCCATGGACAAAGAAGCCTGGTAGGCTACAGTCCATGGGGGTCTCAAAGAGTCGGACATAATTGAGCATACACGTTTTTTAGAGTCTTTTGTGACAGATGGGAGTAAAATTCTTAGAACATTGCCTTAACAGATTCTCAGTGTTGGTAAGTGATGGTGATGGTATTGCAAAAAATGTGGGGAATATAGGATAAAAGATGTCCCAAATAATTCTACCATCCAAGAAAAACTGTTCACATTTCAGTTTATGACCTTCCAGATGTTTGTGTGTTTATATACTTTTTCAAAAAAGTATGGCATATTGTTTATAGCTTTCTTCACTCAGCATTATATTTTGAATACTTCTCCTCTTAATATTTAGTCTCCACTGTTTTAAATAGCTGTACAGTCTTGTCATGATTTTACTATAATTTTAGATCACCAAGTCCCTATTCAATATTTATCATTTTTGATCTAATGCTTTTATATGAAAACTTCTGGATCTCTAGAAGAATTACTAGGTTAAAGGGTATACACTACTTTTCAGGCTTTTTAATACTTACTGCCAAATTGATCTCCAAAAAAGTTGAACAAGTTTCTGCTATTAGTAATGGTGATATTAATAATAATAAATAGTGAGTGCTTAAAATGTGGTAGTTCCTATGCTGAGTACTTTATACACATTTCACATTTAATCCCCTCAACACTGCTGTAAGAGATTACTCTTACAATCCCCATTTTATGGATGAAGGAACTACAATTCAGAGGGTAACTTCCCTACCTCTGGGGCAAGCCCTTTAATTTTTTTGGCTGATACAATATTTATCTGGCTTTTGGAGCTTCTGAATGTATTAAGTTTTTTACCTGAGGTGTAGTTGACATGCAGTATTTATATAAGGTTTCAGGTGTACAACAAAAAGATAAATTTTAATGTTATAGTCCATTTCTATATATTATAAAATGTTGGCTATATTCCCTGTGTTGTACTATATATCCTTTTAGCTTTATTTTATACACAGTAGTTTGTACTCTTAATCTCCTGCTTTTATCTTCCCCCCTTTCCCTTCTTCATTGGTAACCACTGCTTGGTTCTTTGTATGTGACTCTGTTTCTTTTTCAGAAATATTTTGGCTGTGTTGGGTCTTAGTTGCAACATGCAGGCTCTTTGTCCTGCGTGGGCTTAGTTGCCTTGCTGCACATGTGATCTTAGTTCCCCAATCAGGGATCTAACCCGCACTCCCTGCATTGGAAGGCAGATTCTTAACCATTGAACAACCAGGGAAGTCCCCTGGGTCTTTTTCTTTTTTTTATTATATGTACTAAATCAGTTCAGTCACTCAGTCATGTCCAGCTCTTTGCGACCCCATGGACTGCTGCACGCCAGGCTTCCCTGTCCATCACCAACTCCCAGAGCTTGCTAAGACTCATGTCCATTGAGTCGGTGATGCCATCCAACCATCTCATTCTCTGTCGTCCCCTTCTCCACCTGCCTTCAATCTTTCCCAGTATTAGGGACTTTTCCAATGACAAAACATGGTCCACTGGAGAAGGGAATGGCAAACCAGTTCAGTATTCCTGCCTTGAGAACCCCATGAACAGTATAAAAAGGCAAAAGGATATGTACTGAATGTTTGGAGTCAACTCTCTTCAATATTGTTAAATAACTTTGTTTTCTTTGGTTACTCTAGATAGGCTGAAAGGGGACTGACTAACCTTGGTTCCCTAGGATTTTCCTATAGCATGTGCCAGCACCCATCTAAATTCTTGAGATTTTCTTAAAAATACCACCAATTAAAAGGCATTTTAAAATTCACTTTATTTTCTGTTTTGTGTTTAAACGGAATGGATGGAGCTAGTCATCTGGCCTCCCTAGAACAGCTGAGAGAATCACTTGCCCAAAGCCAATTTGGAGGACATGCCATTAGTTAGGAGAAGGAAATGGCAACCCACTCCAGTATTCTTGCCTGGAGAATCCCGGGGATGGAGGAGCCTGTTGGGCTGCCGTCTGTGGGGTTGCATGGAGTCGGACATGACTACAGTGACGTAGCAGCAGCAGCAGCCATTAGCTAGAGGGAAAGAAAAAGAAGTGTTACCTTTCAGTTGCGAAACCAGGTCTTCCTACCTGGTTTAAAAGCAAACAGGTTTCAGGCACACCATCAATTCTTCTGCCATACATCACTGCCTAACTTATTATCTCTGAGACTTAGAGGAAACCATAAGAATAATATTAAGGTTTTTTGAGGATTCATTGAACTGTTTATTGACCAGACTGTATAATCTAAGTGTAGTTCCTGGGCTTTTGAAAAAGACTTTATGAAAATACATCATAGTACTAACTGGAGGAAAAGATTGGTCTTGATTAGTGAGATTGGAATTGCATACAGTAAAACAAGGACAGTATCCTAATTTACATGTGCTACTTTTATTTTTCATATAGTTAAATAACTTTTTCTAGTTATTAAATGAATGTCATAACATCCTTCTATGCTTGAAAGGTAAGTGCTAGTCCTAAGTTTGGCTTTGGGAAATGGCCACACTGTTTGGTTGATTATCCTTGGGTGATATAATACAAAAGTGGTACAAGTTGGCAGTGAAAATTTAATTTTGTAATTGATACCTTGCCTGCTTTCAAGAAAGGTTTAATGTTTCATGATACAGATACAAAAAGTTAGACAGGTACAGCAGAAGCCTATTAGAACAAAGGACTATAGTAACTATGTGAAGAATTTGGCAGAAAGTGATTACTGAAGTTTATTTACTGTTACTTTAACTGTATCCCTTGGCAGCCAAAGGGATAAAGACTTGTGCAGTAAATTATGTAATTTTTATTTTCATAAAAATCTTTAGATACTACTTCCAGACACACAATTCTATGAATTTTTGGGTGGGATCCTTAAATAATGATACCCAGTAACATAATGAACAATATAAGCAATTTTTTATATTGACTTTGATAGTGGAGGCATTTGTCAAAAAGAGATAAGCCACCATGGTGTTAGGTATGTTGCTTTCTGGCCTTATTTGATAAAAAGACAGCTTTAGAGTAGTAGATAATTAGCTTGTCCCTTATACTGTCTTAGATCAGTTGTCAAACTGCTCTTTCCTGCCTCCTAATCCTGCAGTCTGACTGGTGAGTGAATGGAGCACAGATGATTCTCATAGTGTTCTTGACTCAAACAAGGGCCATAGGCTCCCTATACCAAATATGGAAGATCCAATTGGCTTTTATGGGCAATCAATGTGCCTGACTTTCATTCTCCCCCAGAGAAGTGGAGAGCTTGGTCTTGGACAAGGAGATGACGTAGTAGGGATGACAGTGGGCAGGACTAAAATTTTCTTTGAGTTTTGAAGTTGCTCAGATATTTGAAATACTACTTTGTCAGGACCATAGAGTTGTGCACCATAAAACGTAGAAGGGACTCTTAGTCTGGAACATCTCAAAGGGCAGGCAGTGTTAGTAAAGGAGATTTGGAAGTACCTTGAAACTCCATCGGCTTCTTGTTTGGGCCCACCTCAGTGAGGAATGGCAGAGCAGGCTTAGCTCCACAGGTGTTACTGAATTCTATCCATTTGAGTGGTATATCATTTAAATTTTTATTTATTATTATTATTTTATTTACTTTTTACTTTACAATATTGTATTGATTTTGCCACACATAAACATGAATCCGCCACAGGCGTACACATGTTCCCAATCCCGAACACCCCTCCCACCCCCGCCCCACTATCCCTCCGGTCCTCCCAGTACATGAGCCCCAAGCATCATGCACCCTGCATCGAACCTAGATTGGTGATTCATTTCTTATATGATATTATACATGTTTCAATGCCATTCACCCAAATCATCCCACCCTTTCCCTCTCCCACAGAGTCCATAAAACTGTTCTATACATCTGTGTCTCTTTTGCTGTCCAGATGGTAACGATAACTGAGAANTCCCACCCCCCCACATTTTAAGTTAACATGTAATCAATATAAAAAATTCATTTAAAAAATTTTTACTGTCTTCACAGAAAGGTATGGTATTAATATTACTTCGCATCTCAGTTCCCTTCCTCAGTTGCAGTAGCCACATCCAAGTGCTCAATAACCACACGAGGCTAGTGACTCCTACATTGGACAGTAGTGCTCTTGGGCCTACTTTTGGACAACATGCAAGTTGTTCTTCCAAGAAGCTTTCCCTGGTCCCCTCCTGCCTGCCTATTTGAATTTAGAACAACGTCTCCTGAAAGCAATTTTGGCACTAGTGTAGTTGACATTGCCAACAGATTTAGTTGTTTCTTTCTTTTTTGAAAATATTTATTTGATTGCTCCAGGTCTCAGTTGTGGCACGCAGGATGTTCAGTCTTCTTGCGGCAGGTGGGATCTTTAGCTGTGCCGTGGAGGATCTAGTTCTCTGACCAGGGATTGAACATGGGCCCCTGCATTGGGAGTGTGGACCACCAGGGAAGTCCCTTTAGTTGTTTTTTTTTTTTTTAAAGCATTTTAAAAATGTCTTCTTTTTGGCTGTGCTGGGTCTTGGTTGCTGCACGGGCTTTGCTCTAGCTGTGGTGCACAGGCTTCCCATTGTGGTGGTGGAGCTGGGCTCCAGGGTTTGCAGCTCCAGTAGTTTCAGCGTGTGGGCTCTGTAATTGGGGTGCATGGGCTTAGTTGACCCACCCCATGTGGGGTCTTCCCAGATCAAACTCAAGTCTCTTGCATTGGCAGGCAGATTCTTTACCACTGAACCACCAGGGAAGCCCACTTTAGTTGTTTCTTAAGGCTGATCTTGGTGATTAATAGAAGTCTGTTCAAGTATGTCTTAGGGTCCACAAAATTGATGTTTGGCTCATTATGTTGCTTGGCATCACTATTTCAGTATCCTACCATAAAATTCTTTGTAGCCATCAAATCCTGGTGAACTCATCAGGTTGTAGTTCCACCCCCATTAAATATCTGTCAGCTGAGTATCTGTTAAAGGGATGAGCAGATCTGTCAAAACCTTTGGAAGAAACATGTTGGACCCACTTAACCTCTAGTGTGAGGTGAGTTAGTTTGTGAGAGACAATCAACAGTCTTCTGAATTCACAACAGCAGGCCTACAGAAGGTTCATATTCTGCCTTAAAGTGAGCAGATTCAAGGGGCATCCTAATCCTGAGTGGTATTCATTCATTCACTCATCCATTCATTCTTTATATTATTGGCACTGGCCAGTTGGGCACGACAGATCCAGTTCCTGCCTTCATGGAGCTGGCTTGCATTCTAGAGAGGGTAACAGATAAACAAGTGCATAAAATATAAGGTGATGAGAGAATACGTGGGAAGAATCACTTTATTTAACTCAGTTATAGAACATTTCAAACATACATGCAGAAGTAGAGAGAGTAAATGATCTTCCTGCCTTCCACCCATCACCCAGTTCAGTTCAGTTCATTTGCTCTGTCATGTCTGACTCTGTGACCCCATGGACTGCAGCATGCCAGGCTTCCCTGTCCATCACCAACTCCCAGAGCTTACTCAAACTCATGTCCATCGAGTCGGTGATGCCATCCAACCATCTCATCCTCTGTCCTCCCCTTCTCCTCCTGCCCTCAATCTTTCCCAGCATCAGAGTCTTTTCCAATGAGTCAGTTCTTCACATCAGGTGGCCAAAGTATTGGAGTTTCAGCTTCAGCATCAGTCCTTCCAATGAATATTCAGGACTGATTTCCTTTAGGATGGACGGGTTGGATCTCCTTGCAGTCCAAGGGACTCTCAAGAGTCTTCTCCAACACCACAACAAACTGTGGAAAATTCTTAAAGAGATGAGAATACCAGACCACCTGACCTGCCTCCTGAGAAACCTGTATGCAGGCCAGGAAGCAACAGTTAGAACTGGACATGGAACAACAGACTGGTTCCAAATAGGAAAAGGATTATGTCAAGGCTGTCTATTGTCACCCTGCTTATTTAACTTATATGCAGAGTACATCATGAGAAACGCTGGGCTGGATGAAGCACAAGCTGAAATCAAGATTGCCAGGAGAAATACCAATAACCTCAGATATGCAGATGACCCTACCCTTAAGGCAGAAAGTGAAGAGCCTCTTGATGAAAGTGAAAGAGGAGAATGAAAAAGCTGGCTTAAAACTCAACATTCAGAAAACTAAGATCATGGCATCTCGTCCCATCACTTCTTGGAAAATAGATGGAGAAACAATGGAAACAGTGAGAAACTTTACTTTCTTAGACTCCAAAATCACTGCAAATAGTGACTGTAGCCATGAAATTAAAAGACACTTGCTTCCTTGGAAGAAAAGCTATGACCAACCTAGACAGCATCTTAAAAAGCAGAAACATTACTTTGCCAAGAAAAGTCCATCTAGTCAAAGCTATAGCTTTTCCAGGAGTCATGTATGGTTGTGAGAGTTGGACTATAAAGAAAGCTGAGCACTGAAGAATTGATCACCTGATTCAGCAGTTATCACCGTCATGGCCAATCTTGTTTCATCTAATATTCCCCCTCCCTACACTCCTCATAATTGGATTATTTTGAAGCAAACCTTGATATTCTGTCATATCACCCGCATACATTTCATCGACCACAATACCATTTTCTCGCCTAAAACAAATTAACAGTAATGTGTTTTTTTTTAAACCGTTGCTTGAATTAGTATACAAATAAGATTCACACAGTAAAATTGGTTTATATTTTTAAAGTCATTTTTAATCTTATAGGTTCTTAGGGAAGTCACTTGTATTAAGCTGGTCAGAAATGATATTTTGATTGGAGACCTAAGAAATTAATGAGTTAGTTGTAGGAAGAGCATTCCAGATAGTGGGAATATGTGTGCGAAGGCGGGAAAGGGTGAATCAAGGAATGTAAAGGAAGACGGTTTGACTGATGCCTAGTAAAGTGAAAGTGAAAGCGACCCCATGGACTGTAGCTTACCAGGCTCCTCCCTCCATGGGATTCTCCAGGCAAGGGTACTGAAGTGGGTTGCCATTTCCTTCTCCAGGGGATCTTCCTGACCCAGGGATCAAACCCTGGTCTCCTGCATTCCAGGCAGACACTTTAACCTCTGAGCCACCAGGGAAGTCGCCTAGTAAACTAGGGAGAAAATATTTTTCCAGATGAGCTACTTCTCAAGTTAACCTCAAACTAGAACTCATTTCTCAGAAAATATTAATACAATCAGACTAGTTTCTTTTGACTTATTACAGAAGTGCCTGTTTTTAGATATATTGGATAGGCCAAAAAGTTCTTTCCATAGAATGTTACCAAAAAACTGGAACGAACTTTTTGTCCAACCCAGTACTTTTATGACCTCAGCTTTCACCGAGGGCTGCAGTAATTTACTCAAGTATACACAAGGTATACATGTTTTGTTAAAATAGAATTTTGAAGTCATCGTAGGTTAGCATGGAATTGTAAGAAATAACACAGAGAGATCCTGTGTAACCATTATGCAGTTTTCCCAAGGTTCCCAACTCTAGTTTTTCCAAACTAGTTTTCTTGGCTGTTGCTGTTGTATAATGCAACCACCAAGATATTGACATTGATAAAGTCAAGAAAAAAACAAAAAAACAAAACCATTCTGTCATCCCAAGGATCCTTCCTGTTGCCCTGCTGCAACCACACCCATTTTTGTCTTCCTCCTCCTCTGTAGTTTTCTTTTTTTATATTCCCTTTGTCTGGCTTTGGTATCTGGGTAATACTGGCCTCATAAAATGAGTTGCAAAGTATTCTCATCTATTTTCTTGAAGAGATTATGCAAAAATCCGTTATTTATTTATTTATTTGGCTGTGTCAGGCCTTAGTTGGGGCACGTGGGTTCTAGTTCCTTGACCAGGGATCTAACTTGGGCCCCCTGCATTGGCAGCTTGGAGTCTTAGCCACTGGACCACCAGGGAAGTCCTCCAAATTCATGTTAATTCTTTAAATGTTTGGTAAGCTTCTCTGGCAAAGTTGTTTTAGGTCAGCCTTTCTAGAGGTTTATCAATTTTATTGATTTCCCCCCACCAAGAGCTTTTTGTTTCAGTGGTTTTTCTTTATTGTTTTACTGTTTCATTGGTTTCTGCTCTTAAGTCTGATTTCTTCCTTCTGTTTATTTTGGGTTCATTTTGCCCATTTTTCAGTGCCTGAAGGTTTATCTCCAGATACTCCAAACTAATATGTTTTCATCTTTGTTTGGACTACCGTGAATTTCAACATCCCTGTTCTAACTGGTTTCTGATTTGATTTTTACCATTAGCTTTTATTTTTCTTGCTTTACAATATAAAGTAACCCCATTCTTTTAAAAAGTGGGATCCTTACAACTGTTACTTGGATTGGGAACAAATGAGTTTTAAATAATAATTATGTCTGCTATCAGCTTCTGATAATGGAATTATGTCCTGTTGAAGTTTTCCTCTTCATCAGTACAGGTTATTAACTGTTCTGATCTGCTTGCCTACACAAGCATGCACGCGCATATACCCACACACTCCCCTCTCCCCCGTGTCACCTACAATATTAATTGGGGAAATGGTTTTGAGGTATCATTGAGGTTGTTATTTTTAATAAGTTATTCTTGGTAAGGATCCAAGTACAAATATTATAAGTTGCGTTTTATAGTAAAATATAGCTTTACTCCATAATTAGAGTAACTTCCTATGTAATTCTTTAAAGTAAGACTTACTAATTGGACCAGAGTACAGTTAGCATAGAATGAAGGCAAGGACCACATCTGTTCTCCATCGTGTCCCTGGCACCTAGCACAGTGACTGGCATATGAACATTTCTTCAGTGAACTGCCACTGTGGTAGACGTACGGTCTTCTGTAGAAGGCATCATTCTAAAACAGTAGTGATTCACTTCTTGTATGAGCTTTCTGGTTCCTTTATTATAAACTGATGACAGTCATAGATGCCGTATCAAATTTGCATTCACACATATAAAATGAGATACAGCCTGCTTACTAAAATTATGGTCCACTTACTAAGTACCTTAGCTAATTTTTTTCATGTCATGTCATCTATAAAAACAGGTACAGTATACTGGGGTCAACAGGCGGTACACAGCTGTGTTTTTTAGACTTTACTGTAGATGTACAGTACAGTGCTTTAAAATCTGTTTTTGTTGTCCTTCCTTTTCCTATAGTGTGGAAATTGGAGAAAGTGTTCGTGGAGAGGATGTCTACATTGTTCAGAGTGGCTGTGGTGAAATCAATGACAATCTCATGGAACTTTTGATTATGATTAATGCCTGCAAGATTGCTTCAGCCAGCCGGGTTACTGCAGTCATCCCGTGCTTCCCTTATGCCCGGCAGGATAAGAAGGATAAGGTAGGAGTGGAATCTCTCTCTTTTTTTTTAATTCTCATTTTCTTAAATCAGGAGAAGCAGGAGCACTTGCCCAAAGTCAAAAAAAACTTCCTTAATTATCAAATGTATATTTAGAGGATATTATTTTTTTATCTTAGGCATTACCTGATTTTCAAACAATTGATATGATTGGTTTGTATAAAGCGACACATTTGCAGTCTGTCTGTTTTATCCCAGTCATATATATGTGACTTTTGGCTAACTCGGTGCTATTGTTTTCATTGTATCAGTAAGACTAAGCACCAGCTCCCATGGAGTAGAGAATTTTTTTAAACTGGTAGATCCTCTGGGACCCTCTTGGTTATAGTTGTGACTGCTTCATAGAACTTGAAGTCTCTTACATGAATACACACATGCATGCCTCACCTTCTTTGGAGTATTAGAAGATAAAGCATATAGGTAAAACTTTGCCGCTCCATGGTAATTGATGCCCAAATTTTATTAATATGTACGATACCTGGAAGAAGGCCAGATACTTTTATTTCGATAGAATACAGTGCTGCTAAGGAGTAGAGTGTAGGACATGGGCCTTGTTATTTTATGGTGCAGTCAGATGTGTTTACCTATTATTTAAGGGGGTTGACGTTACTGGAAGTTTAGCCTCCGGATGAGTAAGGGGAGTGGTGTAATTAATAAAATAAAACTATACTTTTCATCGTTTGATGTGCCTTTAAATGTTGACATGTTAGATGTTGCACAGATTTGAGTATGTATGTCTTAAAAGAGATTTTTCCTGCAAAGATGGCTTGATAAAGGACAGAAATGGTCTGGACCTAACAGAAGCAGAAGATATTAAGAAGAGGTGGCAAGAATACACGGAAGAACTGTACAAAAAAGATCTTCACGACCCAGATAATCATGATGATGTGATCACTAATCTAGAGCCAGACATCTTGGAATGCGAAGTCAAGTGGGCCTTAGAAAGCATCACTACGAACAAAGTTGGTGGAGGTGATGGAATACCAGTTGAGCTGTTTTAAATCCTGGAAGGTGATGCTGTGAAAGTGCTGCACTCAGTATGCCAGCAAATTTGGAAAACTCAAGCAGTGGCCACAGGACTGTAAAAGGTCAGTTTTCATTCCAATCCCAAAGAAAGGCAATGCCAAAGAATGCTCAAACTACCACACAATTGCACTCATCTCACACGCTAGTAAAGTAATGCTCAAAATTCTCCAAGCCAGGCTTCAGCAATACGTGAACCGTGAACTCCCTGATGTTCAAGCTGGTTTTAGAAAAGGCAGAGGAACCAGAGATCAAATTGCCAACATCCGCTGGATCATGGAAAAAGCAAGAGAGNACTCTGCATATAAGTTAAAGAAGCAGGGAGACAATATACAGCCTTGACGTACTTCTTTTCCTATTTGGAACCAGTCTGTTGTTCCATGTCCAGTTCTAACTGTTGCTTCCTGACCTGCATACAGATTTCTCAAGAGGCAGGTTTGGTTTCTCCAAAGTTCTCTTGAAATGCTGTTTTTGATAAGAGACTATGTTAATTTATTTGCCTTTAAGTTGTCTGTATTTGCTTTTGAGAGCTCTTTAACTTTGGTTAAGTAAGTATTTTCTCATAGTGACTTATGATATTATTTAACTAAGTTTTTGAAAACTTTTTGACAAACTTCCCAAATATCAAATTTTAATTAAAGTTCTCTTGATTTTCAGCTAACTTTGGGATGCTTTAGAGAGCTCCTAAGGTATCTCAAAGAAATACATTTAACTAGGATTACTGGGTGTGTTAATTCAAATGTAATCCTTCATAATTCTGGTTATTACAACCAAGTTTCTTTTATAGATTATACTGTAATCAGGTATTTAGCCCTATCTTTTAAGTCTTTTGTGGTTTATAGATAGCTATTTTTGTACTCTGATGCTGTTACAAAAAGTGCTTCATCATCAAGATTCATAAGAAGGCTAAGGAAACAGTTGTAACATACATATCAAGATGATGGCTATGAAAGGATTCCAGCCCACATAGACTTAAAACAAGTAGCTGTCTTTCCCTGGGACCCCTAGGTCAGGCATCCAGAGATTTTTACTCCCTGACCAGTGGGATTGATGTACTAGTCAGATGTGAAGTAGTTACAGAAGATAGACTGTAAACCCTCTGCTTCCCACAAAAATATGGGAGTAAAATTTCTGAGAGGGGAATGAAAGATGAGGGAAGGGGGCAGAGTATAACCTTTAAAAGAAAGACACTGAGGAAATTAACTAGTCAGAACTAACTAGGTCCAAGATGGTGGAAGATTCAACATCCAGTAGACTCTGGGCCTCACTATATGCTCACCGTAACACATCAGCTAAATGACACACTCACCAACACCATGACAGTTTCCAGGCTGACCATAAAAGGTCAAAAAGTGTGCAGTGGCCCAATTCCTGGAAATTCCTGTCTCCTCCCTCAAATAGTTGGAATAATCCTCCAACTCAGCCTATGGAATTAACCAGTCCATAAAAATTAATCACTCCATATTTCTGGGTCTTTTTCTTCTCAGATGGCCCACTCTCTCTCTGGGAAGTTTACCTCTCCCAAGGCCATTTTCACCTTTTGCAATAGGATGTGCATCTTTTTAAATAAATCCACTTCTTACCTATCACTTTGTGTTTCACTGAATTCTTTCTGCAATGAGACATTAAAGAACCTGAGCTTCAGTAAGTCCTGAGACCAGGAGTGTGATTTCAACACACACAGTGTGTTGAAGTCCCAGTCTCGGTTTTGGCTGGGTTCAAGTCCTGGCCGGTGGGTTCAAGTTGCATCTGAGGTGCACAGTTTCAATATGTGTAAGGAGTGATAATTTGGGCTCTAATTCCAATATTCATTCTTTTTAAAAGTTCACATCTTATTGTATTACCTCAAAATTCCACGAAATATTAAATACTGGATTATAACAAGAAACTTTCCTTTGTTTCTAACCTTCTAAGGAATGCCTTTAGTGTTTTAGCATAAACGTTAGTACTTGGAGTCATCAAACACTTCTTGAGTGTGTTCTAAGAATTAGGTTCTGTGCTAGTTTTGAGGGTGTAAGGTGAGAATGACATAAGATCTGACCTCCAAGAACTTAAAATTGGTTTGGCTCAGACTGTAAACAATCTGCCTGCAGTGCAGGAGACCTGGGTTTGACCCCTGGGTTGGGAGGATCCCCTAGAGGAGGGCATAGCAACTCCAGTATTCTTGCCTGGAGAATCCCCATGGATGGAGGCTACAGTTCAAGGGGTCACAGACTCAGACAGGACAATGTCAAATACTTGGTCCAGCCATTTTGTCACCAAGAGCAGAGCCTACTTATTTTGGATCTGTGAATAGGATTGGGTGACATGACATGTATTTCCTAGGACTCTTTATTTACTAATTCATTTATTTCTGGCTGCACCGGGTCTTCATCTCTACCAGTGGGTGTTTTCCAGGTGCGACAAGCAGGGGCTGCACTCCGTTGAGCGCACAGGCTTCTCATTGTGGCGGCTTCTCTTTCTGCAGAGCGCAGGTTCGAGGTGCGCAGGCTTCGGTAGCTGCAGCACATGGGCTCCGTAGTTGTGGCACAAGGGGTCCAGAGCACAGGCTCAGTAGCTGTGAGGCATGGGCTTAGTTGCTCTGCAGCATGTGGGACCTCCCCCGATCAGGGATGGAACCCAGGTCTCCTGCGTTAGTAGGCGTATTTGTAACCACTGGACCACCAGCGAAGTCCTCCCAGGGCTCTTTTGAGATAATCATGGAGTTCATCTCTAGGATGATTATATGAGATCAAACTTAGCTACTTGCGATGTATTATTGTAGGCTTCTAGAAACATCCCTTATCCTTTGGGCAGCTAACAGCCAATGCCCTTTATGATGTTTTTTTCTCTGAAATGGCCTTGATAGGCATGGTCACAAACTGTCTTTCTGGATCATTCCTGTCCCAGGAGGAAGTATCTACGGCGGTAAAACGTCTTTATTTTTGGCTGTGCTGGCTCTTTGCTGCTTTGTGGGGGCTTCCTCTAGTCGCAGCAAGCAGGGCGACTCTTTGTTTTGGGGTGCTGGCTTCTCACTGTGGTGCCTGCTGTTGTGAAGCACAAGCTCTGGGCACACAGGCTTCAGGCAGTTGTGGCACATGCGGTCAGTTGCTTTGCAGCTTGTGGCATCTTCTCAGACTATGGATCAAACCCATGTCCCCTGCATCACAGATGGATTCTTATCCAATGCACCACCAGATAAGTCACGTTAAGATGTCCTTGGAAAGAAGGAAATTGTGAGGGCAGGAAAGTCTGGAAGTTGAGATGCTTGAACTCTCAGATACTGGTGGATCAGATGGTAAAGAGTCTGCCTACAATGCGGGAGACCCAGGTTCGATCCCTGGGTTGGGAAGATCCCCTGGAGAAGGAAATGGCACCCCACTCCAGTACTCTTGCCTGGAGAATCCATGTATGGAGGAGCCTGGTAGGCTACAGTCCATGGGGTCGCAAAGAGTCGGACACAACTAAGCGACTTNCCCTGGGTTGGGAAGATCCCCTGGAGAAGGAAATGGCACCCCACTCCAGTACTCTTGCCTGGAGAATCCATGTATGGAGGAGCCTGGTAGGCTACAGTCCATGGGGTCGCAAAGAGTCGGACACAACTAAGCGACTTCAGTTCTTCTTGTACTTTGTACTGACAATCCTTAATTGAGGAAACAGTAGAGTCGTGCATCTTCCCAAGGAAATTCTTTTCATATGTGTTGCTCCAAAAACAGATGAAGTAACCTCAGGCATGGGGGTGGGGATGGGTGAAATGGGATCACCGTCAGTCCTGGGCATTGATGGCTGCTGAAATCTCTCCCCTTCCTCTCCTTTCTTGCCCCTCTAACAGACTCAGATATTACTCTCTCTAACAGACTCAGATATTACTGAGTATCCACATATGCAGCCCTGGTAGTTGGAGGGAAGCTGACCTCTCTCCTAGCTCCAGCCTGGAATCTATCAGGACATTCCCCACAGTTTTCCAGTAACTGGCTTAAGGCCGTCCTGCAACCGAGGAGAGGTGCAGAAAAACGTTTGCTCAGTATGTGGAGAGTGACGCCCTCTCCCCTCTGGAGCACCATGTGAGCGCTTGCCCTGGGATGGTTCTAGCCATGCCATCACCAGGAACAGAGCCAGCCTTGGGATCGCGCGGACCTCAGAGAGCTGAGCACGGGAAGGAAGGGGAAACCTGAGGTCTGAGTTGCGTGTCCAGTTGCCTCAGGGCCCACCTCTCTGGCCTTGCAGACGAGCCGTCTTCCTTTCCATTTGACCAGATGAGGCATGTTTCCTGCCTCGTGCAATGAGCCACATACACTGGAAATGCCATTCTACCTGGCATGCTATGCTCAGAAACTGCATAGTCCTGAGATCGTCCAATCTCCACACACTGCTGCCCCCGGGACAAGCTCCACAGGGCCCTGAGCAGGAGCACATCCTGCTCACTTCACACCCCAGGCTGAGAAGCAGGCAACTCACAGTGGCTGGCAGAGCCAAAGAGAGGGTTCTGAAGAGGAAATACTACACAGCTACCTCAAATTCTTATCATCTCTTCCTTCCCTTTTTCTCTGTTTAGAGAGATGGCAGTAGTGACTCATAAGACAAAGAGGTAAAAAGCCCAGCCTCTCGGCAGGAAGCGTCTTGTAGGTGCTGGTGCCTGGTGCTGGTATAGCCCTTGTCAATGTCCCAGTGTGCAGCCTGCATGTCACCCAGCTGTTTCCTTCATGAATCTAAAAGAACCAGCCACGAAGAAGTGTCCCAGAGTACTCAGAACATGTTCTGTTACTGCAGCAAAGAGCAGGACCCTACGGGGTCTTCCTGGGACGGACCCCTCCCCATATCCTCTGCTGTAGCTGATCTCTGAAGTACCTAGATAATAGTATCTGATGCACATTTCCTGAGTTTTTCAGATGCTGGAACCACCACCAGATGGAAGAACTGAACTGCTTGATGACCACGAGCCTCCAGACTTTCTGGCACCTAAGGACTGATCACCATCAACCAATCAGGGAATTGTCGCAGCTGATCACAGACCCTGGGATGCCCCTTCCTCACGTGACCTTTAAAAAAGTTTTGTGGAAATCCTTAGGGGTGTTCACGGTATTTTTGAGCACAAGCCACCCGATCTCTTTGCTTGGTCTGGCAGTAAACATTTCTCTGCTCCGAACTCTAACATTTTGCTTTGTTTGGCCTGCCTGTGTATTGGGCACATAAACAGGTCTTTAGTAACATTAGGTAACATATTAATAACATCACACAACAGTGGCAACCAGTCATGATCTCTTTGCAAAGTGAAGGCTGTTTATTTCTTATTATGATTTTAACAGGCAATAACCTACATAGGAATTATAATAGCTACAGGTGATCTTTACCAAATGCCTGCATAGAAATGAATGTTGGAATGAATTCTCTGTTTGCTTTCCCAGAGTTTTCAATTTCCCTTTGCTGGTGAAGAAGAGACCCAACCCTCCAATGGTGGGACTGACAGACAGATGGTGAGGATCTCCGCCAAAGCCATGTGTGTGCCCATCACCTCCCTCCACCCCATCCACACTACCCATCGGGGTTCACTGTGCTCATACATGTTTACACTCAGGGAAAGCAAAGCTCACACATACTGAAGCAAACCAAACAGACCACATTTTCTTTAATAAAATGAGATGAAAAAATAAATACAAACACACCTTTTCAAGTGTCACTCTTCTTTAAACTTTTATATAAGATAAAGCTCTTATTTTTCTTTTCAGTATACTCTACTTAAAATTTTTTAAAAATAAACTTTCTTTTTTCAGTACCTTTCATTTCCTGTGTCAGCCTCGGAAATATATAAAATATACCTCACTAGAACTCTGTGCAAATAATAAACATAAATAATATTAACATCTTTCAAAAAAAAAAAAAGAGCATTTCAAGGTTTTCACTCTGCACTGCCAGCCGTGCTTCTTGGAAGGGGGTCTTAGAAGCAGTCTGTGGTCTGCCCGCTTGAGCCACACAGGTCCCGGTCGGGCGGTGTGGAGCTGGGCAGGAAGTCGCTGTCACGCTTGTCCACGGGCTGCCTGCTCCGGGAGAATTGCAGGACGCTGCCCAGCCCACTGACCAGAGAGAGTGAGGACATCCAGTTGAGGGAGCTGAGGCCGGGCACGCTGAAGACAGATGGCAGGGGGGCTGGCTGGCTGGTGCTCATGGGTTTCATCCTGGAACCCTCTGGACAGCCCTCCATGGCCACCGGCCCCGGCGAGAAGGACCGCGAGGGCTGGCTGCCCAGACTGTCTGGCAGGGTGCCCTCCCTCCGTGGCACGCCCACGTCCACCACGCTGGGCTCCCCGCCAGCCTCGGGGGAGCAGGCCGGCTGCCACGCGCCCCGAGACACCTGTGAGCTACAGTCCCGGGAGACGGACTGCGCCACACTGACGCTCCTCCGTCCTGGTGGCTTGGTCCTTGCTTCTCCCGGGATGTGCCCCCGAGCAGAAGTCTCTCTGGGAGCCCTGAATTTCCCGGGAGATCGCTTGGCTAACTGGCGTCCCAGCTGCAGTGGGGTAGGGAAAAGGGTCCCCTGCAGGGCTTTGAAAAACAACCTGGAAAGAACATACAGAACACAGTCAGCTACTGCTGCCGCGAAGCCTTTGAGCTTCTGAGACTTGAATGGTGCAGGAGCACAGCAGAGACAGTGTTTTCCGAGCCCATGTGGGACCTGAAGGCCACTGTCCCAGACACTTACCTGGGCAGCAGAGCAGCCACGGGCGCTAGCAGACAGATGGAGTAAAACACAGGGTCGCCCATTAGCGTCTGCATGGTCCAGTAGGGGTTGGAGGGCGGGTAGCACGTCGCGCAGGAAGCGTTGTAAATCAAAGCCACGGTGAAAAATAAAACGACACTGAAGCCACAAGCCGTCCAGTTGAGCCAGGTCTGAGGGGTAAAGAGAAGAACAGGGCTTCTGTTTCAACAGAAGTGCACCGGTCTTCTGGAGCAGGTGCAGTGTTCTCAGAGGGCACAGTGGGAGCAGGGTGGGTCAGCGTGAACACAGGCTGGGTGATGGAGGCTAGCGGCCAGGGGAAGGAGGGTTAAGCAGAGCTGGGTGGAGGGGCTTGGGCGGGCAGGAGCCCAGCGCTGCCCAGGATGCAGGCTTGGGCTGGAGCTGCCCCCAACTCAGGCTTGGGTCCATGTGGCCAGTCCGGGAACCCGGTTTGTTCTCATCACAGAGAGGCTGGCTTTGCAAAACCCTGCTCAAGCTCACGGCCTGGGCACGTCAGTGAGGGCTCACAGACCAGCCCCCTTCTGGGTCAGTCCCACGGTTCTCACCCAGGTCTTGGTCTCGATGCCCAGGTGCAGGAGGAACGTGAACAGGGCGACAGCAGTGATGGGGGTGCCCCAGGTGAAGATGTCTGTGTCGGAGTCGTAGTAGGCCTGAAAGACAGCGGGGTCATCTGCCTGCGCGTCCCCAGATGAAGCTGAAAGGAAAGACCTGGCCAGGGACAAACTTACCAGGTAGGGAATGAAAAAGCACACGAGGCTCTGGAAGGCAGCATCGGCCATGTTCAGCCAGAACGTGCGAGGCCGATATTCCTGAGACACAAGAACAAGCACAGGGATTACAGGGACGGCCTCATCTCTTCACACGGTTTTCCAGTCCCCGCTGGGGGCTGTGAAGGCACAAGCCGGGCACCCCAGGGACACTCGCTAACTCAGGCCTTGGAGACGGAGGTCCCAGGGGCTGGGGCCTGGTGGAAAAACACTATAGGAAGGCTCCACAAGGGCCCTTGAGGCTGAGTTGGTCACTGGTCTGCAAGGCCCGTTACAGCAGGAAAAAGAGGAAATGCATTCTAAAATCCCACGAGGAACTTCCCTAGCCAGGGACTAGAGCATGAAATTCTGGTAGCCTCTCTAGCCTGAGTCCTTCTACTTTGTCAGGGCTTTGCTTCCCTCTGTTGGTGGACCCCTTAGAATGCTTCTTAAAAAGTAGTTATTTAAACATTAAATCATGGATGTCTCCTAATGTTAAAATCAATTAGCTGCAGAGAAAAGACAAAAATGACTTTGAAATGGACTAATCAGTCTTCCTTTTCTGGGTGCCCATGTATCTGACCCTGCTGAGTTCTGAGCTGCAAGAGGGGGCACTGGCTCACAGGACATTCAGAGCAGACAAGACGAACGTTTACCGAGCACTGAGGAAAGGCAGCCCCTTCCTGTTAGTCCCCAGAACAAACTCACCTAGGAGGTGAGACCTGGCTGAGTACAGGAGCGCCTCCAGGTGACGAGCAGAGACCCTCATCTACCCTTCCCTCAGTAGCCCCCGTCCCAGGCTGCCCGTGGGAAGTCAGTAGTTCAGCTGGGTCTGACTCTTTGCCATCCCACGAACTATAGATTTGCGGGCTTCTCTGTCCAGGGAATTTTCCAGGCAAGAATACTGGAGAGGGTTGCCAGTTCCTACTCTAGGGGATCTTTTCCACCCAGGGATTGAACCCTTATCTCCTGTGTTTCCTGCATTGGCAGGTGGATTCTTTACCACTGCACCACCTGGGAAGCCTGGTGGGAGTCAGCGTTTCAGTAAATCAGTTCTGAATTATTTATAGACCACTGTGGAAGATGTGGGGCTCTATTCCCTGGGCACATGTATAACTCCCATCAGCCCAAGAGAAGCACTGACGTGGCTTTCTTTACTGACCAGCAGGGACAGCTGGGAGTCAGCATGCCAATCTACGCAGTATATTGATGGAAACATGTATTTACATTATCTGTTTGTGTTCACTTCGTTTTCCCAGGGTTTCCCTACGGGTTTATCTTCTCATTAATCCCTATTCAAAGGAAATCACATTTCTTTTGGGGATGTTTTAGAAAAATCCCTGCTCTTCCTATAGTCATCTCACACGTCCTTGACTTGGATTCCAAATGGGCTTTCCTTGGGCTCCTGGAACCTCTCAGTGTAAAGACAGTTTTCACCTTGGTATACTTTCAAAAGAGCTTCCCAGCTGGCTCTAGTGGTAAAGAACCCGCCTGCCAGTGCAGGAGACACAGAGCTGTGGGTTCGATCCTGGGTGAGGGAAGAGCCTCTGAAAGAGGGCATGGCAACCCACTCCAGTATTTTGCCTGGAGAATCCAGGGACAGAATCCTGTAGACCTTTGCAGGTTATATAGTCCATAATGTTGCAAAGAGTCAGAAACGACTGTAGCAACTTAGCACACATGCAGAGTCAGAAACGACTGTAGCAACTTAGCACACATGCACGCATAGTTTTAAAAAAGTCTTTTCTTTCTCTTTTTTAAGCTTTAGGTAAATTGATATACAGAAACTACAATCACTTTTAATGTAAACATTTTGATGAGTTTGAGCCCACACATACACACCTGACATCATCACAACCAATCAACTTTTTCTACTTAAATCCATTGTAGTCAAGTAGACAGAATTCATTGTTTTCCTCCCACTGGTCAGATTCTAGAGTTTTAATGCTTCCAGTGTCCTTTTTTTTGAGATTTTATTTTTAAAATTTTATTGGAGTATAGTTGGTGTTGTTAGTTGCAGGAGTATAGCAAAGTAATTCTGTTTTATATATATATATATATATATATATA
>SJYX01004774.1:97098-159270 GCA_006410675.1 Oreotragus oreotragus
CCCCCCACCCCCTGCCGACACATACACACAGGTGCTGGTGAGGACACACACACACAGACACAGACACACACCCGGAAAGACCACCCCCTCTCCTCACCCCCACCCCCTGCCGACACATACACACAGGTGCTGGTGAGGACACACACACACACACACACACATTCTTCTTCAGATTCTTCACCCCCATAGGTTATTACAGAATACCAAGTAGAATTCCCTGTGCTACACAGTAGGCCCTTGCTGGTGATCTGTTTTATATATAGTAGTGTGTGTATGTTAAGGTCCCAAGCTCCCAATTTACCCCTCCATGCCATATTTCTCCTTTGGTAACAAAAGTTTGTTTTCAAAACCAGTGATTCTGTTTTGTGAATAACTGCATTTGGGATTCCACATCTGAGTGCTCTCATACGCTATCTCCCCTGCTCTGTTTGCCCAGGGTGTCCACGGAAAGGGCGGCGCGGGCCGGGGCTCACCTCCATGTTCTGGCCGCTCCGGTAGAGCTGCGGCTCGGCGAGCAGCACGTCGGCCGTCACGTCCTTGTCCAGCACCCCAGTCACGAGCTGGGGGAGCGACGAGAAGAGCAGGTTAAAGAAGATCAGGTACCACTGGTCAATCATGGCGGACGCGGAGAAGCCACAGTAGAACTGGAACCAGAACAGGAGGCCGACGAACATCTGTGGTCAAAGGAAGGGTAGGACGGCGATTCCCAGCTGCCCGTGGATTCCCGTCCCAGGGGGCCAGGAGCCGCCCCGCGGGCCGCCGTCCCGCAGACTCCTGTCCCGGGCGGCCCAGAGGCTCGCAGAGTCTGGCTGGAAAGACTGAATCTGTGTGCGGAGATTGTCTCCAGAGATGGCTCTCGCCTTGGTTCCCTGTCTCTCCCTCCCCTCCTGCATCCCTCCAGCATCCGAAGGGCAGCAACAGCAGCTGGGGATTCCCACCAACAGCCCTTGGAGGGATGCAGTCTTGTGGCCAAAGGGCCACAGATCATAAGAAAACAAAATAATGCTTTGGCGGGGTCTAGGGTGGCTCAGATCAAGAGTGCCAGCAGGGTACATCACCCACTGCCAGGCTTCTTTCCGTGTGCTTCTCTGGGACCACACCCTGGATGCTGCCGTCCCCTCTTTTATGAGGAACAGTGTACAGTTACTGACTCTGGTGGAGGGGAGGACGCACACACGAGCAGGGTGGTAATCGCGACTCTGAGCCCTGGCCTCCACCGGGTACTCTACTGTCCGGGTGAGCTACAGGCATTCCTGCTGGTCCCTATGGCTATCCCAAACAGGAAAGCGAGGTCCAGAGAGATGGAGGAACCTCCTCCCATGCCCAGCGTGAGGACTTGGGTGAGTTTCTTCCCACTATTACTTGGTCACTGAACATCCTGATGCTATATGGGGGGTGGCGGGGTGGGGCAGGGGCTGGCAGCTTAGCGACTGCAAGGGATTCCGACACTTACTAGCTATGNACTTGGGTGAGTTTCTTCCCACTATTACTTGGTCACTGAACATCCTGATGCTATATGGGGGGTGGCGGGGTGGGGCAGGGGCTGGCAGCTTAGCGACTGCAAGGGATTCCGACACTTACTAGCTATGCAAGCTGGCACAGATAATTTAGCCACTCTCTGCCTCAGTGACCCTGTCCATGGCATGGGCACACCAGTGGCACTCAGCCGTGGGCTGTGCTGAGAATTCATGACTAACGCACTTTGAAGCGCTCACAAGAGCTCCCTGCATGCTGAGATGCTCATCAGTGTCATCTGTGGCTGTTACTGTCAGAACAGCTATTTCCTTCGTCTGAGGCTCAAGCAGGGCCGGCGTGCTCACCCTATTTGGAGGAAAGGAAACGAAGGTCCAAGGAGTCAAATGACTGGACAGTGGTCACTGAATGAGTAACAAACCCATCTTGATCAGCCACTCGGGGGTCTTGGCCTGGAGGAGCCACGGAGGAAGAAAATTCTCTGCTAGACACCACAGACAGTGGCCTTGAGGTGGGTTCTGGAGCTGTTGCTGTGCACATTTCTGACCTTGAGGCAGTCACTTAACCTCTTTGAGCTAGAGCTCAGAGGCGTTTCTTGACCTAAAAAATGGCTTGTTCCAATGATCAGGAAAAAAAAAAAACAGTCTACACTGGTAACACCTCTAGTGACCCAGATTTTCCGAACCTTGTTTCAGTCTTTGCTCTAATGCAACTCTGCCTCTAGACCCTGAAAACTGACCAACTTGGCTTCTTCACTAACTTTCTTCCCTTTCTCACACCCACACCTGCTTATGGCTCTTCCATCTCCTCAGGTGCAGCCTAGTGACTCATCAGTAAGCAAGTGGAGTCAGAGGAGAAAAAGTACTTAGATAATTGAGATTTTTTTTTTTTTCATGTACTACCCAAAGCCTTCTCAAACCACTGTTGCTATGGAAACTTTCCTTCTCTACTCCTTACTGGAAGGCAGGTGAACTTATTCTGAAAACAAATGAATTTCTCAATTTGGGAGGCAGAGTGATTATTTCTGAACTTCTCAAGTAGATTAAGTGCCTATTCACAGAGGCCTTGCATCTGACACAGAATCAAAAGAGGCCCCTTCTCCTTCCTTGTCCCCTTCCCATGGGCAGATTTGCGGTGGCAGACAGGAGGCACTGTCCATTCCAGTAGCCACTCTGGGTCTCTTCTGCAACTGAAATATGGAATGCCTCCCCCTCAGTCTGAGAAGTTTTGGTTAGGAATTACGAGAGCAGAGTTCAATCCCTATGTTCTATTTTGTTTTCAGATAAAGAAAACAAAATCCAAAGGAGGCAAATAACTTGCTCCAGATTGCACAGCTAATGACTGAGAGGAATGGGGCTGGGATTCCAGCCTGCCAGCCCCACTCACCTTTACTCAAAGCACCACCTACCCCTTCGGGAGCTGGGAGCCTCTAGGTTTGCAATTCTGCATGAGGAGCGGGTAGTGCTGGGGAGGCAATGCCAGGCAGTGAGTAGCAAGGGGATCTGACGAGGTCAGGGACAGCACAGCACAGCCCTGCATGGACTGAGTCCCAGGCAGAACCCAATCTGAATTAATTTCCAGGACATAGCCTATAAAATTAGACATGCTTTTGACTTTGGAGCTATGGAACCAGCAGGGTAGATCTATGGGACTACTCTGAAGAGTCAGCTACCCCAAGAGTTTACTTACTTTGTCTCCTTGCCTCCTATCAGAGGCAAGAAGGACAAGCAGCAATCCAGCAAGTTCTCAGCAGAGTGTCTATACCTCACAAGTAGGGTAGGGTCCTGAGATGGCCATGTGGTCCATCCTGGAGGCTATTGCTGCCACACAGCTGTCTGCCAAGGACACAGTAGTGAAGGAACTAAGAATTAAATGTTAGGGCCAGCAGGAAATAGACCAGGGCCCTGAATCAGAGTCCCTGAAGAAACAGAACTGTCCTGAGCCTAGCAGGTCTGTGTACAGCCTAACTGAAAGATCAAGTACAGAATGAGCAGGCCCCAGGGGGTGCCTACCTGCCAGCACAGAGGGTGGCAGCCCCCTCCTGCCGGCCCAGGGTGGGCATGATTTTTGCCATTTATTTCTACTTCATTAAACCTGGGCCCAAAGCTTCAATGTCATAATTGCTATATCAAACAAAGTCCATTTGTATCTGAATAAACAAACTGCTATGAAATCAGTTTAGCTCACAATAAAATTTTTACCATTTCACTACCTCATTGACTGGTTCTGTAATCCTAGATTTATAAGCAAAAGTACTTTATTTAGGTATTTATTGAGACGGTGCAGCGGGCTGGGTGTGTAGCAGAGTGCAGCAGAGCAGTAGAGGACTGTCAGTGTCTAGTGCAGAAGTTTCCTGAATAGGAAACTATGGTAAAACGTGATGATGCCTGTGGTTGATGAATGAACACAGAAGCAACGATGCAGCCACAGGCATATGTACGCTCATGGCAGCCAGGGGATGAGGAAAGGCTTCTCAAAGACGGTGGGCAATCTCAACAGCCTGCTTGTCATCAGGGCCACAGCCCAGCTGAGTCCTCACATGCTGACCCAGGACTGCCAGCCACACTTCCGCTCATCAGATGAGCCCATGTGCTTTGAGAAAGCACCAATCAGGGCATCCTAGGAGACCACTCCTGAGAGAGACAGGGCCAGAGCAGTAAAGGGCCTGGAAACTGGAGTCAGCTGGGTGGAGGCAGAAAGGAGCCTCAGTCACTCACTGACTGAGGACTTCATGCAAACCCCTGGACCCCACGGTCACTCTACCTATTATAAGCTGCAAGTGGACTTCCTCCTTGGAGCTACCTGTTTCCACGCTCAGAGCAGAGAGTGAGTTAAGACTTCTGAGACTGAGGGCGCAAGGGCAGACCAGGCCTGGGAAAAATCCACAGAAGCCAAGTGGGGGTAGAACCAGCGGGAGGCTGTGGGATGATGGCCCACAGACCGTGTTCAGTTAACAGTCCTGTGAATCTCACGGATTTCACATCAAAAATCCTTGACACTGGCATCAAATACATACTGTGTTTTTGTAGAAGAAGTACAGCACCATGTTGGCAAGCCGGGAATAGCACCAATGTCCGTGAACGATCAAGAGCCTCTCGAGGTGTCGGAACTTGGGCACGGCGAAGTCGCTGGCCATCACTGCCTTGAGAGAGAGAGAGTGCCAGCTGTCGGTGCTGCTTCCCTGTGCCTGAGGTCCATCTAACTCCCCCCAAACCTAAGGCGCAACGGGGATGCAGAAATCCAGTCTGAACTGGCTGTTACCACTATCTGCAACTGCTGCTAAGTCACTTCAGTCGTGTCCGACTCTGTGTGACCCCATAGACGGCAGCCCACCAGGCTCCCCCGTCCCTGGGATTCTCCAGGCAAGAACACTGGAGTGGGTTGCCATTTCCTTCTCCAATGCATGAAAGAGAAAAGTGAAAGTGAAGTCGCTCAGTGTGTCCGACTGTTAGCAACCCCATGGACTGCAGCCCACCAGGCTACTCCGTCCATTGGATTTTCCAGGCAAGAGTACTGGGGTGGGGTGCCATTGCCTTCCCCGACTATCTGCAACGGGGATGCAGAAATCCAGTCTGAACCGGCTGTTACCACTATCTCCAGGATGAACGCTTGCATTTAAGAAAAATCCAACACTGACCACACTCTAGTTTAGGGATACTGCTCTAGAGGACATATTTAAGATTTCAAATATATGTAAGTGATGGATTTGTAAAGTTTTTGCTTTTTCTTTCCCATGCCTTTTTTTTTTTTTTAAGCAAACAAAAAAATATGGAGATGTATAAAGTTTCCCTGCTTTTTTCCCCACTCTCTGAATCATATTAGGATCCCAACCCAAAGATGAACCAAAGCTGCCCCTTAGGTATGCCTCAGGGACAGACAGACAGATGTCCTGCAAGATGTCCTCTGGGTCATTCTCCCCAAGAGCCACGGGTGATGAGCAAGGCCAGGCCCATGGATGCCCTGCCCACCAACCAGCCCAATCTCAGGATGCCCACTGTAGGGCACTGGACACGGCCTGAAAGGACAGTGGGATGGATGGCAGGCTTCCTCTGCAGACAGACAAGAAAAAGCCTGGGGGAGGAAGCTTGCCTTTACCTCACTGAGCACCACATTCTACACAATTACACTAACTGGGCCAGACAGTGCCATCCTAATGACAACGTCTGTGTCCAAAATAACTTGGAATACATCATTATTTGGGAACGAATTTCATTATTTTGGGGAAAAATCCATGAAAATGTCTAAGATACATTTTTGCTTATCTTTGAAGGTTGTTCCACACAAATATTTAAGTCTGCTTTTCAAATTTTACAGACTTCCCTTAAATATCACTTAGAAAAGAGCAGGTGATGATACCGTCCCATTTGTGAAACAGAGTAACATCATTACACATGACAGAAAAGAATGAAGCCTTAGAATGTCTGCTTTCTGAACCCAAAAATAAGGATCTAAAAGCAAACAGTATCTTTATCCCTCTTCCTGTCAACATGCCTTAAGGGTTTTGTGCATCTTTTCTTCCTTTGTTTATTCCACAATTCATCCTCTCAAAAATCATGTATTAAGACCCTCTGGTTTCCAGACGCAGACTTGGAGACAGATACCGTCATAAGTGGTTCCTGTCTTCAGTGTCCTGAACACTGAACAGCTGATGTTGAGTGAGAGTTAAGGAAAAGCCCCGGGGGTGTTTGGGAAGCAGTCCCGACCTTGAGAACCGCAGGTATACCCCTCCTTCCAGGCCCTGCTGGCCTATCCTCCACCCTTCGGCCCAGCTTCCTGCCTCCACACCCCGAACATACCACTCGCGCCCCCAGTGTTCCCAGCTGGGCAGGGCCTCCCATCACATCCTCAGCAGGGAAACTCGTGTTGCTCTTTCACAGCACTCACGACGACTCAATTATGATCCCTGGTGTACGTTAGAATACTTCGCTACCTTCCCTTTCTGATCTTTCTGACTATTCCATGAGACCCTGCATGGTAGATGCTGTGATCACCCGCAGCCCTGGTTCCCAGTCAGCACTTGATCCGTGGGGTGCTCAACAAACATGGTCAACCAGATGACTCCTCAAAGACTGGGTGTCTCACAGCGACAGGATCTCCTTGGTCCTTTCTGTTCCCCTGCCTGGGACACCCTTTCCACCCTGGCTGAGCTGGGGAGCTGCAACTACCATCACTTTTCCTCAGACACTCAGCTTGGACTCCTCGGGTCCCTACAGCCACAGCGCCCACACAGTGTGTCTTCCAGGGAGCTCTGCACAATGTCCCCTTGCTTACTGGACTGACTAACAAGCAAGTGGGGCCACATTCCCCTGGGGAACCTGAGCCCTTAGAACAGTAGGAGAAAGTGTCGAGTCTTACCATCACTTTACATAATGCGCCCTCAGTAAAGAAGTATAGCTTCAAGTAAATATGGAAACACCCAGTAACACTCCATGCAGAAGTCATGTCCAATCAAAGCTAAGTCTCAGTAATGCCCCTACAGTCTGGCTGATCCCCACACCTCCTTCATGGCTCACTGAATTCTCTGGCTCCTGCCCTGAGGCCCTGCAGTGGACACAGCTCATGTCCTTCCACAAAAGCATGCTCAATCTTACAGACCCTGATACAAAGTGGATTTACTGGCTGCATTTCTCTGCACGTGTGGTTTACAATCACTGCCCTGGATAGGTTTTCATTCTAGGAAATGAGTACAAAGGAGGCCATGCTGAAAAAATCATATGGAATTAACTATTTTTCTCATTCATTCAATAGACATTTTTGAGCTCCCCCATGTGATGTCACAAAGAAGGCAATGGCACTCCAGTACTTTTGCCTGGAAAACTCCATGGACGGAGGAGCCTTGTAGGCTGCAGTCCATGGGGTCGCTAGGAGTTGGACACGACTGAGAGACTTCACTTTCACTTTTCACTTGCATGCACTGGAGAAGGAAATGGCAACCTACTCCAATGTTCTTGCCTGGAGAATCCCAGGGACGGAGGAGCCTGGTGGGCTGCCGTCTATGGGGTTGCACAGAGTCGGACACGACTGAATCGACTTAGCAGCAGCAGCAGCATGTGATGTCACTGGGAGGAGGGGCAAGGATGAGTCCCAGCTGGGTTTTATTTTCCGTCTTATGGAGGAAGAAAACATGTACAGTAACATAACCCAGGTCAGACGTGGCACAGGAGGAGAGTTATGTGCTGAGGATGAGCCCGGGATGGAGCAACTATGCTTCTGGCTCAGGACTTTCCATCAAACTGTGATTTCATGTGTCAAGTGAGAAAATCAATGAACCTGCACAAGCATGGCACCTATGTGTGCTCAAAAGCTAGTTACACGGTGAACACATCAATGAACAACCGATGACAAAGAGTGAACAACATCTTCATTTTTAAAAGAAGACAACTGGATAGACTGTTCCCAAAAGTCTCCACCAAGTTAAAAATACTGTGATTCAAACTTAATCAAACGTAGAACTGCTACATCCCAAAGAAGTACATTTATGATGAACCCATTTATTCATCATCTGGGTCATGTGCAGAGAACCAACACAGTGGCAAATGAAAAACACAGATGAATTTTCACACAAGTGAGGACAGTTTTCCTCCATCTTCCTGGTGACACCAAGACACAACAGTCCTATAGCAAAGCCCATGGTATCACTGATGTTCAGGAGCAATAAAAAATGCCTTGCAGAGACGACCCACTCCAGGCCACCTTTCCACAGAAACAGACTTACAGGCACATTCACTGCACGGCTTCACTAACATGAAGAGCCGCCTGCCACCTGATCTACTGCCGGCTTAGCAGCAGACGAGCACCAGCTGATTCAAGATCCAAGCCTTCAGCTCTGCAGGACGGCTCACAGGGAGCCCAGTGCGGCTCACAGTGGGAGCCCTTTGGTTGCCCAGGACAGCCCCGTCCTTACCTGCATGCCCTCCTGGCCTGAGATTCCCACGCCCACGTCTGCCACCTGGATCATGCTGACGTCATTGGCTCCGTCTCCTAGAACAGCACAGGCAGGGAGAATCATGAGCTGAGATGTACAAGATTAAACAGGCTTGGTGGATCTTCCCAGGACTCTGGTGTGAGCTGGGAACTGTGGAGAGTCCTAGGGAGGAGTGAGGAATAGGCAGTGCAGCCCCTGCCCCAGGGGAGCCGGGTTATGCAGTCAGAACAAACCTGGGGGGAGGCTTGGACCCACCAGCCAAATCAGGAAGAATCTGAGAAAGCAGCAGCCAGCGCCCCTTTCCAGTTAGGACACGCTCCCAGCTACTGGCTCAGACACCAGTAGAGCTCTTCATGGGGCATCTATCACAGAATAGGATCACCACCTTCACTGTTACCTCCTGACCCACTCTAGGCTTTGTCACATGGCAGTCAAAGCTACTTCCGTTCATTCTCCTGTGAGTGGTTTTCTAAACTGAATAAAGGAGGTTACATTCTGCCCAGCAAACTGTGGAACTCTTGTTTGCACACTCAAGTCTGGCTATCTTGTTAGTTACTGTGCCCACCCCTGGGCTCTCTAAGCATGTAATTAAGGAGACCATCTATGTCTTTAGTCAAATTGCTGACAGAAAGTGTAGGAGCACAGAGTCAGAGCTCTCAACATCTTTGGGGAAAGACAACCGGAGACTTAAAGTCATTATTATTCAGTGACTGTTCTTGAAACAGGGCGGCAGAAGGGCCCACATCACAGAATACCTCCCCCATTTCAAACACGTAAGAAGTATAGGTATATAAAGTCAGAGTGACTCGGATGGATTTCTTTCCTCTGTGATTCCTCTGTTCTTACTGCAGAGGGCCCAACCTGGAGAATAAGTCAGTATTTGTCCAACTGAAATTCTGTGAAGCAATAACCTCTACAGCTCTTCCCAGAATGTCCCATTCAAAATGAGATGTGTGGGCAATGATGCTCTCGGGATTAGTAACTGCTAGATGCCAGGTCTAGGTCACATTCATGCCTTAACTCATAGAAAGAAATGAGCTAAAAGTTGATAGGTCTTTACGTTTCCTTTCCCTTTTGAGATTCTTTTTTTTCTTTCTAACCAGCCTTTTTCTTTCCCCAGTTTCCTAAGTGAATGCCACACGCCAGTGATGTGGTGGCTGAGTGAGCTGGGCCCTGACCAGGCAGTGAGAATGTGCTGTATCATGTTCAGGGTCTCACACCTGGCCCACTGGGGAACGCTGACCTCCTGTTACGGCTGAGGCTGGAGCAGACGAGTAAAGTTACCGGTGAGGGTGCAGACCCGGACTCAAACTCCTCAGCTTCTGCCTCCAACACCTGCTCAGAGAGACCTAAAGGCCTGTCTGGGTACATGAGGGCAAAGGTGGTCCTGAGACAGCCTCCCCAAAGAGGGGCTATCCTAGAAGAGCTGCCTGTCTTATCTCAGCTGGAACCAGGGGGCTGTGGGTGAACACACACTCACACCCCCTCTGCAGTTACCATGCCCTGGGGATATGCAGGTCCATCTCCATGACAACCATGCTAAGGCCATCACCAGCCTCAACTGTCCTGATGAGGTGACAGGGTGCCAATTCCTACATCACCAAGGGGGGTGCTACCACAGACCTCCTGTAGAAAATATGGTAATTATTACTGATTGGTGAGGAAGCTTTATTTCAGAGCAAGCTCTCACTTAGGTGTGCATTCTATATGCAGGAAGACCAAACTATCTGATATCAGGGAACCCTGCAGACCACCCCTTTTCCTAGGCTACCTGCAGTCTCTCCCAGCTCTCCCCAGCAGGTGGGGCTGCCACATCCCTGAACCTCCCTGGAGATTGGACTTGAATCAGAGTGGGTGTGGAGACAGGTGGGTGCGGGTGCAGACTGGAGAGGAGCCCAGGAGGCTCGCCAGGCCAGCAGTCTGCAAGGAAAAGCCATCATCAGACACACAGCCCATAAGGAAATGATGGAAAATTCAGCAACTATTCAGAGCTTAGGAGGAATGTTTTAAAATTAGATGCTGGTCTTGAAATAAAATCATCTCCCAGGTGGCTCAGATGGTAAAGAATCAGCCTGCCAATGCAGGAGACCTGGGTTCGATGCCTGGGTGGGGAAGATCCCCTGGAGAAGGAAATGACAACCCACTCCAGTACTCTTGCCTGGAGAATCCCATGGACAGAGGAGCCTGTCCACTGGCGGGCTACAGTCCATGTGGTCACAAAGAGTCGAACACAACTGAGTGACTAACACTTGAAACAAAGTTCAGCAGATGGGAANGGGAAGATCCCCTGGAGAAGGAAATGACAACCCACTCCAGTACTCTTGCCTGGAGAATCCCATGGACAGAGGAGCCTGTCCACTGGCGGGCTACAGTCCATGTGGTCACAAAGAGTCGAACACAACTGAGTGACTAACACTTGAAACAAAGTTCAGCAGATGGGAATTCCAATCACCATGGAGTCTCTGGGTCCCGAAGCGTGATGAAGTTGGACCCCAGGTGGCTCACGACCATCAGAAGCACCTACAAAGGGCCTTCTTTCTAAGTTGGCCTGGGGTCAGGCTTAGAGTGCAGGCCTCTGCTGAGGCCAAAGCTGCAGGACAGGACTCTCCTGTCTCCCTGGAGACAGTAAGAAGCTCTAACTTTTTTATTTGACACTGAATTACTGACTTCATAATATGTAGCTATATCTGTTGCTAGTGTATTTTGTGGCTTTCAAATCCAAGCTTTATATTTGGAACAGACTGCCAATTTTATTGCACTGAGCGTGATTTTATAAATAGGAAAAAGAGCAAGAAAGCGTTTTCCCACCCTAGAGTATAGTATGGAAGGGGTAGGAAATTCAAGATGCTTCAAGAGGAGGCAGCTGCACAGGAGGAGGCTGTCCGGCCTGGATACTTGCCTATGGCCAAGGTCATGGCCTTGAGCTTGCTCCTGACCAGTTTCACCACCATGCTCTTCTGCAGGGGGGTTGAGCGACAGCAAAGGACAGACCGGCACTGCTTAGCGAGGAAGAGGAATTTGTCCTCCAGGTTCTTCTGGAGGGCGTAGGCCAGACTTCTCCCATCGATCACGAGGCTGGGGCCAGAGGCGGTGGCTTCGGAGGGTGGACAGAGCGGGGCAAAGCCCATGCTGAGGCTGCCAGCGGTCCTCTGGGGGCCGCAGGACTGTACGTAGCGCAGGCACTGGTCCAGCAGGGCCTCGCATGCCTCCTGAAGTGGACAGAAGCGGAATGCATGAGTCACTCATCCACCCACCACAGCGACACATCTGAGACTCTGCCGGGACCTAGGCTGCAGTCCTGGCCCAGAAGGGCACCCTCTTGCACCTGGGAAATCAGGGGAAGTGGTCAACTGTCAGCATGAAAGAGTCTGGGTGGGTTTAGGGTTCCTATTAAGATTCTATTTGATTCCATTATACCGCATAGAGCTTAGCACAGAAGAGGCCTGGCCAGACTGTGGTGGAACTGCTGGTTGGTCAGACCGTGGGAGCTTTCCAGGCACTTCCCCACGGTCCTCAGAGGCCCTTACTCAGAACTTCTTCTTTCCTAGAGCTACCAAGAAGAGCTTCTGCTGCGATTAGCTTCAAAAGAAGTGTAATCAGAGTCTGTTTAAGCTCTCCAGTTGACCAGGAAAAAAAAAGCCTAATTTCTGAGGCTTTGAATTGGCAGTACCCTTCCAAAGCTGTATCTGAGTCCCAGAAAGGATAGGGAAACTTCCTGAGGAGACTGCAGGGTCAGGGCACAGAGGCATGGGAGAGACAAGTGTTTCTACGAATGAATACACTCCAGGAACTCCACTGGTTCCTGTGCCTCCATGGACAGACAGCGAGCCCCAGGTTAGTGAGCAGCTTCCCACATGGCACTGTGGGAATCAGGTGTTTCCAAAAGCACTTAGTGAGCACATTTTATATTGAGAAAAGTGGGTGAGATGGAGAACAGAAGCCTGAAAAGCAGCAGCCGTTGACTTTGGGTGATGGGCCAAGAAGCGGGACACACACATAACCCCACGACCACAGCAAGTCACTGAGCAGAATGCGCAGTGTGCCGGATACGGGAGGGGGGAACCTTGCTCTAGGGTGGAGCTGGGGGCGGCGGTGCCCGGGGAGGCTTTACAGAGAAGGCGGGACCCCACTGCAGAACCACTACAGACGCTCAGGTCCTAGCACAAAGCCCTGGCAAGGCAGGACGGAATGAGCGGATCCTGCCCCCACACTGGAAGCCTGCGGTGGCACCTGGACAGAGTCACCGAGTGGTGTTGAGGACTCAGAGTAAACGGCAGCAGTCAGGCTAGGGAAGGAGAACGGTACTCTAAGCACGTGGACGTCTGGAAGCGGGACAAGAAAGCCCCAGTGCAAGGAGAAGGCCTCTACTTCTGGCTTGAAAACCAGAAAAGAGAACTTTCCATGCTCAGGGCAGAGGGAGGAAACTCCATTTTTATTTATTTTCCTCGATTCTCTTGAACCCAGCGCCAGGCGACTCTGCTCCACGGCAGCAGCAGGAACAGCCATGGTGGCAGGGCCGCCTGTCGCCGGGGACTCCAAGGGAGGCGTCCCTCCTCTCAGACCAACTGCGGCCCGGACGGCAAGGCTGCCCTCCTTCCGTCTGTCCAGCCACCACCTTGGCCCCAGAAGTCAGTGCTGAGACACAAAGCAGATCCAGGCAACTCACTCACCTTTCAGCCAGAGGGAGTCCCAGAGAATCAGATAGTAGTGGAACATTGTTAGGAGTGGGGAGCTTGGCAAAAATATGAGACAGATTCTAACAGCGTGGCAAAGGCTAAACAAAAGTGACACTGAACCCCATGCCCCGAGGCTGTTGGGAGCCTGGAGCCTGCACCCAAGAGGACTGATTACCTGCCTTAAAAAAATACACATTCTCCATAGAATTTAAAGTGACCAGAGGGCCATGTGGGGCTTCCCTGATAGCTCAGTTGGTAAAGAATCCACCTGCAATGCAGGAGATCCCTGTTCGATTCCTGGGTTAGGAAGATCCCCTGGAGAAGGGATAGGCTACCCACTCTAGTATTCTTGGGCTTCCCTGGTGGCTCAGCTGGTAAAGAATCTGCCTGCAATGCAGGAGACCCTGGCTTAATTACTGGGTTGGGAAGATCCCCTGGAGAAGGGAAAGGCTACCCACTCCAGTATTCTGGCCTGGAGAATTCCATGGACTGTATAGTCCATGGGGTTGCAAAGAGTCGGACACGACTAAGCGACTGTCACTTTCACTTTCAGAGTGCCACTTAAAATACTCACAATGCAACTCCAAATTTATCAGCAGATAAAGAGCTAGGAAATTCTCAGTGCTGTGGAAAAAGAAAATCTACCGAAGTCAATGCCAAGATGACATATATACTGGAATTATCTGAAAGAGACTGTGAAACAGTCATTAAAAAATATTCCAAGAAGTAAGAAATAATTCTAGAAATGAATAGAAAGAAAATCTCAGCAAAAAACATAAGATATAAAGAATAATTAAATAAAAATTTCAGAACCCCCAAAACACATTAATCAAAATGTAAAGTTCACTAGATTCCACTTATATATCCATCATTGGATTACATATTTATGTAATTTCTCTGTGCTCAAGGAGGGGTACTATAACCTCACATTCTGTAAGTGTGAGCTATGCACAATGACTTTCTTTCAAAGAGGACAGCGTGAAATGGGTGAAAAGAATTAGCTTATTGTGGAAAAACCAGACAACATTAACATCCACAGTAATACGCCATGTTGATAGAATATGCTCTCGACATGATGTGACGAAATGATGAAAATGACCTTTAGTCTGTGGTCTTCTTCCCCAAAGCTCGTAACTTTAATCAAGAGAGAGACGTCAGACAATTTCCCATATAAGACATTCTACAAAACATCTAACTGTATCTATCCTCAAAACTGTCAAGGTCATCCAAAAGAAAGCCTGAGAAACTGTTGTAGCCAGTAAGAACCTGAGGAGACATGACAACTAAATGTAATGTGGGTCCTGAATGAGGTTCTGGAAAATAAAAAGAACAATAAGATGAAGATTATTTTGGGAGCAACTATATACCAATATCCATTTATTAATTGCAAAGATGTTAATAATAGGCAAAATCAGGTGTAGGTGAAACAGTACTATCTTCACAATTCTTTTGGTAAATTTAAAACCATCCTATATAAAAAGTTTATTTAAAAAACCCACTGAGTGAGCTCAATGGCAGAACAGAAATAACAGAAGCAAGAGCCAGTGACCTCAAAGACAAGAGAAATTATCCAATTTGAACAAGAGAAAAAAAATTAAAAACTGGAGAGTGCCTGTGGGACCCTTGAGAAAATATCAAAAGACATGTCATCAGTCTTTGAGAAGAAGAGGAGAAAGTGCACTGCAGAAAAAGTGTTTGATGAAATGATGGCTGAAAACTTAATAAACCTGGTGAGAGATTTAGCCCCAAAGATTCAAGAAGCTTAGCAAATACCAGAGTATAAATCAAAAGAACTCCATACCCAAACATATCATAATGAAGCTGCCTAAAACTAAAGAAAAACACTGGAAAGCAGCCGGATAAGGATTCATTAGCTGTGATTCAAATGACTGCTGATTTCTCACTAGGTACCGTGGTAAAATAAGACATTCTCTGATGAAGAAAAGCAGGAGGATCTGCCATCAGTGGACCTACTCTAAAAAACAGATAAAGTTAGGGAGTTTGGGATGGGCTTGAACACACTGCTGTATTTAAAATGGATAACCAACAAGGACTTATTGTATAGCACATGGAACTCTGGGCAATGTTATGTGACAGCTTGGATGGGAGGGGCATTTGGGGAGAATGGATGTGTATATATCTATGGCTGAGTCCCTTTGCTGTTCACCTGAAACTATCACATTGTTTATTAATCAGCTGTATCCCCAATACAAAATTTTAAAAAATAGAAGTTCCCCCTAGGAAAGGGGAATTGTGCCACAAGGAAACTTGAAACAATGGAAATGTAAGAAGAGCAGCAGAAATTGTAAATATAATCATAACAGACCATTCTTTTCCTCTTGAGGTCTTTAAAATACGCTTTTAGATTGAAAGGAAAAAGTATATATCATCTGATGAGGATTTCAATATGTGCCACTGTAATATTTAAGATACCTACAACATTAGGGGGAGAGTTGAGGGAAACGTGGAGTGGTAAGATTTCTTCCTTCCACTGACGGGAATGAAGCAGACTGACAACTTACATATGCATAGTGTGCTGCTGCTGCTAAGTCACTTCCATCGTGTCTGACTCTGTGTGACCCCACAGACGGCAGCCCCACCAGGCTCCCCTGTCCCTGGGATTCTCCAGGCAAGAACACTGGTGTGGGCTGCCATGTCCTTCTCCAATGCATAGCATAAGCCTCTAAATACACTAAAAGGTTAAGTGATGTCAAAACATATGATGAACTAAAATGGAATGCTAAAAAAATGTTCAAGTAGCTCAAAAGAAGGTAGAAAACGGAATGGAAAAATAAAAAACAGAATAATAAAACAAAAGATAAAATAGTAGACTTGAATCCAAACATATTGATAATTAGAATAAATGATATAAGCATACCAGTTAAAAGGAATTGTCTGATATATGAAAACATGACCTATTATCCAAATGTAATGTCACATTACATTACATTACAATGTTTCATTTCAAATATAATGCTACAGGCAGATTAAAAACTGAAAGATCAAACAAAGTGTGCCATGCAAACAGAAATCAAAATATATGGAGTGCATCGAACCTGGCTTGGGGCTGGTGCACTGAGACAACCCAGAGGGATGGTATGGGGAGTGGGGAGGGAGGGGGGTTCAGGATGGGGAACATGTGTATACCTGTGGCAGATTCATGTTAATATATGGCAAAACCAATACAATATTATAAAGTAACCTCCAATTAAAATAAATAAATTTTATTTAAAAATAAAATAATAAAATATATGGAGTGACTATTTGGGGACAGGATAAATTATTTCAGGCTTTTCAGGTCATTCAGTCTCTGTGACAACTACTCAGCACTGCCATTATAGCATGAACACAGCCTAAGACTGTATATAAAAACACAGAGAAGGCTGTGTTCAAATACACCATAAAAACAGGCAGTAGGCTGGATTTGAGGCATAAGGCAGTTTTCCAATTCTTATTATAGAAGAAGTACCATCTCTCAACAGGAGTTAATTGATCCACCAACCAACAACATTACAGAACATACATTCTTTCCATGTGCATATGAACATTCACCAAGAAAGGCCATAGCCTGGGCGATTAAAATAAGAAAGCTGTGGTACATATACACAATGGAGTATTACTCAGCCATTAAAAAGAATACATTTGAATCAGTTCTAATGAGGTGGATGAAATCGGAGCCTATTATACAGAGTGAAGTAAGCCAGAAAGAAAAACACCAATACAGTATACTAACACATATATATGGAATTTAGAAAGATGGTAATGATAACCCTGTATGCAACATAGCAAAAGAGACACAGATGTATAGGACAGTCTTTTGGACTCTGTGGGAGAGGGCAAGGGTGGGATGATTTGGGAGAATGGTATTGAAACATGTATAATATCATATGTGAAATGAATTGCCAATCCAGGTTCGATGCATGATACAGAATGCTTGGGGCTGGTGCACTGGGATGACCCAGAGGGATGGTACAGGGAGGGAGGTGGGAGGGGCGTTCAGGATGGGGAACATGTGTATACCCATGGTGGATTCATGCTGATGTATGGCAAAACCAATACAATACTGTAAAGTCATTAGCCTACAATTAAAATAAATAAATTTATAATAAAAAATGAATATAAAAAATAAAAATTATAAAAAGCACATTCCACACAATGGAATATTACTCAGCCATAAAAAGGAACACATTTGAGTCAGTTCTGATGAGGTGGATGAACCTAGAACCTATTATACAGAGTGAAGTGAGTCAGAAAGAGAAAGATAAATATCATATTCTAATGCACATATATGGAATCTAGAAAAATGGTTCTGAAGAATTTATTTACCGGGCAACAATGGAGAAACAGATGTAGAGGACAGACTTATGGACATGGGGAGAGGGGAGGAGAGGGGGAGATGTACGGAAAGAGTAACATGGAAACGTACATTACCATATGTAAAATAGATAGCCAACAGGAATTTACTGCATGTCTCAGAAAACTCAAACAGGGGCTCTGTTATCAACCTAGAGGGGAGAGAGATGGGAGGGACGCTCAAAAGGGAGGGGATATATGTATACTTATGGCTGATTCATGTTGAGGTTTGACAGAAAACGGCAAAATTCTATAAAGCAATAATCCGTCAATAAAAAAATCATTTAAAAAACTGAAAAAAAAGCATATTCCATGACAAGAATGGACAAATCAACAGAATAGGTGTAAAATAGAAATCGATAATGTAAAGCCAATAGGAAAACTCCAAACACTTGGAAATTAAACAAAATCAGTTCAGTTCAATTGCTCAGACGTGTCCAACTCTTTGCGACCCCCTGGACTGCAGCACACCAGGCTTCCTTGTCCATCATCAACTTCCAGAACTTACTCAAACTCAAGTCCATAGATTTGGTGATGCCATCCAACCATCTCTTCCTCATCTCCTCCTGCCTTCAATCTTTCCCAGCATCAGGGTCTTTTCCAGTGAGTCAACTCTTCGCATGAGGTGGCCAGAGTATTGGAGTTTCAGCTTCAACATCAGTCCTTCCAATGAACACCCAGGACTGATCTCCTTTAGGATGGACTGGTTGGATCTCCTTGCAGTCCAAGGGACTCTCAAGAGTCTTCTCCAACACCACAGTTCAAAAGCATCAATTCTTCAGTGCTCAGCCTTCTTTATAGTCCAACTCCCACATCCATACATGACTACTGGAAAAACCATAGCCTTGACTAGACAAACCTTTGTTGGCAAAGTAATATGCTTTGCTTTTTAATATGTTGTCTAGGTTTGTCATAGCTTTTCTTCCAAGGAACAAGTGTCTTCTAATTTCATGGTTGTAGTCACCATCTACAGTGATTTTGGAGCCCCCAAAATAAAGTCTGTCACTCTTTCCATTGTTTCCCTATTTACCGTGAAGTGATGGAACTGGATGCCATAATCTTAGTTTTCTGAATGTTGAGTTTTAAGCCAACTTTTTCACTCTCCTCTTTTACTTCTCTCTGCCATAAGCGTGGTGTCATCTGCATATCTGAGGTTATTGATATTTTTCCCAGAAATCTTGATTCCAGCTTGTGCTTCTTCCAGCCCAGCAATTCTCATGATGTACTCTGCCTAGAAGTTAAATAAGCAAGGTGATAATATACAGCCTTGACGTATTCCTTTCCCAATTTGGGAACAGTCTGTTGCTCCATGTCTAGTTCTAACTGTTGCTTCCTGACCTGCATACAGATTTCTCAGGATGCAGGTCAGGTGGCCTGGTATTCCTGTCTCTTTCAGAATTTTCCACAGTTTTCTGTGATCCACCCAGTAAAATGCTTTGGCATAGTCAACAAAGAAATAGTAGATATCTTTCTGGAATTCTCTTGCTTTTTCAATGATCCAACAGATGTTAGCAATTTGATCTCTGGTTCCTCTGCTTTTTCTAAATCCAGCTTGAACATATGGAAGTTCTTGGTTTACATACTGTTGAAGCCTGGCTTGGAGACTTTTGAGCATTACTTTGCTATCATGTGAAATGAGTGCAATTGTGANACAGAGTGAAGTAAGCCAGAAAGAAAAACACCAATACAGTATACTAACACATATATATGGAATTTAGAAAGATGGTAATGATAACCCTGTATGCAACATAGCAAAAGAGACACAGATGTATAGGACAGTCTTTTGGACTCTGTGGGAGAGGGCAAGGGTGGGATGATTTGGGAGAATGGTATTGAAACATGTATAATATCATATGTGAAATGAATTGCCAATCCAGGTTCGATGCATGATACAGAATGCTTGGGGCTGGTGCACTGGGATGACCCAGAGGGATGGTACAGGGAGGGAGGTGGGAGGGGCGTTCAGGATGGGGAACATGTGTATACCCATGGTGGATTCATGCTGATGTATGGCAAAACCAATACAATACTGTAAAGTCATTAGCCTACAATTAAAATAAATAAATTTATAATAAAAAATGAATATAAAAAATAAAAATTATAAAAAGCACATTCCACACAATGGAATATTACTCAGCCATAAAAAGGAACACATTTGAGTCAGTTCTGATGAGGTGGATGAACCTAGAACCTATTATACAGAGTGAAGTGAGTCAGAAAGAGAAAGATAAATATCATATTCTAATGCACATATATGGAATCTAGAAAAATGGTTCTGAAGAATTTATTTACCGGGCAACAATGGAGAAACAGATGTAGAGGACAGACTTATGGACATGGGGAGAGGGGAGGAGAGGGGGAGATGTACGGAAAGAGTAACATGGAAACGTACATTACCATATGTAAAATAGATAGCCAACAGGAATTTACTGCATGTCTCAGAAAACTCAAACAGGGGCTCTGTTATCAACCTAGAGGGGAGAGAGATGGGAGGGACGCTCAAAAGGGAGGGGATATATGTATACTTATGGCTGATTCATGTTGAGGTTTGACAGAAAACGGCAAAATTCTATAAAGCAATAATCCGTCAATAAAAAAATCATTTAAAAAACTGAAAAAAAAGCATATTCCATGACAAGAATGGACAAATCAACAGAATAGGTGTAAAATAGAAATCGATAATGTAAAGCCAATAGGAAAACTCCAAACACTTGGAAATTAAACAAAATCAGTTCAGTTCAATTGCTCAGACGTGTCCAACTCTTTGCGACCCCCTGGACTGCAGCACACCAGGCTTCCTTGTCCATCATCAACTTCCAGAACTTACTCAAACTCAAGTCCATAGATTTGGTGATGCCATCCAACCATCTCTTCCTCATCTCCTCCTGCCTTCAATCTTTCCCAGCATCAGGGTCTTTTCCAGTGAGTCAACTCTTCGCATGAGGTGGCCAGAGTATTGGAGTTTCAGCTTCAACATCAGTCCTTCCAATGAACACCCAGGACTGATCTCCTTTAGGATGGACTGGTTGGATCTCCTTGCAGTCCAAGGGACTCTCAAGAGTCTTCTCCAACACCACAGTTCAAAAGCATCAATTCTTCAGTGCTCAGCCTTCTTTATAGTCCAACTCCCACATCCATACATGACTACTGGAAAAACCATAGCCTTGACTAGACAAACCTTTGTTGGCAAAGTAATATGCTTTGCTTTTTAATATGTTGTCTAGGTTTGTCATAGCTTTTCTTCCAAGGAACAAGTGTCTTCTAATTTCATGGTTGTAGTCACCATCTACAGTGATTTTGGAGCCCCCAAAATAAAGTCTGTCACTCTTTCCATTGTTTCCCTATTTACCGTGAAGTGATGGAACTGGATGCCATAATCTTAGTTTTCTGAATGTTGAGTTTTAAGCCAACTTTTTCACTCTCCTCTTTTACTTCTCTCTGCCATAAGCGTGGTGTCATCTGCATATCTGAGGTTATTGATATTTTTCCCAGAAATCTTGATTCCAGCTTGTGCTTCTTCCAGCCCAGCAATTCTCATGATGTACTCTGCACCGTGAAGTGATGGAACTGGATGCCATAATCTTAGTTTTCTGAATGTTGAGTTTTAAGCCAACTTTTTCACTCTCCTCTTTTACTTCTCTCTGCCATAAGCGTGGTGTCATCTGCATATCTGAGGTTATTGATATTTTTCCCAGAAATCTTGATTCCAGCTTGTGCTTCTTCCAGCCCAGCAATTCTCATGATGTACTCTGCATAGAAGTTAAATAAGCAAGGTGATAATATACAGCCTTGACGTATTCCTTTCCCAATTTGGGAACAGTCTGTTGCTCCATGTCTAGTTCTAACTGTTGCTTCCTGACCTGCATACAGATTTCTCAGGATGCAGGTCAGGTGGCCTGGTATTCCTGTCTCTTTCAGAATTTTCCACAGTTTTCTGTGATCCACCCAGTAAAATGCTTTGGCATAGTCAACAAAGAAATAGTAGATATCTTTCTGGAATTCTCTTGCTTTTTCAATGATCCAACAGATGTTAGCAATTTGATCTCTGGTTCCTCTGCTTTTTCTAAATCCAGCTTGAACATATGGAAGTTCTTGGTTTACATACTGTTGAAGCCTGGCTTGGAGACTTTTGAGCATTACTTTGCTATCATGTGAAATGAGTGCAATTGTGAAGTAGTTTTAGCATTCTTTGGCATTACCTTTCTTTGGGACTGGAATGAAAACAGACCTTTTACAGTCCCGTGGCCACTGCTGAGTTTTCCAGATTTGCTGGCATTTTGAGTGCAGCACTTTCACAGCAAAATCTTTTAGGATTTGAAATAGGTCAACTGGAATTCCATCACCTCCACTAGTTTTGTTCGCAATGATGTTTCCTAAGGCCCACTTGACTTCGCATTCCAGGATGCCTGGCTCCAGGTGAGTGATCACACCATCGTGGTTATTGGAGTCATGAAGATCTTTTTTGTACAGTTCTTCTGTGTATTCTTGCCACCTCTTCTTAATATCTTCTGCTTCTGTTAAATCTGTACCATTTCTGTCCTTTATTATGCCCATCTTTGCATGAAACATTCCCTTGGTATCTCTAAGAGATCTCTAGTCTTTCCCAGTCTGTTGTTTTCCTCTATTTCTTTGCATTGATCACTGAAGAAGGCTTTCTTATCTCTCCTTGCTATTCTTTGGAACTCTGCATTCCAATGGGTCTATCTTTCCTTTTCTCCCTTGTCTTTAGCTTCTCTTCTTTTCTCAGGTATTTGTAAGGCCTCATTCAGACAACCATTTTGCCTTTTGCATTTCTTTTTCTTGGGGATGGTCTTGATCACTGCCTCCTGTACAATGTCATGAACCTCTTTCCATAGTTCTTCAGGCACTATCAGATCTAATCCCTTGAAACCATTTGTCACTTCCACTGTATAATTATAAGGGATTTGCTTTAGGTCATTCCTGAATGGTCTAGTGGTTTTCCCTACTTTCTTCAATTTCAGTCTGAATTTCGGCAACAAGGAGCTCATGATCTGAGCCAGAGTCAGCTCCCGGTCTTGTTTTTGCTGACTGTATAGAGCTTCTCCATCTTTAGCTGCAAAGAATATAATCAATCTGATTTCAGTATTGATCATCTGGTAATGTCCATGTGTAGTCTTCTCTTCTGTTGTCTGAAGGTGTTTGCTATGACAAGTGCATTCTCTTGGCAAAACTCTGTTAGCTTTTGACCTGCTTCATTCCGTACTCCAAGGCCAAATTTGCCTGTTACTCCAGGTAGCTCTTGACTTCCTACTTTTGCATTCCAGTCCCCTATAATGAAAAGGACATCTTTTTTGGGTGTTAGTCCTAGAAGGTCTTGTAGGTCTTCATAGAACTGTTCAACTTCAGCATTACTGGTCAGGGCATAGATTTGGATTACAGTGATATTGAATGGTTTGCCTTGGAAATGAACAGAGATCATTCGGTCGTTTTTGAGACTGTATCCAAGTACTGCATTTTGAACTCTTTTGTTGACGGTGATGGCCATTCCATTTCTTCTAAGGGATTCTTGCCCACAGTAGTAGATATAATGGCCATCTGAGTTAAATTCACCCATTACAGTCCATTTTAGTTCACTAACTCCTGAAATGTCGATGTTCACTCTTGCCATCTCCTGTTTGACCACTTCCAATTTCATGGACCTAACATTCCAGATTCCTATGCAATATTGCTCTTTATAGCATTGGACTTTACTTCCATAACGAGTCACCCACAATTGGGTGTTGTTTTTGCTCTGGCTCTGTCTCTTCATTCTTTCTCAAGTTATTTCTCCACTGATTTCTAGTAGCATGTTGAGCACCTACAGACTTGGGGAGTTCATCTTTCAGTGTCCTATCTTTTTGCCTTTTTATACTGTTCATGGGGTTCTCAAGGCAAGAGTACTGAAGTGGTTTGCCATTCCCTTCTCCTTGGATCACGTTTTGTCAGAACTCTTCACCATGTCCTGTGCATTTTGAGTGGCCCTATAGGGTGGTCTCATTGTTTCCTTGAGTTAGACAAGGCTTGGTTAATCTGCCCTCTGAGGGAGAATGATAAGAGGCTTATGGAAGGTTCCTGATGGAAGAGACTGACTGAGGGGGAAACTGGGTCTTGTTGTGATGGGCAGGGCCACACTGAGTAAATCTTTAATCCAATTTTCTGTTGATGGGGCAGGGGGCTGAATGCAGTAGTGCATTCATGGGACCTTTTGAAGGAGGTAGCTATTATCTTTCATTACCTCCACCATAGTTTGGCCTCAGGGAGGGAACACAGCCCCGTCCATCAACAGAAAATTGGATTAAAGATTAAACAAAATACTGCCTATTTCAAGACTTATTTAAAAACTCACAAGACAGCATGGTATTGAAGAAGGCATAGATACAGGTATGGAACATAATAGAAATCTAAAAATAGACACACAACAAATAGGAGCAACTGATTTTCAACAAAGGTGTAAAGTCAATTTAGTGGAGAAAAGACAAACTGTCTACAAACAGTTCCTGAATAAGTGGCCAGCTACATGCAGAAAAACACAGTTTGATGTAAATCTCATACATTATACACAAAATTCTACACAAAACAGATTGTGTCTAATGGTGAGATGCTACACTATAAACCTTTTAGGAGAAAACAAAGGTGAAAACTCTGTGATAAGGCACATCTAAGTGTGATTCCTACATGATCCATAAAGGCTGGACTTCTCTTCCCCTAGAGAAAATGTTCCAAGGAAGAGTCACTCTGGAAGAGCCTGTGGGAGGAGATCCACCTTCTACATGGGGGGGATTCCAGTCAACAGAGGTGAGGGGTGACAACCCAAGCGGTGCTGGGGCATTAATGAGATAACACGTGCTGTCTTGGGAATGCCAATGCCGAATGCACAGCTGCCCTAGCTCCATGAGGGCTCATGAGACACTCTGATACTGCTGGCTGGACAGTAGCTCAGGAAAAGCTGGCTGAACTCTGCATTATAAAGCTCAGATGTGTTCCTGAGAAGTCCCAGCAAATCCCATATCTTCCAAGACAATAAGAAAGACAACACAGGTATAAACAGAGGTGAAGAACAAAGGCCCACCTCACAGCAAGTGCCAGAAATGGAAGACATTCCTTCCTGCTCCTCTCTGGGGCTGGGGGGTTTGGGGTTGCCTCAGCAAAGCAGGCTCCCTAACATCCACCCACCTGGGATTCGGCATTCAGGGTGATGACTTCCTCGTCATGGTCCAGAAGTTTGCAGGCATGAGCGATGTTAACAGCCGTTTCCTGTTTGTCACCGGTGAGAACCCAAATCTGCAGACCTGCTTGACGCAGTTTAGCAATGGTTTCAGGGACTCCATCCTGCAGGCGGTCTTCAATCCCGGTGGCACCTGCTCAAAGGTACCAGTGGGTGAGGCCCCGCTTCTGGGCCCCTGCCCTGACCAGCATGAATACTACACTCCAGCTCAGCAGAGGTCCTGGCCCCATCCTGCAGACTGTACCCTGCTGAGGTCCATCTTCTCTGGAAGCACTGGGGTGATTCCTCATTCAGGATATGGGGGGTACCTTCACCAGCTCTCGACTCCATACAATAGGGACAGCTGGGAGCAATAAACATTAATTCTCTGGACGTTGAACAGAACACCTCCAGCTTCCTAACAGGCAGTGAACTTTTAACTTTACAGATAGCTTGGAAATAAAGGTTGTGGGAGATGGTGAGAATGACCATACCCCGAGGGATGAAAAGTTTTCAAGCTTATCCATCCTGCAGAAAGCTTCTGGTAAATGAGCCCACAGTGATGGCTCTCAACAGTATTTACCATTAGCTGTTGAAACAGACCACAGAGGCCCATTATTTCTTGAAAGCAACATTATCCTGATGCTTTTTCCACAAACATAAAAATTAAGGAGCAGATTTTTCACGTGCAAGTCTCAGTATTTTAGGAAAAATACACCACTCAGTGCAGAAAAGTGTCCTCTAGGCCAGCCTGGTTTTCCTGCTTCCAGGTTGGTGAGATGGTCTCCATCTTTCTCTTAGAAGTGCAGCATTGCCCAAGGCCTCCTTGTCAGCCTTGCCTTTCTCTTTTATGCATGCTGTTCCCTGTGCTGGGATGCTGCTATGGACTAAAATGTTTGTGTCCCTCCTAAAAGTCCATAATCCACTGGTGTCCTAATCCCCAGGGTAATGGCATTAGCAGCTGGGGCCTTTGGGAGGCAATTAGGTCATGAGAGTGAGCCCTTGTGAATGAGATTAGTGCCTTTATATTAAAAGATATGAGAGAGTTGACTTTTATGCATAAAAGGCAGCCCTATATGAGTCGAAAACTTTCTGATTGTTCCTGGGATGGAGAGACCATTTTAAGCATCAGTTGTTGAGAAACCTTGATTCTTATCTCTATTTTTGGTGGGAAAGCAGGATTTTAGGGGAGGAAAGTCTGACGTGGTACCCAGAAGGGTGGCACAGGGAATGACCCAAAAACTGACCAGAGAGGAGAATGTTCAAGGAGCAGCCCCGCCCGGGGGTGTGCTAGTGTTAGACCAGCTGTTTTGTTGGTCACTAAGCCATGTCTGACTCTGTCGCAGCCCTCTGGACTGTAGCCCGCCAGGCTCCTCTGTCCATGGGATTTCCCAGGCAAGAATACTGGATGTGGGTTCTCACTTCCTTCTCCAAGCGATCTTCTAGACCCACAGATTCAACCGAGGTCTCCTGCATTGCAGGTGGATTTTTTATTGCTGGGCCACAAGGGAAGCCCAGTGTCAGGCCAGGGGGGTACTTAATGAAGACCAGCGTGTGCGGAGCTGCTGTGGACTACAGCCAGGGTACCTCTCTGCCCGGGATGCTGCAAACTCCACCCCGCCCTACAGGACACCAGCCGGCTCGAGAACATAATTACCCAACAAATGCAGATTTGTCTCCAGGCGAATGGCAGACTGAAAGAGGAGCTCCTCCCGGTTGTCCACGGCGGATTCTGCCTCCAAGTGGCTCTGCAGCCAACAGGCATACTCTTCCTTACTCAGAACCTGGGTGAGACCCACTGATGAGCTCATGGGCTGTGCCCCGCTGCTGGCTCTGCCCCTCTGTGGAGCTGCCTACTCACCCTCTTGGCAATGCACAAGGTGCGCAGGCCCTCCACTGCATACAAGTTGAGGTAATTCTGGGTCTTGCTGCGGATCTTCATTTGATGCCTTCCTCTGGCGTCATCTAAGTTGGAAATAGGAGAAGAAAAAAAAAAAAAAGAGTGAGAACAACAGAGCCCAGTGGAATGCCCTGGTTCCCTCAGATGCCAGGCCTGCTGAAATCAGTCTGCAATGATGGTCACTGCTGAGGTTTCCACAGCTGAGAGCTCGGCACCATCAGGGTCTAGTTGGGAACTTTTCCCATCCAGGGAGAAAAAAGAGCTGCATTTTCAAGTCTGAATGGCAGCCTACTCCAGTATTCTTGCTGGAGAACCCCACAAACAGAGGAGACTGATGGGCTACTATCAATGGGGTCGCAAAGAGTTGGACAGGCCTGAACGACGAGCACAACACAACAGCACCACAAAGCAACCATGCTCAGAGAGAAAGCTGGTTGCCAGGGGCTGGGGGAGGAGGGGAGGAAGGAGCTATACAGAGCTTCAGTTTCACAAGATGGAAATTCCCAGAGATCTGCTGCACACCAACGCGAATATTACTCAACACTACTGAACCATACACTTGAAATTGGTTAAGATGGTAAACTAATGTTGTTTTCTTTAACCATAATTTTGAAAAAGGTATGAAATCAGCTATTAGCTAGTAAGAGATTTCCAAACATTCACCCTTTCCTGTTTTCTCTAGATCCAGGTGCACAACAGACCTGTTTATTACCAGACTGCAGAAGGGCTAACTCTGAACCTTACCACTGTGGAATCTATGGCAAAGTGACATACACCTTCTTAACTCCAACGTGTTCTCGGGTTAATAATTGTTAGTGAGAAGTCAGAGGACACTTTAGTTTTTGTGTGATAAAAGTATGAGTGTGTTTCGGAGTCAGTGGCCCTCCCTATTCTGTCTCACTGTAGCTGGCTGCAACTGGAATGCTGGCCAGAATTTTGTTCCAATTAATTAGGCAGGAATATCACAGGAGCAACCTTTCATTACGATTTGCCCAGAAAACATATGCTCCACTAGATTTAGCAAGCTTGTCAATAGCATATATGTTCAATATAGCACTTAAAGTTAGACGTTATTTTAAAAAGAACCTTGTCAGACTTCTGGTTTAAGATGGCAGAGTAGAAGGATGTGTGCTTGTCTTCTCCTGTGAGAGCACCCAAATTGCAACTAGCTGTTGAACAACCATTGACAGGAGGATGCTGGAATCCGCTAAAAAAAGATACCCCACATCCAAAGACAAAGAAGAAGCTGAAGTGAGATGGGAGGAGGGGAACAATCACAATAAAATCAAATCCCATACCTGCCATACGGGTGACCCACAGACTAGAGAACAATAATATCACAGAAGTTCTCTCACTGCTGTGAAGGTTCCGAACCTCACATCAGGTTTCCTAGCCTGGGGATCTGACAAAGGGACTGGGGAGCCCCATGGAATCTGACCTTGGAGGCCAGCGGGATTTGATGATAGGACTTGCACAGGACTCGGGGAAACAGAGACTCCAGTCTTAGAGGGCACAAGCAGAATCTTGCATGCACCAAGACACAGGGGAAAGGAGCGGTGACCCCAAAGGGGACTGAACCAAAACTACCTGCTAGTGTTGGAGGGTCTCCTGTGGAGGCATGAGTCAGCAGGGGCTCCCCACAGGGCTGGGGGCACTAGCAGCATCAGCCCAGGAAGGGCCCCCTTGGCGTAAATCCTCTTGGAGTTCTCCATTAACCCTACCATGGAGCCCGAAAAGAGGGCTGGGTTACCTCAGGCCAAACAAATATCACAGTGAAACCCCACCCATCAGCAGATAACTGGATTGCAGCAAGGCCCTGCCCACCAGAGCAAGACCCAGTTTTTCCTACCACCAGTCCCTCCCATCAGAAATCTCACACAAGCCTCAGCCTCCTCCATCAAAGGGCAGACAGAAGAAGCAAGAAACACAGAACCACAGTAACTGAAACAAAAACCACATCACAGAAAGTTAATCAGCATGAGAAAGCAGAGAGTTATATCCCAGATGAAGGGACAAGATAAAACCCCAGAAAAACAACTAAATAAAGTGGAGATAGGCAATCTTCCAGAAAAAGAATTCAGAGTAATGATAGTGAAGATGATGCAGGATCTCGGGAAAACAATGGAGGCAAAGATCGAGCAGATGGAAGAAATGTTTACCGAACACTTAGAAGAACTAAAGAACATATAAACAGGGGTGAATAATACACTAGAAGGAATCAAGAGCAGAGTAAGAGGCAGAAGAATGGGAAAATGACCTGGAGGACAGAATTGTGGAAATCACTGTTGCAGAACAGAATATAGAAAAAAGAATGAAACAAAAATTAGACCGCCTAGGAGACCTCTGGGACAGCATTAAATGTGCCAACATTTGCAGTATAGGGGTCCCAGGAGGAGAAGAGAAAAAGGATCTGAGAAAATACTTGAAGAGGTAATAGCTGAAAATGTCCCTAACATGGGAAAGGAAACAGTCAACCAAGTCCAGGAAGCACAGAGAGTCCCAGGCAGGATGAACCCAAGGATGAACACACCGAGACACACAGCAATCAAACTGACAACAACTAAAGACAAATACAAAATATTAAATGCAACGGGGAGAAATGAAAAATAACGTACAAGGGAACTCCCATCAAGATACCAGCTGATTTCTGAACAGAAACTCTGCAAGCCAGAAGGGAACGGCATGATATATTTAAAGTGATGAAACGGAAGAACCTACAACCAAGAATACTCTACCCAGTAAGACTCTTGTTCAGATTTCATGGAGAAACTGAAAACTTTCCAGACAAGCAAAAGCTAAGAGAATTTAGCACCATCTTTATAACAAATGCTAAAGGAACTTCTCTAGGCAGGAAACACAAGACATGGAAAAGACCTACACAAAATAAACTCAAAAAAATTAAGAAAATGCTGATAAGATTATACATATTAAATTAAATTATCTTAAATGTAATGGATTAAATGTACCAACCAAAAGACACAGACTGGCTGGGCAGATAAAAACTTGTATGTACATGCATACACTTATCACATCACTCTGTTTGATCCCCAAACTGTATGTAATTATTTTATATTGTTCAATTAATCAGTTTATATTGTTAAGTCAATCATTTCAATAAATACATATATTAAGAAAAAATTAAAATAAAAATTTTTGTCTGGCTATTGATTGTGATAAATGATAAACGTCTTTCACTATTGTGATCAAGTAACTATCTCACTTTATACCACTGTATCATAATTGGTCAACAGAAAAATGATAGAACTCTATATCACCAAAATTATCATTTAATAGAAAAACATGTAATCACTTTTTAAAATCCAGATGCATATCAGAATTATCTGGAAATTTTTCAAAAAATACAAATACTCAGGTATTGCTTGTTTTTTTATTCCAGAGCTCCAGATGTTTCCAGTGAGCAGTCATGTTTAAAAACAACTCAGCTATACGATGACATTTTACTTTTATCCAGTTTGTTTTACTTTTTCTATTTCATATTCAATGCTCCCATTTCATTTAGTTTATGTTTTCCAATTTCTCCATCTCTTCTTTTTGTGTGTTCTTGCCAAGTCTTTATCAAGCATAATAGAAAAGCTTTTGTATACATATAATAAAAAATATGTATAATTTACATATTTTAGAAAACTTCAAATTTTTGCCTAACTAAAAAATGTATGACATTTTGATTTCACTTGTTTGACTTAGTATGAATAGAATGCTGCTAAGTTGCTAAGTTGCTTCAGTCGTGTCCAACTCTGTGCGACCCCATAGACGGCAGCCCACTAGGCTCCGCTGTCCCTGGGATTCTCCAAGCAGAACACTGGAGTGGGTTGCCATTTCCTTCTCCAATGCATGAAAGTGAAAAGTGAAAGTGAAGTCACTGAGTCGTGTCCAACTCTCAGCGATCCCATGGACTGCAGCCTGCCAGGCTCCTCCGTCCATGGGATTTTCCAGGCAAGAGTACTGGAGTGGGGTGCCATTGCCTTCTCCGGTAGATTTCTAATTTTAAAAAATAGATAGGCAACAAGCAACAAAGGTTTACTCTATAGCACAGGGAACTATAGTCAATATCTTATAATAACCTATAATGGAAAATAATTTCAAAGACAATATATGTGTATGTGTATAACTGAATCACCTTGTAAAACACTGTAATTCAACTATATTTCAATAAATATATATATTAAGAAAAAATTAAAATAAAAATAAACTCATCATAGTTTTGGCTATTTTAATATCACGTGTTGAAATGAGAATTTCACATAACAAAACCTCATAAAGAGTAATCAATTTATAACATAGAAAAAAAATTTTATCATCCTAAAAACACAAGGTGTTTACTTATATACGGAAATCCTTTTGAATTTCTGAAAGTCAGATGTTTTACATAAAGCCTTGATAATAGAGAAAGCATATGCAGAACATTTTAAAGAAAATGCTTTAAGTGTCTTGAACTTAAAGTTCTTTCATGATCTATTTACAGAAATATTTCTCAAAAGACTAGTAATATAATACTCTATGGTTTACAGTATTATTTTGCAGTGTTTGTACACTGATTCACAGGATACAATAATATTTTCCACAATGAAAAATATTATTTGACTTGCCTTTAAAACTATCTGAACTTTATTTTGTTTCATTAGTTGAGGATCTGTGCAAGGCAGATCAACATAAATGTCCTAATTTATACAGCGATTTAGAAGACTTCTGCTGTAATAATGACAGAAACTTGTCAGACAGGTAAAACCTAGATATGTAGAAACCTAGTATGTATAACTAGATAATTCTACATACTCTGAGGAATCCATGCCATGGTTGCCCTTGCTTGTAAATATGTGGAATGTTTCTAACTGCCTATAAGCTTGTGTTCAAACTCAGTACTGCATTTACTCCTACATTTGTTGCATTAGTAGGATAGTTACCTGATCCTTAAGATAATGTTGGATGAATACACTTAACACTACTGGGAAAAAAAAAAAAAAGAAATCTAGGACTTCCCTGGCAGTTTGGTGGTTGAGAATCTGCCTGCCTGGGGAAAGCTACCTACAAGCCCAGTCAGCTCTCTGATATAGGACCTGGGAGAAACACTCTTAACCTTCTAGATCTGTGCTCTCCATGGAGAAGACAGTCCCCTTAACAGACCAAAGACTGGTCCCTTGGAGGGGGGGTAAATCATATTACAAATAAAGCACAGATATATGTACGGTACATAAATAAATATACAGAATATCCATGGCATTAAAATGCCATGGAGGAATAGTTAGAAAAAAAAATATCTAAAAAGACTCCTTAAGGGGGCAATAATGAAAAAAGAGTGAAAAAAGGAAAACACTGCCCTATATTGCTTTGCTTAGGAATATAAATTTCCTGGAAAGATGACATTGAATGTCACGTTAATCTTGAATAACTCCTGTTATTTACTCCTGTAAACTCCATTTACTCCTATTATTGTGATAGTATTATTCCAGATTCTGACTATAATTTGAACAAAGACATGTCTAACCGAGAGGCTCTGGAATTAACACTAACAAAGTGCTTCAGCTGTCCAAAGGGCGAGGGGAAGCTTGCACACTAGGGAAGGAGCAGGGGCCGTGATGCTACTGTTAGCTACAGTGGTCCAAACAAAACTAGATAGAGTGAGAGAAGGCAGGGTGGGCACTGGGGACCCAGGACGCCCTGGACGGTGGTGACGTTACACACCACACTGACATGTTTCTGTGCAGCCTGAGGGCCCCCCGGCCCACCAGGGAGAAGTGACTGCCGCACCTTGCCCATCCCTCCTCCTCTACACCTGCCCTCGGAGGAGGGTGGAGTCATCACAACATCTCCATACAAAGTGACACCTGGACTGAACCTCAGGTAAGTGAATCTTAAGAAGAAACCAGAGAGTAGGGAAGGGATCCAGCTTATACGTTATACCTGGAATGCACCACGTACCATGCTGGAGCCTGGACAGGGGTTCTTGGGAGGTTAGCATCCTGATTTCCTTTGTACAGATGGGAAAAGAGGCACAGGGAGAGTAACATGTCCAGGGTCACCCCAGCCCATAATGTAGACTTGGGATTTGAACAGAGATCTGTAGGTAACGGGTTGGTGGAGTCCCTGCTTGCTACCCGATCCCACACAACGTACTGCCAGGGCAGGTGAGATGCAGCCACATTCTGCAAATACGGCACAGTGCCCATCCACAGTCAGCTGAGCCTCCGTGTGCCTTTTATGTAAAAGTGCTGTGAGCTCTCTGAAGAAGGTACTGGACACTCACATGCCCCTCTCACTTTATTACTTGCATGAAGTAGAGCAGCCTGGCCATATACAGGACTGCTCTGCTCCTGTCTCTTATACACATCTCCCAACCATTGCCATNTCTCTGAAGAAGGTACTGGACACTCACATGCCCCTCTCACTTTATTACTTGCATGAAGTAGAGCAGCCTGGCCATATACAGGACTGCTCTGCTCCATACCCTGCCCACCCCACTCCTACAGTGAAAGCTGAATGATTTATGCACAGTGTCAAGGTGTCACTGATAACTTCAGGACCACCTCAGAGCCAACCCTTTTCTTGAAAAACCACTGAATATCCCGAATCTTAAATTGCTTGGCATCTGTATGTAGCTATGACCTATCCAAACCTATGTGACGGGCACGCTGCTTGGAAATTCCCAGAGGAAGGCAGAGATCCATAGATACTGCTTATTTTTCAGGTGCCCCCTTCAATGTCATGGTTTGGGCACCACCATGATTTGACCTGTTTGCTCCATGGTAAAATGTATGGAAGGCTCTGCTTCTCATTGGAGGCTGGTGCAAACAGGAAGGCTACACTGGGCTGCAGGACCACGTGGAGAGGCCTGGGAAGCTCCTCTGCAAGTCATCTGCTAAACAGAGTTCCACCTTCTATAATAGCGGTTTCTGAAATACTCTTTTTCAACCTCAATGTTACAAGGAAGTCTAGTGTTGTGGGGAAAAGTCAATTCTAACTTCATGTTGGAACTACTTTGACTTGCTTTTTGTTGCTTTTGCTGTTAAAACCATACATCTTGGCCTGCCTCCAGAGGACCCTGCCCCTCTGCCTGAGTGGTAAACTAAAGTGTCTTTGTTCAGCTCGAGAGAGATAATCTGACCCTGCCCACCAGTGAATGGAAGCAAGGAAGAAGAGATTAACACATCCCTTCCCAGATACGGGCCATTCTCAGAGACTTTTTGCAAGACTATGGGCTTCCCTGGTGGCTCAGAGGTTAAAGCATCTGCCTCCAATGTGGGAGACTCAGGTTCGATCCCTGGGTCAGGAAGATCCCCTGGAGAAGGAAATGGCAACCCACTCCAGTACTCTCGCCTGGAGAATCCCATGGACGGAGAAGCCTGGTAGGCTACAGTCCATGGGGTCGCAAAGAGTCGGACATGACTAAGCGACTTCACCTTCAATGGCCCTTTACACTTCACGTCTTCTCCTCTCTCTCTATTCCATCTTTCGACTTTAGTTCCTTACTGCTTCTCTCTGGTTCTATAAAAGAACCTGGCATCCAGGCCCCAACAACATGGTTATTTTGAGACATTAATCTGCCATCTTCTCGGTCTGCCAGCTTTCTGAATAAAGTCGTATTTCTTGCCTCCACATCTCCTCTCTCGCATTCATCGGCCTGTCGTGCGGTGAGCAGAGCAAGCCTGGATTCAATCAAACTAGTGCAAAAGCAGCCAAGATGGAGCTTATTGGCCCAAAGTCTTCCGGAGGCCAGCAGCCCCCACTGTGGGCTGAAGTCACTCCGCAGATGGCTAAAAATCATGGCCGGGGCCTCACAGATGCCCCAGGTCTAGGCAATGAGAGGCAGAAAGGAGCCTTTTGGGGTTTCTAGTGTAAAAGCTCTTAATCTTCATCCCCAGAGTCAGACCTGATGCAGGGCCTCACCCACATGAATTTCAGACCTCAGAGAAGTTCTGAGGCAAGTTCAGGTTCCAAAGCTCCCTATCTGCTGGATCCTCCCCCACCCTCCATTCTAGCCCAAACCCCTGAGAGCAGGAAAAGGCCACCCAGAAAGGCGAAGCTCCGCTGTGTGGCAGGGCTGCTTCCGTAGCGGGGAGCTGCCCACGGGCGCAGGTACCTGTGGAGCAGGGCAGCAGGAGGTCCATGACCACGGAGTCAGCACCCTTGGTGTACACGTTGATCTCGTCCGTGAGGGGGTGCCTGATCACCACCGACATCCTCTTGCGGATGGAGTCGAAGCCCAGCGTGTGCAGGAGCTCGAAAGTGAGCCTGCCCAGGTGGGGCAGCTCCACCGACACCTGGTCGTGCAGCCGGCCCACGAGGGCACAGCTGTAGGCGCGGGCGGCGTGCACGAGCGCCGCCTCGTCGGGACTCTCGGCCTCGTAGCGCAGCTCCGGCCCGGGCTCCGGCCCCGTCGCGGATCGCTCTGCGGCCCAGCCGTCCGCCGCGCTGCCGTAGCCGTTGCTGGCTAGGCGCGGGGCCCTGGCGCCCAGCCTCTCCTCCAGCCTGAGCAGCGCGCCGTCGTTGGCTAGCGTGGACAGAAGGCTCGCCTTGGGCGCGGACTTGGCGGCCACGCTCGCGCTCCCGACGCTGCTGCTGCCCAAAGTCAGGCGACTGGGCGTGAACCTCCGGAGGAAATCTTCGATGGTCTTCACTGGGGACTTGAGCTCGAAGCGCACCCTCACCTGGCAGGGCAACAATCAGAAGGTAGGTGAGGCATCTCCCCAGAGGCCTCCCTCCAGCCCCCACAGGGCTGCCCTCCACTTCCCCAGGGGGTGTTGAACGTGGATTTTCCATTTCCCTCTAAAAACTGCAACCAGAGCCAGCATGTCTTCCTTGAGACCACCCCTTGGCTCTCCATGGTACCTCAACAGAGGTTCTGCCACATGCATTCTTTCAGAATGTGACTGACGGGAGCATAGGCATTGGGTGGCCCATGACGCCCAAGACTAGACTTTGGGACTGTCCCCTCATGACAGTCCCCTTGCTTTTCAGAAACTTCCCAGAAGTGGGCCTCTCACTGCCTAGAACGGACCTTGTCTTTTTTTTTTTCCCCCAATTAAAAAAATCATTTAACAAAATTTATACATTCTTTTGGAATTACATCCATAAAAAATTTAAGTTTACACAAAATTTCCCAAACCCCAAAGAATCTTTCCTAGAGACATATTCACATGCAGTCTGAGGAGTCTGCTTCCTGCATGGAGCTCATGCATATATGACTGTGGACACAACACTGTTCAGTCATGTTGGAGTTTCTCTTACTTATTTGCCAACTGCAACAACCCCTGGGTCAGTCAAGTACGATCTAGCCTAGAAACCAGATGCCTCTTCAGCACAGTGCTCCAGAGGAGCTGAGGAGGGTGGCGGAAGGGCCCCAGGGGATGTGGACACTGCTGAGAGCTGAGCTCCAGCAGGAAGCCACCCCATCCAGGGCTGGCAGCACAAGCTTGTGGTTTCTCAGTGGCAGAGCCCATTTGCTTGAGACCCACTGGGCCCCTGGGGCTTCCCCAGGTGAGTGAGGTGTGAGAAGAGCCTGGAGGGGTCCCACCGCTGCCAAACATGCCGCCGCCGCCACAGAGAAGCAAGAAGCCCCTGTTGTCCCTTCGTCACCCCCCAGCAGCTGCACCAGCAGAACCTGCTGGCAGGGCTGGACTGAGGAAGGGGCCTGGGAGAGTCGGGGGCGATGTCAGGGGACAGGCCTACGGTGTGCATCTCGCCCAAGAACCTTCACGTGTGTCCACTTAAGAGTTGTTTTGCTGTACACACTCAGCCACGCTTAGGTGCACCCTCCCTCCTGGAGGAGTGCTTGGCTTAAAGAGGCACCTTTCACACATGAAACGCTCCTCTCTCTGGAGAAAATCTTGATGTTAACCCAAACAAAATCCAACTTGGGTGTTGTTACGTTTCCACCACCTTAAGTAACTTGCCACTGATTCTCAACCACTTGCTGAATGCTGCTGTTTTAACAACCTTTATTAGCATCACGGATATTTCCTGTGTGCCAAACCCTACTCTGAGACCTTTCCCTAAATCCCACTGTCGCCCCCACACCCCAGAAGGGGAGTCCGAGACACAGGAGGAGACTGGCTTACAGTGACGGTGCAAGTCCAGGCAGCTCCTCCCTGGGCTGCAGCCTGTCCTCTGTGCACTGAGACTCTGGTCAGCACGGAGGCGGCCAGCTCCCAGCCCCCCTGCCTCAAGCCCCGCCTGAACACTCTGTGCCCATCTCACCCCAGGCTCGGTAGCCATCCCTGGCTGGCCATCCTCTCTCTCTTGACCACAGCCCTGGCGTCCGCCCACCACAGTCTGAGGATGTCCCCACAGAGCTGCGGGGCTGATGGGCCCCATCTGAAGCCCTCAGTGCACCCCCGAAAGCTGAGAGTGGTGCACAGTGACCCAGGCTCCCTCTCAGGAAGACAGACACCGCATCCAGGCCCAGGCCTCTGTGGGATTGCAGGACGGAAGCTCCAGGACTTGCCTTTTGTCGTGGCTGATCCGGGGACGTGACCACCACTGTGTTGCAGATGGTGAGCGCAATGAAGAAGTCGAAAATGTCAGACAGCTCGGGCGAGAGGTGGTCCAGCGGATGCTCCTGGTGCCTCACGGAGGCCAGGCACCTGCCGCACTCGCGCACCTTCTCCAGCAGCTTCGGGTCGGGCGTTACGTCCTTCTCCTGAGGAGGACACAGAGGCCGGGGGTCAGTCTGATCCAGGGACGGGCCCACTGCTCTTTTGGTGCTGGACTATTTAGGGCACCTCGATTTTACCAGAAGCTGTCAAGAGACCTGCACCTCACACAGACCTGTCACTTAATAATTACAAATTATATATCACCTTAATTGTATAAGAATATACAGTCTATAAATGAAATGCATATATTTTTATATATAAGAAGGTATATATGTTCTGTTTATAAAATAACACCTCCAAGAATATATATTACAAAGTAACATATCTTACTCAGAAAGATTTGGAGAAATGAGAATCATAGGGAAAATGTAGCAGGTCTCTATGACACCACCTCATAGTAATATATACTTTTTGAAGAAAATGCTTCTCTGCTTTTCCTTTGTCTTTTTTTCTATATATTTACGTTTTAATCAAAATACATGTAAATGGCAGTTTCCAATTCTACAAAAACATTGTATTGCCTCAACTTTACCAGGCCTTTAACAGCCTTTTGAAGGCATACTTTTTAACCTCTTCAAAACAGACATAATTTACTTGACCATTCCTTTATCACTGGGTATATTTCTTCACTGTTTTACTGATGTAAATGACACACTGATAAGCTTCTAGGCACAGAAATTCTTCACTAAATCAGTAACTACCTAGGTCAAAGAGTTGTTGTTTAGGTGCCAAGTCATGTCTGAATTTTTGGGAACATTTCAAACTCTTTTCCTTAAATTTGGGTTTTTTCAGAACTGTCATCTTGCCCTGCTGTTGTATTCATCTCGTAGGGCAGGACGGACTTCCTTTGCGTCCCCCATCCTAGTGGTCACTCGCAGTTCCCAGCCTGAGAAGGCGGCTGTGTCAGTGCTTCAGGAAAGATTCCGTGGAGTGGGGAGAAGACATTAGCCAGAAAAACACTCCCTGACTGAGCAGAGGAAACCCCACACGCAAGAGCAGACGCCTTCGGTGACGAGGGCGGTCACGGGAGGGCAGCAAGACTTACCATGGGGCTGCTGAAGGCCGTGAGCTCGGTCAGCATGCTGACGCGCCGGGCCTCCGCGCGGCTGCCCACGCGCCGGTGCGTCCTGCTGCTCTGGCTCTGGTGGGCGGCTCGGGTGCTCGGGTGGCCCCCAGCGGCCCCTCGCAGGGGCAGCGAGCCCCCTCTAGGAACCACCTCCTCCTCCTCTGAGTCTGCCTCCTGGTACCTGGCCAGACGCTGGGCTGTGGAGAGAGGGACACCAAGTCACACTTCGTGGGGAGGCCAGGCGTGAAACTGAGGGATTTGGGTTCCAACGAGGCACACGCTGGGTGTCCCAAGGCCCTCTCCCTCTTCTCTCTGACGGTGAGACCACGTTTGACAGGGGTTTCCACTGAGGGACGAGGGCCGTTCTCATTTACATGTACCTTCAGTGAACCCACGGGGCTTACGTTCTCAACTCCACTTCACAGATAAGACAGAGTCTCGGCTCATTAAGCTCACAGGATGAGGGGTGAGGATGCTGCCCAGGCCCACAGGTTGCAAAGCTCACGTCCCATCCATGATGGCACAGAGACCGTCCCATCCCACAGAAAGTCAGATGTGAATGGAGTCACACACGGCCCCTCTGTTCAACAGAGCCCCAGTGTGAATGGGGTGGGTGGGCAGGAGGGCTGGAAGGCCCACAGAGGAGCTGGGCTCCAGGCTTGGACCTTCATCCCGAGACCACTGGGACACCTGCTCACTGGGACCACCAGGACAGATCACACCTTGAGCGTGTGCTTTGCAGTCAAGCAGAAATAGCAGTTCTGGGGCTATGCTGAGGGTGCTCTCCTGAGGAGGCTCCTTGCTCAGCGTTGGGTGGGGAGTGGGTGCCGTACTCACTCCATGAGGATGCACACTTCCCACTGGGGAGGCTCACACCCTCCTGGGCTCGCCCAGTGGGGACAAATGCCCCCTGAGCTCCCCCAAGCAGGCAGCGCTCCGCTGAGGCCGGTGACTGTGATGCTGCGCTTGAGCCCTAGGGGGCGCCGCGGAGCAAGAGTCCCTGAAGCTGCCAGGGCTGCTGTGAATCAAAGGAAGTGCACCGCGCCGCTGCATGCTAACACGGGCTCTCCACACGTCTTCTCAGCTTTACCTAGTTAGCTCTGCGTCTTCCATCATGCATGAGCAGCAGGAAACCATCACAGGGACCAACACAAGCGACTACTAAGGGCCTCCAGAGCAGGCCTGGGGCTGGGTGGCAGCTGGGGGTGGCTTGTGCGAGGAGCTGAGAGAGGCGCCCCCATCTGGGCTTGCCAGGGCATGGGCTGTCATGCGGGCCAGGCCCTGAGCTCAGCATCTTCCTCAGGAAGACTTTTTAGAGATAAGGAAAGGGATCCAACCAGTTTATCCTAAAGGAAACCAGTCCTGAATACTCATTGGAAGGACTCATGCTGAAGCTGAAGCTCCAATACTTTGGCCACCTGATGCAAAGCGCTGACTCACTGGAAAAGACTGTGATGCTAGGAAAGATTGAAGGCAGGAGGAGAAGGGGACAACAGAGGATGAGATGGTTGGATGGCATCAGCCACTCAATGGACATGAGTTTGAGTAAGCTCCAGGAGCTGGTGATGGACAGGGAGGCCTGGTGTGCTGCAGTCAATGGGGTCACAAAGNATGCTAGGAAAGATTGAAGGCAGGAGGAGAAGGGGACAACAGAGGATGAGATGGTTGGATGGCATCAGCCACTCAATGGACATGAGTTTGAGTAAGCTCCAGGAGCTGGTGATGGACAGGGAGGCCTGGTGTGCTGCAGTCAATGGGGTCACAAAGAGTTGGATACGACTGAGCGACTGAACTGACTGAAGGAAAGGGAAGTCACCTGCCCATGGTCGCCTGGCTGTGTAACTGCCAACCCCAGGATTCCACTTCAGGAGCTCCTAATCCCAGGAAAAGACTCCAGCACACACTGCCTCTGAGTCCACACCACGGCCACCTGGTGGTGTGGGGCTGAGAGGTTGGCAGGGAAGGGCAAAGCCAGGACCGGGCCTGTCCAGTTCCTGGGCTTGGACACTACAAGTGTGGTGTCAGCCTCCCGGGGCACACCGGCCTGCCCATGCTCCCACAGCAGTAGCAGATATTAGCCTGAGAGTGGCCGTCCCTCAGGCCACCGCTGATGTCTCTGTTGTGTGAATGGGCAGCAGTGGCTTTGCTGAGGCCCTCAAGCTCCTTGGGGAAGATGGGGACAAGAGGCAGCTGACACTTGACCCTTGTCCTGCACTGTCACCAGGACATGAGGTAGAGAGGGATGCGCCTATGGTCTGTGTGGCCAGTTCAAGTACATGTGAGCTGGGCTCACTGCTCAGAGCCAAACTGACCTGAATTCATTTTACTGATCTGAGATGTTAGACCATGGCAACACCCACTAAGGAAGACCTTGGCCCCGGGGGTCACTGATCATTACTCTTCTTTAAATCACACTTCAGATACACCTGGCTGTTTCTACCTTCCCCGGAAATGCTTTCCTGTCTCTTCTGGGGTGATGGACCACTCTGGTTTTATGGTAAGCATCTGACAACTCTCAAAATCCTTCTGTAATCTTACATGGAATTCTGCCCACAGGGCCCCAGTTCCATTTTAATGGCTGACTTTTGAACTGGTCCTCTGAGTCCTTCACAACCAGGCTGAGTTCTGCTTTTAGGACTCCAAGCTGTTCTGCACAAGTCTGAGGAGTCCAGGAAGGAACAAGTCAGAGAAAGAGGCAGGTGGGTGGATGGGACACTGTTCCTGACCATTTATTACTGGGTGGCAAATAAAACATTAAACAAATTGGATATGTTCCTATGCCTTCTATAAACTTCCATAAGCCTCTTATCCTTGCCCATTAGCAGGCAGACAGAATTAAAACCACAATCGCAGAAAACTAACCAAACTGACCACATGGAATTCAGCCTTGTCTAGCTCAAGAAAACTATGAGCCAGCCCAGTAGGGTCACCCAAGACGGAGAGGTCATGGTGAAGAGTTCTGGCAAAACGTGGTCCACTGGAGAAGGGAATGCAAACCACTTCAGAATTCTTACCTTGAGAACCCCATAAACAGTCTGAAAGGCAAAAAGATGTGACACTGAAAGATGAACTCTCCGTGTTGGCAGGTGCCCAGTATGCTACTGGAGAAGAGTAGAGAACTAACTCTAGAAAGAATTAAAAGATGGAGCCAAAGTGAAAACAACACCCACTTGTGGATGTGACTGGTGATGGAAGTAAAGTCTGATGCTGTAAAGAACAATACTGCATAGGAACCTAGAATGTTAGGTCCCTGAATCAAGGTAAATTAGAAGTGGTCAAACAGGAGATGGCAAGAGTGAACATTGAAAGATGGAGCCAAAGTGAAAACAACACCCACTTGTGGATGTGACTGGTGATGGAAGTAAAGTCTGATGCTGTAAAGAACAATACTGCATAGGAACCTAGAATGTTAGGTCCCTGAATCAAGGTAAATTAGAAGTGGTCAAACAGGAGATGGCAAGAGTGAACATTGACATTTAAGGAATCAGTGAACTAAAATGGACTGGAATGGGTGAATTTAACTCAGATGACCATTATATCTATTACTGTGGGCAGGAATCCCTTAGAAGAAATTGAGTAGCCATCATAGTCAACAGATAAGTCTGAAATGCAGTAGGTGGATGCAATCTCAAAAATGACAGAATCATTTCTGCTCGTTTCCAAGGCAAAACATTCACTATCACAACAATCCAAGTGTATGCCCTGACCAGTAATGCTGAAGAAGCTGAAGTTGAAAGGTTCTTAGAAGACCTACAAGATGTCCTAGAACTAACATCCCCCCAAAAACTCCTCTTCATTACAGGGGACTGGAATGCAAAAGTATGAAGTCAAGAACTACCTGGAGTAACAGACAAATTTGGCCTTGGAATACAAAATGAAGCTGGCCAAAGGTTAACAGAGTTTTGCCAAGAGAACACTCTTTTCCAACAACACAAGAGACAACTCTATACATGGATATGACCAGATGGTCAATACCAAAATCAGACTGATTATATTCTTTGCAGACAAAGATGGAAAAGCTCTATACAGTCAGGAAAAACAAGACCAGGAGCTGACTGTGGCTCAGATCATGAACTCTTTATTGCCAAAGTCAAACTTAAATTGAAGAAAGTAGGGAAAACCACTAGACTATTCAGGTATGACCTAAATCTAATTCCTTACAGTGAAAGTGACAAATATATTCAACATATTAGATATGAAAGACAGAATGCCTGAAGAACTATAGAAAGAGGTTTGTGACATTGTACAGGAGGCAGTGATCAAGACCATCTACAAGAAAAAGAAATGCAAAAAGGCAAAATGGTTGTCTGATGAGGCATTACAAATAGCCGAGAAAAAAAGAGAAGCTAAAGGCAAAGGAGAAAAGGAAAGATATACCCATTTGAATGCAGAGTTCCAAAGAATAGCAAGGAGACATAAGAAAGCCTTCCTCAGAGACAAATACAAAGAAATAGAGGAAAACAACAGAATGTGAAAGACTAGAGATCTCTTCAAGAAAATTAGAGACACCAAGGGAACATTTCATGCAAAGATGGGCTCGATAAAGGACAGAAATTGTAGGGACCTAACAGAAGCAGAAGATATTAAGAAGAGGTGGCAAGAGTACACAGAAGAACTGTACAAAAAAGATCTTCATGACCAAGATAATCACGCTGGTGTGATCACTCACCTAGAGCCAGACATCCTGGAATGCAAAGTCAAGTGGGCCTTAGGAAGCATCACTATGAACAAAGCTAGTGGAGGTGATGGAATTCCAGTTGAGCTGTTTCAAATCCTGGAAGATGATGCTGTGAAAGTGCTGCACTCACTATGCCAGCAAAGTTGGAAAACTCAGCAGTGGCCAAAGGACTGGAAAAGGTCAGTTTTCATTCCAATCCCAAAGAAACGCAATGCCAAAGAATGCTCAAACTACCACACAATTGCATTCATCTCACATGCTAGCAAAGTAATGCTCAAAATTCTCCAAGCCAGGCTTCAACAGTACATGAACTGTGAGCTTCCAGATGTTCAAGTTGGATTTAGAAAAGGCAGAGGAACCAGAGATCAAATTGCCAACATCTGCTGGACCATCGAAAAAACAAGAGAGTTCCAGAAAAACATCTACTTTTGCTTCATTGACTATACCAAAGCCTTTGACTGTGTGGATCACAACAAACTGCAGAAAATTCTGAAAGAGATGGGAATACCAGACCACCTGACCTGCCTCCTGAGAAATCTGTATGCAGGTCAAGAAGCAACAGTTAGAACAGGACATGTCAAGGCTGTATATTGTCACCCTATTTATTTAACTTATATGCAGAATACATCTGAATACATCATGCGAAATGCTAGGCTGAAGCACAAGCTGGAATCAAGATTGCCAGGAGAAATATCATTTACCTCAGATATGCAGTTGACACCACCCTTATGGCAGAAAGTGAAGAAGAACTCAAGAGCCTCTTGATGAAAGAGGAGAGTGAAAAAGTTGGCTTAAAACTCAACATTCAGAAAACTAAGATCATGGCACCCAGTCCCATCACTTCATAGCAAATAGATGGGGAAACAATGAAAACAGTGAGAGACTGTATTTTCTTGGGCTCCAAAATCACTGCAGATAGTGACTGCAGTCATGAAATTAAAAGATGCTTGCTCCTTGGAAGAAAAGCTATTACCAAGCTAGACAGCATATTAAAAAGCAGAGAGATTACTTTGCCAACAAAGGTCCATCTAGTCAAGGTTATGGTTTTTCCAGTGGTCATGTATGGATCTGAGAGTTGGAATATAAAGAAAGCTGAAGGCTGAAGAACTGATGCTTTTGAACTGTGGTACTGGAAAAGACTCTTGAGAGTCCCTTGGACTGCAAGGAGTTCCAATCAGTCCACCCTAAAGGAGATCAGTCCTGAATATTCACTGGAAGGACTGTTGGTGAAGCTGAAACTCCAGTACTTTGGCCACCTGATGCAAAGAACTTACTCATTGGAAAAAAAAAAACCCATCCTGGGAAAGACTGAAGGCTGGAGGAGAAGGGGATGACAGAGGATGAGGTGGTTGGATGGCATCATTGAATCTATGGACATGAGTCTGAATAAACTCCAGGAGTTGGTGATGGACAGGGAAACCTTGTGTGCTGCAGTCCATGGGGTTGCAAAGAGTCAGACACAACTGAGTGACTGAACTGAGCTATGCCTTCTGTTATATGATTCATTTTAACATGCAGAATATGATGAATATCATGATAATTCTTGATTTTGTAAGTCACAAAACCTTATGCTTCCAACAGATCTTTCCCACGAAATGCCCCTAAAGAACAGCTTCCTATGCCTCCATGTTGTCCCCCTGTTCTATATTTGCTTCTGTTTCTGTTGCAGGGTTTCTTCGATGTTCTGAGATGCCATTCCAGGCACAAAAGGGAGTCCTGCTTGCAGAGCAGGTGCCCCCTCTCTGGGAGACATGATGGCCCCAGAGACACTTCTGTGGTCTGGGGACCCTCTCCTGATTCAGATGGGTGGCGGGCTGCAGTCACTCCTCGACATAGGAAGCAGATGACTCCCTTGTGCATTCAGAGGGGATGGAGGGAGGCAACCAGGATGAAAAAGCAGGTGGGAGGAGGAATTGATTGCCCAAATTCCAAAGAGAGGTGACACTTCTCTCTGTGACATTATATTTCATTGGAAAGAACACAGCATAGACTGCCCAATACCCTGCTGAGCATTTTCAGCTGATAATAAGGAAATCGATGGGTGGCAAAGCAAACATCTCTTTGCCTCTTGGTATGAAAGAGACTGAGTGCCTCTGATGTGAGTTCCTCGAAGTTTCCCTCCTTGGTTCTGCTTGTCTGGCAGAAAATGAATGTTTAAGCAGATGCCCACCACACCAGACAGGGAGCAGGGTGTCATCAGCACTGAAGAGAAGGTGTTTCTGTAGATGATGGTCCAGAGTTGCTTTGACAGCCTTTCTGTTTTATTCTCCCCACCAAATCATCAATCCCTGAAGTTCTGTGTGTGTGTATACACACACACACAAGCACACAGGCACGCAGCTCTGACAGCTCTCTGGTCCTGCCCAGACGGAAGCTGTCCCCAGACTCACCATTTGCGTCATGAGAATATTCTATGCCAGACACAGTGCATCTTCGGAAAACCATCTTATTCTCAGTTAAAGTGCCCGTTTTATCTGAGAAGATATACTGTATCTGCCCTAGGTCTTCCGTGATGTTCAGAGCACGGCACTGCAGCTGCGAGTCTGTTTCCTCGTCATACAGTTCTATATCCTGGTTAATGAAGTACACTTGGCATACTTTAACAATTTCGATAGAAACGTACAAGGAAATAGGGATCAAAACCTAGGAGACACAAAGCACACAGAATGAATGACAGTGAGGACCCGCAAGCTGGGGATTTCGTTTTCAGTTTAAATGACAAATAACTATAACTGCAAGTAAGTAGGGACTATACTGTACCTTTCAGAGCTTAAACAGGCTGGCTTAGAGTCAGTATTGTTAGACTATTAGAGTATTGGCAAAGAGTTTAAACTAGGGCAGCCTATGGTGCCACAGAGAGGAAATCCACTATCATGTCTGGAAGCATGGAAACCAGGGCTTGTATAGAAGCAAGCATTTTCATATTACTAAGTTGCACGCGAGAGAAGCTAGGGAAGGAGAGAGAGAAACAAAACACAGGGCACAGTCAGAGTCCTCAAAAGCAAAGTCACCTCACACCCAGGCTGAGCCGGGGCTCCCGATGGCAGGAGCTGCCCGTGCCGCAGACACACCCCACCGTTCAGGAGAGACAGTCTTTTCAGAGGCGGGTTCTGTGCTGGAGGACAGTCTCTGTGATCTTGTACAATACAGAGCAGAGGCAAGAGGCTTTGAGAAGAACAGTCACAGTTATGCTTTGACAATTCAAGAATAACCTTCATAAAATCAACGTTCAATTTTGTCTTTATTTGTGGAGTAACCGTATTATGCTGATACTTACGGGTTCAGACTATCACATCCCGACTAACTGGGTTCTTTGGGTAACTTAAGCATATGTAAATGCAATGCCTACTACAGTACTAACTCAAGGCTAGAACAAAATCTGCATTCATAAAAGGAGACTAATTTGGAAAGTTAAATAAGACTATTGCCCGTTGTGTGAAGCACATGTAGAAAAGATAGTAGAGCCCGCCTTTAAGACAAAGGCTAAAGCTTCTGCTCACTCTGTCTCCCTAAGGAGGGTGGCAGAGATGCTCGCTGCCCCCGCCACTCCCACAGGCCTGTGGGCCACAGTTTCTCAGTTAATGATGAGGACTTGTTTTGGAGGCAGGGGACGACAACAACAACAATAATAACCAGTGCTGCAAACTACAATGTAACATCCTGCAACAACTCCTGGAAAAGAAAAAGCACATCAGCGGAAAGACTAGTAGGAGCTAAATAATGTCTGGAATCTTCTTTGTGGCAGTCCTAAAGATGGTTTCTCAGTTTTGACCATGAACCATGGAAATGTAATACACTCACATTAGGACACATTTGATGAGGGGCATGTGAGAACTCTGTACTATTTTTTGTAACTAGTCTGTTGATCTTAAAATTATTCTAAAATAAAACGTGGACTTTTCAAAGAAGTAATTGAGTGAAGAAAAAAAAAAAAAAAACGCTGATCAAAAAACCAACCCCTCAGAACCTAAGAATCTTACGAACAGTAAAGGAGAAGTTTAACTTGAAAAGCATCCCAGGAAAGGTCCTTTAGATAAGTCAGGTGGAACACAAAAGACAACACATTCATCAGGTGAATCTGTGTTCCTCCCAGATGCAAAATCTGTAGGAAGTTCTTAGAAGACTAAGGTGACTTGAAGTTCTCACCAGAAAGCTAAAGCAACTGGCATACGGAACTTAGTATTGTTACCTGCAAAACTATTATCATTGTCAAAAACGAGTAAACTGCAGCTGGGACTGGGGATAAAGAGGTGCCATCAGACTCAGGGACATCAAATAATGATTTCTTCTCTTGGTAGCGCTGCACCCACAGTCCATGTCCTGTAGCAAAATTCAAAGAGAAAGGTCATCCACCCAATGGAGAAATAAGAGCAGTGCTCATCCAAATCAGCAACACTTTAAGACCGTCACTCAGCACAAGCCCATGGGCTCCGTGCGCCCGACTGGCCACCTGAGAAAGCAAAGCCCATGGGCCCCATGCGCCCGACTGGCCACCTGAGAAAGCAAAGCCCATGGGCCCCATGCGCCCGACTGGCCACCTGAGAAAGCAAAGCCCATGGGCCCCATGCGCCCGACTGGCCACCTGAGAAAGCAAAGCCCATGGGCCCCATGCGCCCGACTGGCCACCTGAGAAAGCAAAGCCCATGGGCCCCATGCGCCCGACTGGCCACCTGAGAAAGCAAAGCCCATGGGCCCCATGCGCCCGACTGGCCACCTGAGAAAGCAAAGCCCATGGGCCCCATGCGCCCGACTGGCCACCTGAGAAAGCAAAGCCCATGGGCCCCATGCGCCCGACTGGCCACCTGAGAAAGCAAAGCCCATGGGCCCCATGCGCCCGACTGGCCACCTGAGAAAGCAAAGCCCATGGGCCCCATGCGCCCGACTGGCCACCTGAGAAAGCAAAGCCCATGGGCCCCATGCGCCCGACTGGCCACCTGAGAAAGCAAAGCCCATGGGCCCCATGCGCCCGACTGGCCACCTGAGAAAGCAAAGCCCATGGGCCCCATGCGCCCGACTGGCCACCTGAGAAAGCAAAGCCCATGGGCCCCATGCGCCCGACTGGCCACCTGAGAAAGCAAAGCCCATGGGCCCCATGCGCCCGACTGGCCACCTGAGAAAGCAAAGCCCATGGGCCCCATGCGCCCGACTGGCCACCTGAGAAAGCAAAGCCCATGGGCCCCATGCGCCCGACTGGCCACCTGAGAAAGCAAAGCCCATGGGCCCCATGCGCCCGACTGGCCACCTGAGAAAGCAAAGCCCATGGGCCCCATGCGCCCGACTGGCCACCTGAGAAAGCAAAGCCCAGTGGCTCCGTGCGCCCGACTGGCCACCTGAGAAAGCAAAGCCCATGGGCCCCATGCACCCGACTGGCCACCTGAGAAAGGAAAGCCCATGGGCTCCGTGCGCCCGACTGGCCACCTGAGAAAGCAAAGCCCATGGGCTCCGTGCGCCCGACTGGCCACCTGAGAAAGCAAAGCCCATGGGCTCCGTGCGCCCGACTGGCCACCTGAGAAAGCAAAGCCCATGGGCCCCGTGCGCCTGACTGGCCACCTGAGAAAGCAAAGCCCATGGTACTGTTGGCACAACGATCAGAGTGCTGGAAGGCAGGCCCTGGGCCTGGGACTCTACCCTGGGCCTTCCCCATCGCTGGCACCGAACAGCACATGGTCACGACGCGGGAACTGGGTGTGTGCGGAACCCCAGGGATTAGTTTCCTAACGTGTGTCTTGCAACACACTGCTGCTGCTGCTGCTAAGTCGCTTTAGTCGTGTCCGACTCTGTGCGACCCCACAGATGGCAGCCCACCAGGCTCCATCATCCCTGGGATCCTCCAGGCAAGAACACTGGAGTGGGTTGCCATTTTCCTTCTCCAGTGCGTGAAAGTGAAAAGTGAAAGTGAAGTTGCTCAGTCGTGTCAGACTCTTCGCGACCCCGTGGACCGCAGCCTACCAGGCTCCTCCATCCACAGGATTCTCCAGGCAAGAACACTGGAGTGGGTTGCCATTGCCTTCTCCTTGCAACACACTCAGAGGCTCTGAACACTGCCTGTTGTCCCTGCTTGGAGATTCAAAACTCACATCGCAACCTGAGAACCAGTGAAGTTGCTCAATCGTGTCTGACTCTTTGGGATGCCACGGACTACAGACCACCAGACTCCTCCATGCAGGGAATTCTCCAGGCAAGGGTGCTGGAGTGGGCTGCCATTTTCTTCTCCAGGGGCTCTTCCCGACCCAGGGATCAAACCCATGTCTCCCACATTGCAGGCAGACGTTTTATCATCTGAGCCACCAGGGAAATCCGACAGGCTGAGAAGCCAATGGCAACACACATGATCTCACCATGCCCAGCTGATGACAGAGCCCTCTCACGCCCACACCTGTGCCTTTAATAGGCCCTGAAGCCCGTCACACCTGGGCAGGGTGGCAGCGGAGCGGGGGCACAACGATCATTTGCCCGGAGGCACCATGTGCTTGCCTGCCAGGCGCCCCCAGGCAGGTGAGGTCTGGAGGCCACGGGAGGCTGCAGGTGCCAGAGTCAGCTCTCAGCCTAACTGCCAGCCCCTTCCAGAACCCAAATAACGTTTGCCCTGTGTTCCCAGAGCCCCTTTTAGTAGAATCTGTGCTTGCACTGCTCTTTATTCCCGCTATCAGAAGGTCAGTGTCACTTTTTCCTCTGGAATCATTACAGTAGACGTGATTAGGCTGTCCTTACACCCAAGAAGGACATTAGCCCATTCCAAAACTACCGCTTTGCCAAGCTCATGCATTGAGGCGTCTCCATATATTGAGGCCTCAATGAGGCCTCACTGGGACAAACACCCCGAGTCCCAGACCGGGACAAACGTGTATCATTTGGAGCACCAGGTCAGAAGGAGACAGAAGCAGCCTGGCAGGCATGCCTGGGGGACCGTCCAGCAGTGCCCACTCCTCACGGCCCTCCAAGAAGACTTACCAATGGCTGAGAACAGAGACATGCAGATGAGGAGCAGGACACACCAGAGCACGTCGCAGTTCATCTGCCTCTCCAGCCGGCTGCGCTTGTAGCGGGGACCACTGTTGTTTAGCAGAGCCTTGGTCTCGTGTCCTGCAGGGCAGAGGACAGGGATGCGTCAGGGCCAGCGTGGGTGGATGGACTGAAGGAGGCTGTCATCCAGTGATCCTCAAGGGACAAGCTCAGTCAGAAAACCGGGCTCCACAATGCAGCTCAAATGTGTGACCACCTTGGGGCAATGCAGAGAAAGAAACAGGCTAACATGCTAAGAACACTCCCAGTCCAGATATTTTTAAACATTTTGCTTCTCTTCTCCTGGTTTCCTGCAATGGGTTTATGCTACTTTGATAATCAGGAACAGAACAAAACGATCAGGGAGCCAGGTCCAGGAACATCCAGCCCCCTGTGGCAAGCCAGCGCCTGTCCCAGACGGGTGACATGCAGCACCCACCTGCATAGATGACAATACCAACAACAGCTTCCGTGTTTCGGAGGGTGCAGCCTCGAAGCAGCAGATTTTCTTTGTAGAGTCCAGCCTTTTTGCCATTGCCATGTATGCTGTCAGGGAAAAGTTGGCACAGGTCAGGAGGGTGCTCACTACTCAAGCAGTACCACCAAGGAAGGCAGGCCCAGGCTAGGAGCTGGAGAGGGGAGGGGCGGAGGGGCCCAGTGGGTCTCGGCAAGAGTGGAGGTGAGGCTATACAAACTTCTAGAAGCCTCCCCAGGGCCTGAGGTTTGTGATTTACTTTGCCCATGGGCTTTGTGGAATAATAAGAAATGTATAATTTCGTCTCTGCTCCTGGTACCTGACACAGGGCTCCTAGAATAACCTTTTATTCTAATATTTAGCCCCAGTAACCTGGTACAGAGCTTCCCAAATTCTTTTAATTTCCTAAGTGATAAGAGCATTAGGAATGTCTGCTGTTCTAATACTTGGTCTTTGAGCCTGGCTGTTCCTCACACACAGGACTGAGCCTGTCACCCATGGGATCTGATACTCTTCCTGTGTGGTGTCAGAATTGAGTTAGACTATGGGATAGCTGGCTGATGTCACAGAATTGCTTGGTGTGAGAAAGACCCACACATCAGAATTGGAAGCAGGGCCACTGTAGGCTTGTCACCACAGAGACTGGCCACAGCTTAGAGAGGGCAAAACCCAAACTGGGGCCCGAGGTGGGAAGCTTGCCTAGGAAGACCCTGCCAGGTGGGCTCTGCCCACTGCCTGCTCACCACAGAGAACACTGCTCACCAGTACACCTCATGTTGTCACAAAGTACAAATGTTTCTCTAGAAAAAGGGATCACACTGGTTTCAACAATAGTGTCTACATTCAGTTCTTCTTATAAAAGGTCATTAGAAACATCAAAATGTTAAATTTGATGTGATAAGTTCCATGAGACAATTTTATAATTTGGCTTATTGGGCTTCCCAGGTGGCTCAGTGGTAAAGAATCCATCTGCCAATGCAAGGAGTCACCTGAGATGTGGGTTCGATCCCTGGGTTGGGAAGATCCCCTGGAGGAGAAAATGGCAACCCTCTCCAGTATTCCTGCCTGAAGAAGCCCATGAATGGAGGGCTACAGTCCATAGAGTCGCAAAGAGTTGGACATGCTGAGTGACAGAGCACGAGGTTTTCAGATTCAGAGACTATACAAAGTTCAAGCAACTGCTTTTTAAATTCATCTTCTTGACCCATTAATGGCGGCACACCCTCAGCCCTGTTAGCCAAGACTGTCCTATGCTAGGGCCTCACTGGCATGGAGGGGGTCCCAGGAGCCTGATGAATGGGTCACAAGGGGAGGCCCTGGAGGCTTCCAGAAGTCAAGCAGGGGTGCAGCCTAACCTCCGTCAATCAGGCAGTAGCCTCCGCCTTCCACAAAGCCACCCGCTCACAGCCTAGGTGGACAGGCCTCTCCAGCCCTGGTGCCCACCCCCAGCCCTGCCTCCTTCTCTGAGGTCCGGACACCAATCAAGGACCCCTGCAAGTACCATCCCTCCCACAGCTCCTAGCACAGTGCCCATTGACCAGCAACAGAGCTGGTCTGGAGAGGAACAAGGTGAAAAGGAGCCCATGAAGTGTTTTCCTGGAGCAAACAGCACTTCCTGCCACTTCAGTCCCCGGCCACCCGCATAAGGGACGTGTCAGACATAATCCACGTTCTTCACAACCAGGGAAATCAAAATATTTCACAGTGAAGAAAAGAAGCTAAACAAGAAAGATAAGGCCAAAGCACATGCCGAGGGACACGTTTCCTGCAAACCTGGTATTTACCATCACAGCATCAGTTTCTGTGGAAGTTATGCAAAATAATGTGCAGGCCCATGGGCAGCCAACCCTGTGTAATACCCTCCTTGTGGCAATTCCAGAACAGAGTAAAGTTTCACTTTAAAAAGAGATTCAAGACCTCAGTGACAGCTAAGGTGTCAAGAGACCCGCATGTGGGAGATGTCACACACAAAACCCAGCTCCAACACCACGGTTCTCTCTGCAACAGCCAGGCATGGAAACCACTCCTCAGGACAGCAGCCAAGGACATGTCATATAAACCAAACCAGTTAAGTTTATTCAGAACAAGAGATGAACTCAATAGAAACAAGAAAAAGGCATTTATTCCATTAAGCTTCCTTTAACATGACCTACACCTTTTAGCAACTACTGTGCTTTCTAATGAGACCAAGTCAGACCAGAACTGATCTCGGCAGGTTCATCTGCCTGTTTACAATTCCTGGCTGCATACACTGATGATGAGGACTGTGCTCTAAGCAATGACCCTGAACCAGAAGGGGAGAAAGGCTGGAGAATGGCATCACTTGACATGCTTGGTAGCAAAAGGGCTGTCTCGGTCTCCGGAGGGGGAAAGTCCCTGCAGAGGGCAGCAGGGTCCCGCCGGCTCAGGGCTGACTCTGGGAAGATGCACACGACAACGTGAGCCCAGCACGCTGCCCTCAGCAGCTCCTTTTTATGGGCTGACGTGTGTTCTCCCCCAGAATTCGTTTGTTCATGTCCTAACCCCAGTATCTCAGAATGCTGCACTTGGAGTCAGGTCTTTAAAGAGATGATTAAGTTAATATGGGGGCCTATGGGGGCATATGGGTGGGCCCCACCGCCACAGGCCTGCTGCCTCTGTAAGAGGAGGACTTGGACGCAGAGTCAGACAAACACAGGGGTGAAGGCAGTGTGGGGACACAGGGAGAAGGTGGGCGTCTGCGCGCTCCAGAGAGGGAACTCGGGAGACGCCGGTCCCGCCGACACTCGCATCTCAGGCTTCCAGCCTCCAGAACTGTGAGACAGTATGTTTCTGTGGTTTAAGCTGCCCGGTCCACGTCAGCCCGAGCAAAGGGACACATCCTTTAACGTTTAATCTGAGCCACGCGGAAGAGCTCCTGGGGGGCGGCCAGTATCCTGAGGTCCCCCGTGGTCCCGCACGCTCTGTGGTCTGCAGGCAGGGACCGTGGAACCCACTTCATGGAGGACTTAGGACAAGAAACAGGGCCCAGCTTTACAGCTGGAAATGGAACCTTGAATCAGGAGACAAAACCAACTAACCTCTGTTTTATTCTTTCTTTAGGAGTATGTGAAAATGGTTAACCAGTGGCTTCAAAGGCCACCGTCATTCTGCCCTGGAGCTGTTGGGTGAGCGGAGCGGGGTGCCCTCATGGCCAGAGTCTACATCCACAGCAACTCTCTGGGCTGCCAGGGCCCAGGGCAGTGGAAAAGATGGGCAGTGGTAGTATTTCCAGCTCCTCCCTCTGAGGATTTTGAAAGTGCTTCACTAAAGGGACGGGGCTTCCCAGCTGTCACAGCAGTAAGAATCCACTTGCAGTGCAGGAGACGCATGAAAAGTGGGTTTGGTCCCTGGGTCGGGAAAATCCCCAGGAGAAAAAAATGGCAACCCACTCCAGTACTCTTGCCTGGACAATCCCATGGACAGAGGAGCTTGGCGGCCTACAGTCATGAGGTTGCAAAGTGTCAGACAAAACTGAGCAACTGAGCATGCATGCACTGCTAAAGGGACTGCATTCAGGTCAATGAGCAGGGGCTTCCCTGGTGGCTCAGTGGTAAAGGACACCCGCCTGCCAATGCGGAAGACACAGGTGTGGTCCCCGACCCAGGAAGATGCCACATGCCGCAGAGCAACTAAACCCCGCTGTCACAGCTACTGAGGAAGAGGCCACACGCCGCAGAGCAACTAAACCCCGGTGTCACAGCTACTGAGGAAATGGCCGCACGCCGCAGAGCAACTAAACCCTGGTGTCACAGCTACTGAGGAAGAGGCCACACGCCGCAGAGCAACTAAACCCGTGTCACAGCTACTGAGGAAGAGGCCACATGCCGCAGAGCAACTAAACCCGTGTCACAGCTATGGAGCCGGCACCCAGGAGCCGCAACTACTGAGCCTGCATGCTCTACAGCCTGCGCTCTGTGACAGGAGAAGCCAGGGCAGTGAGGTGTCCACACGGTGCAGCTAGAGAAGCTCCCCTCCTCCAAAACTGAAGGGGAGCCCACATGGCAGTGAGACCCAGCACAGCCAAAACTAAACAAATAGAGTTATAAAAGCCAGTGGGCGTTAAAGCACACTGGAGTAATGAGGCGCCTAACATTAAAAGCCTGAGCTATGTTTCATATACTGTGAAATTCATCCATTTAAAGTGTAAAGCCCAGGTTTTTTGGTATATTCACAGAGTTTTTCAGTAATCCCCAGCAGCTAATTTTAGAATGTCTTCATCAGAAAGAAACCCTATACCCATTGGCAGTCACTCCCCATTCCTCCCCCACGTTCAACCCTGGGCAAACCACAAATCCCCCTTTGCCTCTAAAGATGTTCCTGCTGCGGGCATTCACACCAGCGGGACCACACAGCACGGCTGACCCCACCCTCTGGCACGAAGTGCTCCGATCCACATCGGGTCTTTCACTCCATTGTCAGACACTGTTCTGTCCAGAATTTGCTGGAGGCCAAGGTTCAGAAACACAGGCTAACTTTCCTAAGGGGAAGGGGATGAGCTGGGACTCTGTCTGGGGCTGTCTTGGTACAATCTCAAGCAAGGTTAGTTCTGCAGCTGCAAACAGCTAAGGTTTCACGTTTGGATTAAGAGTGAAACCCACTGGACTGCCTGGTGGCCTGAATGGGGCTACAGGGCAGCAGCTGAGGCCGGGCTGAAGGCAGGCCACCAGGGGCAGATGAAGAGAGCCAGCAAACCAGGGAACTGGCTCCGCAGCTGCTCTGGCCCTGAGGCTAAGCCATAGCTCTCCAGCCCAGGGCAGCCCCAAGCCTGAGCGTCAGGACGGGAGGCGGGCAGAGTCCCCTTCCCTCCCTTCTGCTTGGCGGAGGGCCCAGGACCTGGAGGAGGACTCAGGACCTGGGCCCAGGCCCCTCTCCGAGGCCCTGCTCAGCCGCCTCCCACTCCCCAGCACTCTTCCTGCAGACCTCCACCCGAGTCACAGAGGGAGGCTTTTTCAATACACCGCAGCCAACAGCCAGCCCCAGAGCCCCGGGTGGACAGGCCTGTCCATGAGAGGGTCCCATCTGCACCCTGACATGCTTGTAGCAAATCCCAAATACTGCCCAGTAGAGAGAGCAAGGCACAGCTGCAGGGGCGGTCTAGGCACTCAGGAACTGAGCAGGCCAGGCTCTGGTGGAAGCCACAAGGAGGATGGCCTGTTGGGAAATGTGAAATGTGAGAAATAGCGTGACAGGGTAACAGGGCTGGATCAGAGCAGGGAGAGGTCCCTGAGGAGGCTAACCGGGCGGCGCCAGCGAGGAGGACACGCGAGTGCCTGCTGGAGGCGTCCGTCTGGGCAGCTGAGTCGGCCGCTGGAGGCGTCTTCCCACGAAAGGCCGCAGGGCCGGCGTGGCGGCGGTGCTCAGGCTGCGGGTGGGCGAGGGCCGCAGGACACCCGCTCCCGGGCCACCGCAGTCCCCGCCCGTGGAGGGCTCCTGGAGATCTCCAGCCGGCCTTTGCTATCTCTCTCTCCCTACCAAGTGTCCCTCTTCTTTTTTCGAGGCTTTCATTCCCGGCTCGGCCCTTCCTTTTCGAGACCCGTTTCTAGAAAGAGTGGTTGAAACAGAAGTCCTACTCCGTCCCCGTCATCAGCCCCCGCAGCAGGACCCTCCCTCCTGGGCTCCCGCAGAGTCCGCGCACGGCCGCCTTCCTCCCGAGCCAGGCTCCTGTGCTTCTCCCATCGTGCTGCCCTTGGACGAGCATCCCTGGCCCCTGCTCCCGGCTGTGGGAACTGCTGTCTGTACCCTTCCTCTCGTGCCCTCTGACCCTGACCCACGCTGGTCTGCTGTCTCGCCATCTCCAAACACAACCTACAGACAGAGGCTCCTCAAACCCGTAAATCCAGCTCCTACTTTGCGAACTCCTATCATATGCATTTTTTCTATCAGGTGGGTCATTCCACCAGATGAACTCGCCAGCTCCTCACATGCAGGGAATCCCAACTCCCATCTCTCCTCCACCAGTCTCCTCCCTGATCCTCACATAGGAGACAAGCCCTCTTGCCGGCCTGCTCGTCCACTGGATCTTCCTCTCCAGGGAGTATTCAAGTTCTCTCCTCGGCCTCCCTGCTAACTGGGCTCTCCCTGCTCTATCGTATGACAGCATTAACCCAGAAGCAATGACCGTAATAGTGGCTAGTGTTTATTAAGCACCCTCTCTTCTGAAAGCTTTCCACATACTGAATTGACAAAGCTTTGCACCCATGACACAAGGGCCTCCTGGATTCTCCCTATTATACAGATGAATAAAGTAGAGTAGTTCACCGGCACTGTCTTGCTGGAAAGCATGGGCTTCAGAGTCTGCCAGGCTCAGTAAAAGCCAGATGTAGTTAATATCCCTGTTTAACACAGAGGTATTAAAAAGCAGAGATACTTTGCCAACAAAAGTCCACACAGTCAAAACATGTATGGACATGAGAGTTGGACCATTAAGAAGGCTAAGTGCTCAAGAATCGATATTTTTGAACCATGGTGTTGGAGAAGAGTCTTGAGGGTTCCTTGGACGGCAAGGAGATAAAACCAGTCCATCTTAAAGGAAATAAACTCTGAATATCCATTGGAAGGACTGATGCTGAAGTTGAAGCTCCAGTACTTTGGCTACCTAATGCAAAGAACTGACTCATTGGAAAGAGACCCTGATGCTGGGAAAGACTGAAGGCAGGAGGAGAAGGGGACAACAGAGGATGAGATGGTTGGCTGGTATCACTGACTCAATGAGTTTGAGCAAGCTCCTGGAGATGAAGGACAGGGAAGCCTGGGGTGCTGCAGTCCATGACGCTGCAGAGTCAGACACGACTGAGCAACCGAGAAACCACCAAAAAACACAGAGGGAGCTCCCGAGCGCAGAACCGAGAGCTGCTGACTAGGGGCTGAAGCCCCTCCAGCTCTAGTCCCAGTCTGGGGCAGGCAACAGTTGTGTGGGGGGTGGTCTGACCACAGGGCGCCTGACGCCCCACACAGCAGGAGGGCACTGGCCACAATACAGCCTGGAGAAGGAGGTCAGAGTTGTCACCAGAAGTTACCCATCAGCAAGAATACCCTCAGAATGTTCTGCCCGCTGGGCCCTGGGTGCCAAGGACGGTGTGATGTGTACAAAGTCTGGGACTGGGTGTGGGTGGTGCGCACAGGGGCTGGGAAACCACAGAAGACCACTTTCAGACGGAGGCCTGAGTATCTGCCCCCAGATTTTACAGCTGACATTTTAGGATTTTTCGCAAAGAGTTTAACCCTCCCTTAACCAGTCCCTTTAAGGGGTGATCTAACCCTTCCAAGTTCTAGTTGATCCTCAGGCAAGAACAGGCAAGCACTGGCAGTTTCAGCAGGCATGAACATCTCTTGCCCTTTATGGTGCATACTTCTCACTCACTGACTCTCCCATCGCCCTCAACAAGATGGGGAGCCCACTGCATGCACACAGGCAAAGCCGCGAATGCATGCCAAAAGCTCTTGCAGCGGAGCACCTCCAGGAGCAGAGCTCCAGCCCTGCCCACGTGTCCGTGGCGGCCACGCTGTGCCTCAGCCTCTAAGCAGCATCCTGAGCAGCTGGTCCCGCAGAACTGGATGCTGCAGGAGGCCCCAGCTCCCCACATCACACCTGCGGCCCCAGGCTCAGGTCCACACAGCTGGCCCCCTGGCAGGGCATCCCCACCAGCAGTAGCTCCACAAGTCCATGTGACCCCTGTTTTCTCCCACCTCCCTCTTCCCCATGCTGCCTGTCCACGGCCTGCACAACTATTAACAAGATTACAGGAATTTCCAACCATTCGCAGAAGCACAAGGGTGGCCCTTACTTCGCCCGGACAGCCCCCAGCCCAGCTTCAACAAGGACCACCAGGCAGCTGATCCCCTGTCATTCACCTACCTTTCTTGTTTCTCTGTTTTAGAGCAAGGAGCTGGACCATTTAACATGCTCGAGGACTTTTAATTTTGTCTGTGTCTCTGTGTTCCCCTGACTACAGTGAAATAAATAAGACGGAAGGCATTTCTTTGTATTCAGTTCACTGCATTATCCCCAGAGCCTTAAAAAGGGCCAAGCACATAGTAGGTGCTCAGCAGATACTTGTTCAGTGGCTGAGAGTATGAACAAAGGCATGACCTCCAGGCAGGCTCCTTCTGCCTGGCGTCTGTGCTTCTACTTATGGGGTCACGTGCAGTCACCGTGTTTCTCACCACCCACCATCCCAGGCTGCTGGACGGAGGAGATCTGACCAGCGTCCACTGTCGACAGTCTTGTCAAGCAGCCCCATGAGTTCAGGGACACGGCAACAGTCCTGAAAGGCTGCACTCACACACAGACACACACTGCCTTACACTATACACCATGGGCCGTCCAACAACATGGGTTTGAGCTGTGTGGCTCCACTTATTCGCAGGGTTTTTTTTCAGTAAACACAGTATTACACCATCCAAGCTCAGCTAAATCCACAGATGCAGAAGTGCAGATCCAGAGGGCAGACTATGGGACTTAAAAATCTGTGGTTTTGGTACCCTGGCAGGTCCTGGGATCAATCTACCATGGATACTGGCAGAGGTTGGCACCCCACACCGCAAGCTGCTCAAGGGTCGACTGTACACACTCATATCATTTGTCAAACAGAAGGGTAAGCCCAGGCAGAGGTCCATACTCACATGCACCCACGGAACCTAGTCAGGTCGTTGTTGGGCTTCTCACACTCGATTATGCTGGTGAACGTCAAAGGATTGAATTCGGAGACCTAAAATAATAGCACGAGCACATTAGAGATCTGGGGTCAGCCTTGTCCATCTAAAAGTCACTTGCTTCTTGGTCTCCCACCCCCAGAAGCAGCATTTCATGAAGGACTCCGTGTTTGGAACCTGCGCACATGCACACACGCGTGCGTGCACACACACACACAGTGCTTGGCCTGTGCACTTTTTGTTTCTACAGTGAATGACAGCTGTCAGTGAGCCCACAGGACTGTAGCTTTAATGTAAATTAAGCATATATGGTAGAAGAGGGCAGGGATGAGTTGAGTTTCTTGAGACAGATCAGCACCTTCCAACTTTCTACATGGATTTGGAGAAGCAGCTTCCATCTGAAAAAAAAAGGAGCTTAGAATAAAAATATCATTTCCTCAACATGCTCTAAAAATTCTTCAGAGATATCTGGGGGCAAACATTTAAATATGCTGTGTGTAAGCCAATCATTTCTTTATCTTTCTGCTTGATGTAGAAGTGAGAGCTCACCACAAAGGAAGCCCTTCACTTAGAGTCTGGCACCGAGAGATGAAGCGAGGCCTGGCTCGTGTGGAGAGAGGCGTGTGGAGAGGGAAAGGGCAAGAAGGGTGGGTGGCTGGCAGCGGATGAGAGACACCGGGACACATCTCCAGTGTAAACTACTGAGGCCCATCTACAGAGTTTTAAAACCAGCTTGCTTTGATCAGACTGGCCATTCTTTTTTATCCATTACGTGTCACCACGTGGTTAAAAAAAAAAAAAAAGATTTGTGTTGGCTCATGCAAGCCTAGCCTCACAAAAAAAGGGTAACTGGTTAAACATCAGAGGAATGGTAGAGTCACTGGTGACCCCCCTTCCAGGTAACGGTTACTCCAGCACAACAGCACCCCCCTCTTGGCAGAGAAGATAGCTGTGAAGGTAATGACTCACAAGTCAGCCTGTTTTCCAGGGTGTCATGAACATTGCAAGAACTCATTACATAGTAGTAGCTCGATTCCATAGCTGAAAAGAAAGCGCCACTTTAAAGACGCTTCTTGAAGTTTCATTAGCTATGGGTGCCTCTCTCCGTGGACTAAAATGCCCTCTGGCTCTGCTCCAGAGTACGGCTATGCTTGGAGGAGTGTGTTTATTTCAGGCCTTGTAGAGCCTCCTGAAGCCAGGCGGTTGCCTTTTCCAGAGCAGACCTCTGCCGATGCAACGCCCAGGATGGCCCTGAAGGGGGTGAGTTCCCCAGCACACCAGGGTTATTCTTGGCAGATAGGGAGGGCAGACTTAAAATACTCTGTCTCTGTTTATGATTCTTTCTCTCGAAGAAAAATGTAACGTGCATGGCTCAGAGACTAGAACATTCTGTCTCTGGAGCGTCAGAGCTGCCTTTGTAACGTTCTACCAATAAGTCTGAGCCCTAGGGAATGTGTGTGCCCAGGGCACGGGATGCCTTCCTTCGTCTGCTTGTTGGAGAACATTTTTAGACCTGGAGGGATCCGCAGAGACTGTTCTGGGTTGAACTGTGTTTCCTCACTCCCACCCCCAGAATCCACATGTTGAAGTTGTAATCCCCAGTACCCCAGAATGTGGCTGCATTTGGACACAGGGTCTTTACAAAGGTAAGTAAGGCAAAACGGGATCATTAGGGTGAGCCCTCATCCCTCACGCGATCTGCCGGGTGTACTGCTAAGAAGAGGGAATCTGCCAGCATGTGGACATGCACACACGCGCACACACACACACACACACAAGTGCGCGTGTGCTGAGGGATGACTGAAAAGAAAGAGGGTGGAGACACCCATCTACAAACCAGGGAGAGCAAAGCTGTGGACACCTCAACCTTGGACTCTGTGGCCTCCGGCACTGCGAGAAAATAAATTTGTTGTCTGGGCCACTCTGTAGCCCTAACAAACTAATATAATATAGAGCCCATTTTTGACTTTCCCATTTAAAAAGAGTTTTGTGTCCGGAGCACATCTTTACCTTGATTGTTTCCAACTTAACTGGCAATCTCTTAATAATATCCCATGTAAGAAATATATTTCTCTCTCCACCCAATCATTTACCCATCTACTTCCTGCCAAACTGTGTTCAAGGTGGTGCCCAAGTCGCCCACCAGCCAAGCTCCTGTTGACCCAGCCCCAGAGCAAAGACAGAAGAAAGTTCAGTTCACCATTCTATGCCACGCATGCTAACTCCATATTTTTAATATGGAGTTTCACCTTCCGGTGAAAAAGTTCTGGAGATGGATGGTGGGGGTAACTGCACAAGACTCTGAATGTGCTTAAAATCACAGAACTGCACATTCAAAAATGGCTAAAATGGGGGAATTCGCTGGAGGTCCAGTTAGGACTCTGCACTTTCACTGTGGGGGGCATGTCAGGGTACTAAGATCCCACAAGCCCGGGGCATGGCCAAAAAAAAAAAAAAACAGTTCAACATAACAAAGAGAGAGGTTCCACAATAAAAAGTTTAAAGAAAGCAAATATAAACAAACACAGAACTGACTGTGAGCAAAGAGGTGAGTCATCAAGTAGCAGCTAGTTCAGAAACCCAGGAACTTCAGCACAGACGCAGAGCACCTCATGCTTAAGTCACCGAGGACACCTCTACACACACACCACTGGCATCGTCATCATGGCCATCGGTTACAGCTGCAGCGTCTGAGAGCTCACTAAACGCCGAGTACTGCGCTACACGCTGTTCACCACCCCTCACAGCCCACAGTGAGGTCCACTTTCAAACCATTTTTAATGTGGGGTGATGAAGGACCATGCCCACGGTCACGTGGCCGGGGGGTGACTGAGGGAGGCTCCTCAGCTTCTCAGACATCCAGCTCAGCAGCCTCGCCAAGACTGCCTTGCACTAATAAGAAAACATGATGTAGATATGTATAGGTATAAAGATGATATATATACATATATGAATATGTATAAGCCAGAAAGTATGCAATTGGTTCGACAGAGACTGCCAAAGAAACATGCCTTAAAGTTTTAATGTTTTCAAAAACATGTGTCAATTAAATGTACCCCCTTCCCATCTTCAGCAATGCTCTTGGATGCAGAGTTAGCACCGTTGACTCAAAACTGGAGCAAAAAAAAAAAAAAAAA
>SJYX01004774.1:167645-218629 GCA_006410675.1 Oreotragus oreotragus
AGCCCTTGGATTCTCTGAGGACAGTTCTGTTTCCCCCAGACCAGCACAGGGCCTGGTGAATACACGGCCTGGGGTGACAGATGCTTCTTCTTCAAGGAACTCCCATATCACAAACTTCCAAACAGACCCAGTGCTCCCTGCTGAGTCCTTGGAGGCCTAGACCCCCTTGCCTACAAGACATCTCACACCTGGTGTTGCAACAGATGGGGCTGGCAGGAGGCCTGGGGGACCTCTCTGTATTCTGGAAAGCCGTCCCTCTTCTACAAGTATAAATATAAAAGTGGAGAAGTGAAATACTTCTACAAGTATTTCAGTTAGAAGCAATATCAAAATACTTCTTCATAGCCTATAATCTGGCTGCTTCCTTACTGACAATGGGTGAACAATACCTGCATTAATTCAGGCAAAGCATTTAACCCAAATGAATGAATAATTAAGTCAGCTCTTGCTTTCCATTTTCAGGTGGGCTGCAGTCCATGGGGTCGCTAACAGTCGGACAGACTGAGCGACTTCACTTTCACTTTTCTCTTTCATGCATTGGAGACGGAAATGGCAACCCACTCCAGTATTCTTGCCTGGAGAATCCCAGGGATGGTGGAGCCTGGTGGGCTGCCGTCTATGGGGTCACACAGAGTCGGACACGACTGAAGTGACTTAGCAGCAGCAGCAGCAGTGCTTCGGGCGTTCAAGAGAGGGCAGATAACCCAATACTGAATGAGGGGATGAATGAATGAATTTACTTATTTACTGCAAAGACTGGATTGCCAAATCAATAGTTTCAATCAGCGTGAAATAAGAAAGAAATTGCCTACCACAATGTCCTCTGGCACACAGCAGGATCACCCTGATTGATCAGTTTTTGTTAAATAACTAAAAACGCGAATGAAACCAAAGGCACTCTGGTCCTGGGGGCAGGAGAAGTTAAATATATGATTCTAACCAAAGAGTCTTCTCTCCAATTTGTTTCGTATATTCAGTGTAGCGCTGCAAGTTTATGCCCAATACAAACAGAAGCAACAGAAATGATGACAAAACACATTTAAGTAGCTAATCTGTGATTGCAGTAGTGTAACCCTATCATTGAACACGTCCCAGATACATAAGTGCACAGGGAGACTGGAACAGCAGCCCATGAGCGACCCTGGATGGCAGGCAGTCCTGCATGCAGCAGCTTTGCTGAGGCCACCGCAGCTCCTGACCCCGTGTCTCCAGGGAAATAGATGACAGCACACAGGTGTCAGGGAGGCCTCAGCAGGCCTCTCAGGAAGCTCCCTGAGCTCAGTGTCTTTGCCGGCTGATAGAGACCTGATCCAGGCCTGTCTGGGCTGCCGCCTTCTTTTTCTAATTGCAAATTTTCCTGCCAGAAGTACTGGCCCTGAGATCAAGGGGACCTCCCTTTGTCTTTCATGACAAAGACATGAAGGCTTTTGGGAAGCCTTTCATTTGTTAAATCTGACTTAAAAGTGCAAGATGCAGCTCCCCCCTGCCTTCCCCTCTTTCATCCTCTGTCCCCTGGCCTCCTTGCTGGTTCACATTCAAAAAGCCTCAAAGCTTTAGGCCAAGTGTAGAGGCTCAGAGTGCTGGGTTTGAGTCCGAATTCTCAAAATTAAAAGCGTTTCTTTCCCTCTCACTACAAATGCTCCATGCAATCACTGTAGGCTGTCCCTGCCAGCAGAGCTGCGTTTCCTTCTTTCATCAAACGTGTTAAGAGTATCTAAGGGCTGGCTACGCCTTCAGACAGTTAAGCGACAGAATTGCTTTTACAGAAAACCAACTTCAAAACCTAAATGAGGGTTGTTCTTTAAAACAGTCCTCTTAAAAGAAACTGTATGTAATTCAACATGGTGCTACCTCATAAAGCACATCTGAATTGGCGCTGCCGAAGTGATCTGCTCTGCCGGCTGGCAGGCTAGTCTCATTTCCCAATGTGGACTGAAAAAAATGCACAACCTAGAAGCTGAGTTGTTGCTGTTCAGTTGCTAAGTCCTGTCCATCTCTTTGTAACCCTATGGACTGCAGCACACCAGGCTCCTCTGTCTTCCACTGTCTTCCAGAGTTTGCTCAAATTCATGTCCACTGAGTCAGTGATGCCATCAGGTGGCCACGGTACTGGAGCTTCAGCTTCAGCATTAGTCCTTCCAATGAATATTCAGGACGGGTTTCCTTTAGGATGGACTGGTTGGATCTCCTTGCAGTCCAAGGGACTCTCAAGTGTCTTCTCCAATACCACAGTTCAAAAGCACCAATTCTTTGGTGCTTGGCCTTCTTTATGGTCCAACTCTCACATCCATACATGACAACTGGGAAAACCACAGCTTTGACTAGATGGACCTTTGCCAGCAAAGAGATGTCTCCGCTTTTTAATATGCTGTCTATGTTTGTCATAGCTTTCCTTCTAAAGGAGCAAGCGTCTTTTAATTTCATGGCTGCAGTCATGGTCTGCAGTGATTTTAGAGCCCCCAAAAGAAAATCTGTCACTGCTTCCACTTTTTCCCCTTCCATTTGCCATAGATAACTAAGATAACATGATCTTTGTTTTTTGAATGTTGAGTTTCAAGCCAGCTTTTTCATGCCTCTCTTTCACCCTCAAAAAGAGGCTCTTCTTCACTTTCTGCCATTACAGTGGTATTATCTGCATGTCTCCGGTTGTCGATATTTCTCCTGGCAATCATGATTCCAGCTTGTGATTCATCCACCCTGGCATTTTGCAAATGTTGAGAGTTACGGTTTATTCGGCATATAGTCAGAGAAGGCAATGGCACCCCACTCCAGTACTCTTGCCTGGAAAATCCCATGGACAGAGAAGCCTGGTAGGCTGCAGTCCATGGGGTTGCAAAGAGTCAGACACGACTGAGCGACTTCACTTTCACTTTTCACTTTCATGCACTGGAGAAGGAAATGGCAACCCACTCCAGTGTTCTTGCCTGGAGAATCCCAGGGACAGGGGAGCTTGGTGGGCTGCCGTCTATGGGGTCGCACAGAATCGGACATGACTGAAGTGACTTAGCAGCAGTCCAAAGACTTTAAGGCTACAGATAACGCTGAGAAATTTTTCTGAAGAGGTGGAGTGGGGAGGCCAGGCTATATAGTAGTTTTTGTAATAAAAGAGTCAGAACATCGAAAGAAAACCAGAAATCTCAAGTTAAGGAATTTAGTGCTTTTCTGTGTATAGGAAAAATACAAGCGTCTGGGCTCACTGAAATGGTTCTTGAGATACACACCTCAGCTAAGCATCCTGGGCTTTCCCATGCTGAGGTTTCCTCAGGGGCACTTGTAGGGTGGATACGGGGGTGGCTGCAGGGCAAGCACTGTTTTCATCCTGGGTGTCCTTGGGTCCGCCACCCCTAGGTAATGGCTCGCTGGTTGGACCAGCCCTTTGTTTACTGCTAGGGCAGGTGATATCTTTCATCCACACCTACCACAAGCCTCCTGTCCCACTTTCATCACCGTAGGTGACGGGTGATGTGAGGCACTCACCCTTCACAGAGCAGTATGCTGGGAACCGAAGCCTGGGGTACATTTACAAGCAAGAGGGTCCTGAGGGTGGCTCCTAAGCAGAACCATGTTAGGAGAGAGTCATACTGCTGGTGTTAAAGAAAACCAGGAAGGAGGGCATCAAAAGAGGCCAGCTCAGGAGCCCTTGCACTAACCTGGAAAATGACCAAAAGGGCAGCAGAAATGTGGAATTCTAAAGCACAGCCAGACCAGTACACTCACTGTAATTCATGGGAAAAAAAAAAAAAAAGTCCAACTTGAAAGACAGGCAATTTGGACCAAATGTCCAGCTTGGGGCAAACAGAAACACAGGCCAAAATATCAAAAACATCTGCGCAAAGGTGTCAGAGGTTAAACAAGAAGGTGAAGCAGAATCAAATCTAGAAAAGGTGAAAATCTGGAGAGCTGAGATTGATCTCTGGGGCCTCTTTTTCCTTGGGGGAGCCTCTGGTCTCAAGTGGAGCCAGTGACACCGGTGGTGGGTCAAGGGCCTGAGGCAGTTTCCTTCTCCTGCTGGAACAAATGTGCTCTCTTCCAGGTCTGGAGATCACGTGTTGGAAAGGAGCCTCACTGAGCTAAACCCAAGGAGTCCAGAGGGCGGTGATCCTTCTAGAGGCTCCAGAAGAAAAGCTGCTGCCGCCCTTCTTCCAGCTTCTGGAGACCGCCCCTATTCCTATATGCACAGCTTCTCTCATGCTGCATCTGACTTCACTGTCCCGCCTTCTCTTTTACTTCTAAAGGCTTCTGTGATTATGAGGAGCCTGCCTCAATAGTTTAGGATAATTAGCAATACTGTCCCCACCTCAGGGACAGCTGATTAACCAATTTAATTCCATTTGCAATCTTAATTTACCTTTGTCATATAACACAACATATTTCTAGGTTCAGGGGATTAAGAATTGGGCATCTCTTGGGGGCTATTTTTTCCACCACCACAGAATTTGCCAATAGAAGGGCATGGATCCCCAGAGAAAGAGAATGAACCAGAAGAAAGAGCAAGCCTTTGTGCAAACTGCTCCCCAGCTTAGAGTCAATTGGGTGGCTCAGAAAATATCAACACCTAGCAGTGGATGGAGGTCATTCCAGGTTGCGGGAACTCCTGGGTAATGGACAAAACAGAGTCTCACTTAAAAAAAAAAAAATATATATATATATATATAACACTAGTCCTCAAATGATTTATAAAATACAAATTTCCAAATACAATGTCAGACACATACTCAGAGATAACCAATCATAACACAAGATAAGGCATCATGCAATAAGAACAACAAAAACAAGACTAGGATCAGGCTCATAGGGATTTTAAATGACCACATTTACAATGATCCTGAAGCTAAAAATAGTGGCCAGATGATCCAGCAATCCCACTCACAGGCATATATCTGGAGAAAGCTATAATTCAAAAATATACATGCACCCCAATGTTCATAACAGCATTATTTATTAATACAGTAGCTAAGACATGGAAGCAACCTAAGTGTCCATCAGTAGATGAATGTATAAAGCAGATGGGGGTCATACATACAATGGAATATTACTCAGCCATAAAAAAGAACAGAATAACGTCATCTGTAGCAATATGGATGGATCTGGAGATTATTATACTAAGTGAAGTAAGTCAGACAGAGAGAGACAAATACCATATAATATCGTTTATATGTGAAATCTAAAAAAAGAAAAAGATACAAATGAACTCATTTACAAAACAGAGACTCACAGACACAGAAAACAAATTTAGAGTTACCAAAGCGGAAAGGATGGGATAAATTAGGAGTCTGGGATTAAACTATACACACTACAATATATAAAATAGATAACCAACAAGAACAGGAACAGGGCACCATACTCAATATCATTAAATTAATACCTGGTAACACAGACATGAAAGTGAAAGAGGAGAGTGAAAAAGTTGGCTTAAAACTCAACATTCAGAAAACTAAAATCATGGCATCTGGTCCCATCACTTCATGGCAAATATATGGGGAAACAATGGAAACAGTGACAGACTTTAGTTTTTTGAGCTCCAAAATCACTGCACATGGTGACTGCAGCCATTAAATTAAAAGATGCTTACTCTTTGGAAGGAAAGTTATGACCAGCCTAGACAGGATATTCAAAAGCAGAGACATTACTTTGCTGACAAAGGTCCACTAGTCAAAGCTATGGTTTTTCCAGGGGTCATGTATGGATATGAGAGTTGGACCATAAAGAAGGCTGAGTGCCAAAGAACTGATGCTTCTGAACTGTGGTGTTGGAGAAGACTCTTGAGAGTCCCATGGACAGCAAGGAGATCCAACCAGTCCATCCTAAAGGAAATCAGTCCTGAATATTCACTGGAAGGATTGATGCTGAAGCTGAAACTCCAATGCTTTGGCCATCTGATGGGAAGAACTGACTTACTGGAAGAGACCCTAATGTTGGGAAAGATTGAAGGCAGGAGGAGAAGGGCATGAGAGGATAAGATGGTTGGATGGCATCACTGCCTCAATGGACATGAGTTTGAGCAAGTTCCAAGAATTGGTGATGGATGGGGAGGCCTGGCATGCTGCAGTCCATGGGGTCACAGAGGCGGACATGACAAAGCGACTGAAATGAAGTGAACATAAACATGTCTTTAGAACCATCAATAATACTTCTGTTGTACCTAGGTTTACTAGAGGTCAAGTAAGACTGTATTTCATTATAAATTTGTCAACAAGAAATGTCCCTCATTATAGAAAATACTTCAGGGAAACTAAGATGTGTTTTCAGTAGAAGAAGGTATGAAAAAAATATTAAGAGTTATGCATGATCAGGATTTTCTAAAATTGGATCACAGTTAGTTGGATAAATGGATTTTGTTAGGAATGACACAGCCATTTGAAAACTGGTTAGAACCAACTAGATCCAAGATGGTGGAATCAACTTCAGAGCCAACTAGGTCCAAGATGGCAGAGTTGACTTTCACTGGACCTCAAGCCTCAGTATACACGCCCATGGTGACATAGCAGCAAGCTAAGTGATACACTCATCAGCATTGACTAAATCTGACCAAATATTCTAAACACTTTTGATTGATTTTTTTGATAAAACTTCCTAAATCGAATTCTGTGGAAGTTCTTTTGACCTCTAGCTAACTTTGGGATTCTTCAGAGGGCCACTGAAACATCCCAAAGAGAGATATTAAACTAATCATGTTTATTTGGTTGGTTATAAGGGAAATATTATCAAATGAGTAATAAATCCTCTCAGGTTATAATGTATGGTAAATATAACAAATATAGATAGTCTAGAAGTTATATGGTGTTCTAACATTCTGATATGTCCTGGTAGTCTAATGGGAAACTTGACGACTTCACAAAAGTCAACAAAAGGACTGAATAAACCAGTGAAAATGCTTATAACTTTTATGGTTTCTAGCTGAAAAATTACAGGTGTGAATCTGTGTTTTCCAGGAGTAGGGAAAACCTTTCTCTAAAACTAGTTATGCCAGTAATTTGGTAAAATTATACTTCCCTGGTGGCTCAGATGGTAAAGCATCTGTCTACAATGCGGGAGACCTGGGTTCAATCCCTGGGTCGGGAAGATCCGCTGGAGAAGGAAATGGCAATCCACTCCAGTGCTATTGCCTGGAAAATCCCATGGACAGAGGAGCCTGATAGGTTACAGTCCATGGGGTCACAAAGAGTCGGACACGACTGAGCGACTTCACTTTCACTTTCATATGTTATAAATAGATTAAAACAACTATATTTTCTATCTGACTCCGCCAGAGATTGGAAACTCTTAGGTTTTCAATAACTTTTATCAGATGAGTTAGGAAGGTTATCTCACTAACAGGTATAGAAATCTCAGGGAATTTTTGAAACCTTGAGAAAGGAAGAATTCACCTAGGTTTGATAGGAGCAATCTGTGATAAGCCTTTGGCATGATTTTCCCAGCCTTGTTTTATTTTAAAAGTTCAGTCTGAAACTCAAAAGTTTCAGCAAAGCAAAAAATCTATGATCAATTATGGCTATACAAATCATCAGGCCAAATTTATTGAGAGCAGACCCATTTTGCAAACAAACTAGCCTTAATATGGTTATATTTGATAAAAATTTGGGTAATTTTAGAAAGAAAAAGATGTTTCAATAAATGTTAAATCCTAGTTTGTTAATGGAGGTTTGTATCTAGTAAGACTCATTTCTTGGATAGTTCTTTGCTGTTATGCAATATTAATGTTAAATTTAATTGAATTCTTAAAGAACACCTTAAGTTTGTTTCTAAATCTTATCTCAGTAATCTATCTTTAGATGAAGATCAGATGCCTTATGACTTGCAACCAGGACTGGAAAAAGACATAATTTAAGGGGCTGTCTCCAGCCTGGAGACGGAAGAACCTTTTTATCAGACACTCTTAACTGGCTCATGCACAGTGAAATTGAAGGGAAATTGACCCTTGGATTAACTCCCACTTCAAAGGCCCCTACACTAGACTATTCTATACAGAGGACAGCTGACCTGATCTTACCTTAAAATGATGCTCAAACAGGAGAAACTGCACTATACCAGCACGGGAAGAAGATGACATCAGAGGTAGACAGTTTTCCCAAGATGCTGGACCTGATTCATATTACCATTTGCAATGTTTTCTTGACTTCCTGGACCTTTGCACATAAATCAAATGCTTTTCTATCATAGGCCTGATTCTATGCTAGTTTTAGAAATCAATCCAATTACCTGTGTCTAGTTCTGGCTCCCTTGGTGAATTTCTCTACTCTAAGGCTCAAACTGGTTGGCCCCATGAAAATTTACTTAAAAAGAAAAATTATAGTCATATTCAGGTCACTCTTGATATTACTAGGTGGGATCCCCTCACCTTGCCAATATAGTTTTAGAAATCAATCCAATTACCTGTGTCTAGTTCTGGCTCCCTTGGTGAATTTCTCTACTCTAAGGCTCAAACTGGTTGGCCCCATGAAAATTTACTTAAAAAGAAAAATTATAGTCATATTCAGGTCACTCTTGATATTACTAGGTGGGATCCCCTCACCTTGCCAATTGGTGGCTCAGAGGTTAAAGTGTCTGCCTGCAATGCAGGAGACCTGGGTTTGATCCCTGGGTCAGGAAGATTCCCTGGAGAAGGAAATGGCAACCCACTCCAGTATTCTTGCCTGGAGAATCCCATGGACGGAGGAGCCTGGGTTACAGAGTCGGACATGACTGATCAACTTCACTTTCAATTTTTTCACTCTGACTCTGGCCATAAATTTGAGTTTTCTTTTATTACTCAAGCTCAATCAGAACAACAAGCAAAGTTCCAGTAAAGGAAAAAATCACCCACAATTACAGGATGGATTTATATAGATAACACCAGGCTATGGTAATTTAGTTTTAAAGCCTCCTCTATGCTGGAAACAATTAAATCATACTAAGGATAATCAATGGAATAACACTAGGAAACCAGGCTATGTGACTTATAGAGAGTGCCAATATATAATTTCTCTGGAAGATAAAAATTCATATAGAATAGACTAAGTCAGATGACCTGAGATATACTGGGCTACATCTGATTGAAGTTCTTAGCTTAATTCTTACTTATGACTTTACTAATACTGTTTGCTATGTTATTTGTATTTCACCTGTTTTTCAAAATTGCTTTTCCTTACACTGACAAACGTGTTACTGAGGCCTCTGATAAAATAATATATAGTTCCATATGAGATTGATGATGTTAATGGTGTAAGTCTAGATATGGGAAGAAGCAACAAGAAGGAATGCTTTCCTTGACCAAGAGGCTAGTGAGACAGGCGGTCCAGAGAGTTTTGGATACTGCTTTATGGCCTAGTCCAGTAACAGCACATTGAATGGCTTGTCAGCAAAATCTCTGCCAGACTTGAGAATAGACATTCTCAGCACCATGGGATGAAATGGTCATGAAATGCCCCCCTTAAAATCATGGTCAAGTTTAATCAAGAAGGGGGCCTGCCAACTGAAAACTGACACTTGCCATCTACCTCTACAAAGATTAAATCATGGCCACTGCAGCTGCTGACCTTCAACTCCCCTGAAAGGAGTTCAGGGTGGAAATCAGCAATGAGGCACTCTGCTCTGGGAAAAACTGGCAGAACAGGCCTTCAGGTAGTTAGATCGTTTCAGGAGATTTTATGAGTCCAAATTCTTATATCTTCTCATACCTAGAGAAACACTGACATCATTAATGGTGACATCTGCTTTGGCTATAAGGAGAATTTGACAATTAAAAGTCAAAATAGAGTAGCTATGGTTCAGACATCCAAGAAAATAACTAGGTGATACTATGGGTGTAATTTCAGACTAGACCTTCTACTATGGGTGTAATTTCAGACTAGCAACACTTGTCTGCTAAAAACTTGCTTTCTGAGTCGTGTCAGGCTTGGATGCCACAGACATTCTCAAAACAATGTCTGCAGGCAGCTGGTAACTGCAGCCTTCTTTTTATAAAACTAGGCAACTGGCTACAAGTCTCCCCAACGTGCCAGGTCCAGACTGGGTTTCACGCCTATTCTTCTGAAAAGAAATGAGATTTATTTTGCCTATTAAGATTCTGGGCTTCCCTTGTGGCTCAGCTGGTAAAGAACCTGCCTGCAATGGGGGAGACCTGGGTTTGATCCCTGGGTTGGGTGGATCCCCTGGAGATCCGTGGATTCGATCCCTCGGTTGGGAAGACCCACTGGATAAGGGATAGGCTACCCACTCCAGTATCCTGGCTCAGCTGATAAAGAATCCATCTGCAATGTGGAGACCTGGGTTCTATCTCTTGGTTGGGAAGATCCCCTGGAGGAGGGAAAGGCTACCCACTCCAGTATTCTGGCCTGGAGAATTCCATGGACTACAGCCACGGGGTCTCAAAGAGTCAGACATGACTGAGCAATTTTCACTTATTTCACTTATTAAGATTCCAGTTGTCACTCTTCCAACTACTTCTAACTGGGTCTGTTACACCAAAATGGCAGACCAAGAGACTGAGATTTTAATCATACAAGACTCATATCTAGGACTTGGAATTCAGGAATACTTCCAATTCAGTGTCTATTCTCCAAACTCTATGCCTCATTTTGACAGGAAGTTATCAGAGTCATAGTCGCCCAGGTTCCTGAATTAAAACTGAGCAGGACTCCATGGAGATCTGGAGTACAGATCCCTTCTGCGTTCCCTGTTTCTTGTTTGTAGGTTATAGGCTTCATCCAGCCTCTTAGACCTAACTCCCAAAGGGCAGATTCAAACAGTTGCTGATCAGGGAAGGGAGGGGATACAGAAACAGAGGAGGAGCAATCAAATGGTGGTACAGCCTTCAGGCAGGGTCCTGGTGCCTACTCAAGAAATACGCATAACAATATCTTTGAGTCCTTCTGCAGAATCGGGGCCCCCACCCAGGTGGAGGATGTAACTTCAGGCTGAGCACAAGATTCCTGGAGCACTGCTCTGTCGCCTCACCACCAACCAATCAGAAGAAAGTCACACACCCTGCAGCCCTCACCCAAAATGTTGCCTTTTCTTTCTGGGGCCTAGTGATGACCATCCTGTTAGGCCTCCTGTTTGGCCCCTGTCTATTTCATCTCTGACAGAGGGCAACAGTTTCAGGCTAAAACCTTTTCTCACAAGGGTGAATGCAGGTTTCAGGCACAGAATACCTCAACTTAGATCAGGTAGAGAGAGACTTCTGCTCTGCTAGGCAGGCCAACGCCCATGCATAGCAGGAAGAAGTTACAGAAGAAAAGAGACCTCTGCCCCAGTTTCCAAGAAGTCTCTGGGGAAGGGGGGCAGTGGTGGGCGAGTTATTAGGGGAAGTACACTGTTGAAACCATTCTCCCTGGCCAGGCACCACAGGAACCGTTTGCAAGAGTTGTCTTACGACAGGAGGTCATGGTAAAGAATTAGTTCAGTTCAATCGCTCAGTCATATCCAACTCTTGGTGATCCCATGGACTGCAGTACACTAGGCTTCCCGGCCCTTCACTATCTCCTGGAGTTTGTTCAAATTCATGTCCATTGAGTTGATGATGCCATCCAACCATCTCATCCTCTGTCAGCGCCTTGTCCTCCAGCCTTCAATCTTTCCCAGCATCAGGGTCTTTTCCAATGAGTCAGTTCTTCACATTAGATGGCCCAAGTATTAGACTTTGTTCTTCAAAGTCCTCCCACCATACAAACCTCCACTCATAGTATCAGATCTATAGATCTGATAGACAGAGTGCCTGAAGAACTACAGACGGAGGTTCATCACATTGTACAGGAGGCGGTGATCAAAATCATCCCCAAGAAAAATAAATGCAAAAAAGGCAAATGGTTGTCTGAGGAGGCCTTACAAATAGCTGAGTAAAGAAGAGAAGTTAAAGGCAGAGGAGAAAAGGAAAGATATATATCCATTGGAATGCAGAGTTCCAAAGAATAGCAAGGAGAGGTAAGAAAGCCTTCCTCAGTGATCAATGCAAAGAAATAGAGGAAAACAACAGAATGGGAAAGACTACAGATCTCTTCAAGAAAATTAGAGATACCAAGGGAACATTTTATGCAAGGATGGGCTCAACAAAGGACAGAAACGGTATGGACCTAACAGAAGCAGAAGATATTAAGAAAAGGTGGCAAGAATACACAGAAGAACTGTACAAAAAAGATCTTCATGACCCAGATAACCACTATGGTAAGGAACACAAACTAATAAGCCACCACCAACCAGAAGAGTTTGGGAAAAGTCAAAAGGAGGCACCACGTGTCCGACCGCGTCCCAGAATCCTTCTTGCTGGCATCCATCTTGGCTGAGTGATGCGTGCACCACCAGAAAGGACTCTGGCCAAAGACAACCCGAAAAACTAATCCCATCACCATAAAACCCGAGACCGTGAGTCACATGGCAGAGCAGTTCTCCTGGGTCCCCTCACCCTACTGCTCTCCACCCACGTGCCCTTTCCCAATAACATCTTTTGCTCTGTCAGCACATGTGTCTCCTTGACACATGTTCATTTCCGAGCGTTGGACAAGAGCCCACTTCCGGGCCATGGAAGGGGGTCCCCCTTCCTGCGACATTGTGATTATATAACTATCACTCGCTTAATATCATTGTATCACAACTGATCAACAGAAAAATTGTAGAATTTTATATCACCAACACTACCATTAATCACTTTATAAAATCCTATAATCACCTATAAAATCTATAATCACTTTATAAAATCCAGATGCATATCAGAATTATCTTGGAATTTTTTGAAAAATACAAATGTCCAGGTATTGTGGGTTTTTTTTTTTTTTTTTGNATCTGCAGTACAGATCCCTTCTGCGTTCCCTGTTTCTTGTTTGTAGGTTATAGGCTTCATCCAGCCTCTTAGACCTAACTCCCAAAGGGCAGATTCAAACAGTTGCTGATCAGGGAAGGGAGGGGATACAGAAACAGAGGAGGAGCAATCAAATGGTGGTACAGCTTTGAGGCAGGGTCCTGGTGCCTACTCAAGAAATACGCATAACAATATCTTTGAGTCCTTCTGCAGAATCGGGGCCCCCACCCAGGTGGAGGATGTAACTTCAGGCTGAGCACAAGATTCCTGGAGCACTGCTCTGTCGCCTCACCACCAACCAATCAGAAGAAAGTCACACACCCTGCAGCCCTCACCCAAAATGTTGCCTTTTCTTTCTGGGGCCTAGTGATGACCATCCTGTTAGGCCTTCTGTTTGGCCCCTGTCTATTTCATCTCTGACAGAGGGCAACAGTTTCAGGCTAAAACCTTTTCTCACAAGGGTGAATGCAGGTTTCAGGCACAGAATACCTCAACTTAGATCAGGTAGAGAGAGACTTCTGCTCTGCTAGGCAGGCCAACGCCCATGCATAGCACGAAGAAGTTACAGAAGAAAAGAGACCTCTGCCCCAGTTTCCAAGAAGTCTCTGGGGAAGGGGGGCAGTGGTGGGCGAGTTATTAGGGGAAGTACACTGTTGAAACCATTCTCCCTGGCCAGGCACCACAGGAACCGTTTGCAAGAGTTGTCTTATGACAGGAGGTCATGGTAAAGAATCAGTTCAGTTCAATCGCTCAGTCATATCCAACTCTTTGTGATCCCATGGACTGCAGTACACTAGGCTTCCCGGCCCTTCACTATCTCCTGGAGTTTGTTCAAATTCATGTCCATTGAGTTGATGATGCCATCCAACCATCTCATCCTCTGTCAGCGCCTTGTCCTCCAGCCTTCAATCTTTCCCAGCATCAGGGTCTTTTCCAATGAGTCAGTTCTTCACATTAGATGGCCCAAGTATTAGACTTTGTTCTTCAAAGTCCTCCCACCATACAAACCTCCACTCATAGTATCAGATCTATAGATCTGATAGACAGAGTGCCTGAAGAACTACAGACGGAGGTTCATCACACTGTACAGGAGGCGGTGATCAAAATCATCCCCAAGAAAAATAAATGCAAAAAAGGCAAATGGTTGTCTGAGGAGGCCTTACAAATAGCTGAGTAAAGAAGAGAAGTTAAAGGCAGAGGAGAAAAGGAAAGATATATATCCATTGGAATGCAGAGTTCCAAAGAATAGCAAGGAGAGGTAAGAAAGCCTTCCTCAGTGATCAATGCAAAGAAATAGAGGAAAACAACAGAATGGGAAAGACTACAGATCTCTTCAAGAAGAGATACCAAGGGAACATTTTATGCAAGGATGGGCTCAACAAAGGACAGAAACGGTATGGACCTAACAGAAGCAGAAGATATCAAGAAAAGGTGGCAAGAATACACAGAAGAACTGTACAAAAAAGATCTTCATGACCCAGATAACCACTATGGTAAGGAACACAAACTAATAAGCCACCACCAACCAGAAGAGTTTGGGAAAAGTCAAAAGGAGGCACCACGTGTCCGACCGCGTCCCAGAATCCTTCTTGCTGGCATCCATCTTGGCTGAGTGATGCGTGCACCACCAGAAAGGACTCTGGCCAAAGACAACCCGAAAAACTAATCCCATCACCATAAAACCCGAGACCGTGAGTCACATGGCAGAGCAGTTCTCCTGGGTCCCCTCACCCTACTGCTCTCCACCCACGTGCCCTTTCCCAATAACATCTTTTGCTCTGTCAGCACATGTGTCTCCTTGACACATGTTCATTTCCGAGCGTTGGACAAGAGCCCACTTCCGGGCCATGGAAGGGGGTCCCCCTTCCTGCGACATTGTGATTATATAACTATCACTCGCTTAATATCATTGTATCACAACTGATCAACAGAAAAATTGTAGAATTTTATATCACCAACACTACCATTAATCACTTTATAAAATCCTATAATCACCTATAAAATCTATAATCACTTTATAAAATCCAGATGCATATCAGAATTATCTTGGAATTTTTTGAAAAATACAAATGTCCAGGTATTGTGGGTTTTTTTTTTTTTTTTTGGCCAGAGTTCCAGATATGTTTTTAATGAGCAGCCACATTTAAAAACAACCGGACTCTATGAGGATCTTTTACTTTTATAGTTTGTTTCATTTTTTCTATGTCATATTCAGTGACATCATTTCATTTAATTTATGTTTTCCAATTTCTCCATCTCTTCTTTTCATGTTCTTTCTCAAGCCTTTATCAAGCATAATAGAAGAGTTTTTGTATACATATATATAAATAATATGTATAACTTATATATTTAGAAAACTTATGAAATTCTGCCTAAAAATTTTATGACATTTTCATTCCACTTGTTTCACTTAATATGAATAGAATGTCAGATTTCTAACTTAAAAAAAAAGATATGCAACAAGCAACAATGGTTTATGGTATAGGGTAAATACAGTAAATATCTTGAAATATCTATTTGGTATTGGAAAATAATTTTAAAATTAATATATGTGCATATGTATAACTGAATCACACACCAAAAAAATGAATTCTACTTTTTTAATTTAGTAATGTTTATCTTTTTGCCAGTGTTTTAAAATGTCCTATGGACATCTAATTACAACATATAAGATACAAAATTTCAAATATAATTGTGTAGGATATGATTAATATAAATAATTAAAAATATATTACATTTAAATCATTAATGACATCATTCAAGATGCTCCTGTTCTTATTTTTTTCCGTACCTGATAAAATATTCTCAGAAAAACATTAATGTCTATGATTACATATTTTTTCTTTACCTTGTATTTCTTCTGATTTTTGCACTATGTATCTTTGTTTCTTTGTTGTTAAGGTGTCTGGTAGTTTATGATATCTACCTTCTTTGTGAATTTTACCTTTTATCATTAAAAATATTCATCTTTGTTTCATTAAAAAATTAATTAATTAAAAAAAAGAAATGAAGAATGTTTTCAACTCAGTGACCTTACGGTGAACCTTGCCAAACAAAGTAAGTGAAAGACAGTGATAAAGATCAAGTTGGAAATCAGTTACAAAGAAAAGGAAAAACAACAGAGAACAATCACTGAAATCAAAGGATTGTTCTTTGAGAGCCTTAGTAAAACTGATAAACTTCTAACTAGACTGACAAAAAAAAGAGACACAAATTACCGGTATTAGGATTGAGCAGGTATGAAAGCTTGTCAATAAATTCAACAAATTACATAAAAGGGTGTAATTCCTTGAAGGACACAAACGACCAATACTCATTGAAGAAACAGGTAGTCTGAATAGCCCCTGTATCTATTAGGAAGGTGACCTATGATATGATCCTATACACAGAAAGTCTCAAGGAATCCTCAAGTATTATAGCTAATAAATTCAGCAAAGTCACACAGTACAAGTTCAACACACAAAAGCCAGCTGTTTCTATACACTAGGGAGAAACATTCTGAAAAGGAAATTAAAACAACATGTAAAAGGATAAAATATCTGGGAATAAATCTAACCAAGGAGATGAAAGACTTGTATAGTGAAAAACAGAAAACACTGTTGACTTAATATTGTTAAGATACCTAACCTAAGTGATCTATGGACACAATTTAGTCTCTGTCAGAATCCCAACAACCTTTTTTGTGGAAATGGAAAAGTCAACTTTCAGATTTATGTGGAATCACAAGGAGTGCCACATAACCAAAACAATCCTAAGAATGAAGTTGAAGGATTCACACATCCCTATTTCAAAGCTTGCTACTTTGGCATAAAGGCAAACTAACAGATCAACAGAATGGAGAGTCCAGAATTAAACTCTTGTATGTAAGGTTAAATACTTTTTGAAATGAATGCCCAATTCATCCAATATGAAAAACTGGTCTCTTCATCTCTTCAGTAGATGGTGCTGGGTGTCCTCATGCAAAAAAAAAATAAAGAAGTTGGACCCCTACATCACACTACATACAAAAATTAACTCAAAAAGGATCAGTGATCTAAATAGAAAAATAAGACCATAACATTCTTAGAAGAAAACACGGGGATAATTCTCCCCAATCTTACATTTGGCAATGAATTCTTAGATATGATAAAAAAGAACAAGCAAGAGAAGAAAAGACTGATAAAATGGACTTCATCAAAATTTTAAAATTTGTGAATGAAAGAACATTATCATTGAACTGAAAAGACAACCTACAGAGTAAAAGAAAGTATTTGCAATCATACATCTGATAAAGGTTTAATATCCAGAATATGCAAATCAAAACTGGGAAACAAAAATCATTACCTAGTTAAAAAATGGGCAAAGAATTTGAGCAGACAACTATCCACAGAATAAATACAAACGGTCAATAAGCACATTAAAAGATGCTTAATATCACTAGTCATTAGGAAGATGAAATCAAAAGCTCAATGCAATACCACTTCATACCTACTAAGATGGCTATCATTTTTTTTTAAGGAAAACAACAAATATTGGCAAAGATCTAGAGAAACTGGAATCCCTATACATTTCTGTTGAGAACGTAAAATCTGCAGTCACTGGGGAAAAAGGAGTTTGGTGGTTCCTCAGAAATCTAAACATGGAATTACCGTGTGTGTGTGCCTGTGCTCACTTGTCTCAGACTCTGTGACCCCACGGACTGTGGCCTGCCATGCTCCTCTGTCAGTGTAATTACCACGTGGCCTAGCAATTCCACATCTAAGTATAAACCCAAAGGAAATGGAAACCCAGACTGAAAGAGGCACTAGCACACCACTGTTCACTGCAGCATTATTCCCCAACCCATGTGACATCAGCAAATGAACAAATAGTGCTATATATTGAATACAAACAATGGAATATTCAGTTCAGTTGCTCAGTCGTGTCTGACTGTTTGCAACCCCATGAACTGCAGCACACCAAGCCTCCCTGTCCATCACCAACTCCCAGAGTTCATTCAAACTCACGTCCATCAAGTCAGTGATGCCATCCAGCCATCTCATCCTCTGTCGTCCCCTTCTCCTCCTGCCCTCAATCCCTCCCAGCATCAGAGTCTTTTCCAATGAGTCAACTCTTTGCATGAGGTGGCCAAAGTACTGGAGTTTCAGCTTTAGCATCAGTCCTTCCAAAGAAATCCCAGGACTGATCTCTTTTAGAATGGATTGGTTGGATCTCCTTGCAGTCCAAGGGACTCTCAAGAGTCTTCTCCAACACCACAGTTCAAAAGCATCAATTCTTTGGCACTCAGCTCTCACAGTCCAACTCTCACATCCATACATGACCACTGGAAAAACCGTAGCCTTGACTAGACAGACCTTTGTTGGCAAAGTAATGTCTCTGCATTTTAATATGCTTTCTAGGTTGGTCATAACTTTTCTTCCAAGGAGTAAGCGTCTTTTAATTTCATGGCTGCAATCACCATTTTTTGGAGCCCCCCAAAATAAAGTCTGACATTGTTTCCACTGTTTCCCCATCTATTTCCCATGAAGTGATGGGACCAGATACCATGATCTTCGTCTTTTGAATGTTGAGCTTTAAGCCAACTTTTTCACTCTCCTCTTTCACATTCATCAAGAGGCTTTTTAGTTCCTCTGCACTTTCTGCCATAAGAATTGTGTCATCTGCATATCTGAGGTTATTGATATTGTTCCCAGCAATCTTGATTCCAGCTTGTGCTTCTTCCAGCCCAGCATTTCTCATGATGTACTCTGCATAGAAGTTAAATAAGCAGGGTGACAATATACAGCCTTGACATACTCCTTTTCCTATTTGGAACCAGTCTGTTGTTCCATGTCCAGTTCTAACTATTGCTTCCTGACCTGCATACAGATTTCTCAAGAGGCAGGTTAGGTGGTTTGGTATTCCCATCTCTTTCAGAATTTTCCACAGTTTATTGTGATCCACACAGTCAAAGACTTTGGCATAGTCAATAAAGCAGAAATAGATGTTTTTCTGAAACTCTCTTGCTTTTTCAATGATCCATTACACCGTCATAAAAAGGAATTAAGTTCAGATATATGCTACAATACGGAAACCTGAAACCTAACAGTAAGTGAAATAAGTGACAGAAAAGGACAGATGGTTTATTAGTCCATTAATACAAAATATATAGAATTAGAATAGGTAAATTATCAAGGCAGAAGACAGATAAAAGGTTCCAGGGACTGGGGGCATAGCAAGGTACAGCTTAATGATTACAGAGCTCGGTCTGGGGTGATGAAAAGTTGTGGAACTAGATAGTGGTGATGTTTGTAGAACACTGAGTGAAATTTATGCCATTAAATTGTACATTTAAAAAATGGCAAAAATGACACTTTCATGTTATACACATTTTAGCATAAGTAAAACAAAAGTACTGGCTGACACTCACCACACCAAATGTGGAGGAACCAGAATTCTAACACACGCTCATGCGGACACAAAATGGTGCAGTCACTTGGGAAAGCAATTAGTAGTCAGCAGTTCTGAGAGAAGCTAAACATACACCTACCACAAAATCGTGCCACTCCACTCGTGTGTATCTTATTTCCATACAAAGACCCAAACATGGTTTTCACAGCACCTTGATTTGTAACTACCAAAACCCATAAACAAATCAAATGTCTATCAACAGATGAATGCATCAAGGTATCTAGTTGACACACATCTACATACAGAAACACTACTGGCAATGAAGAGAGACAAATTATTATTGCACACCAACTTGGACCAATCTCAAAATATCTGTACTAAGAGGAAAAGGCCAGGAAAAAAAGTACACACTGTATGATTCCATTTGTAATTCTCTAGAAAATCCAAAATGATCAATAATGACTAAAAGATTAATGGTGGTCCAGGAACTCAGGGAGGGATGGGCAAGACAGATTAAAACTTCTAAGAGTGACAATGTGTCTACTAACTTGACTGTGATGATCATTTTCCTGGTATAAACATATGTTGTCAAAACTCAAATTGTTCAATTTAAATATGTGCAATATATATATGTCATAACATAATATATATTATATATATAACATATAACTTATGTTGATTGCACCTCAGTGAAGCAGTTTTTGAAATGAAAGGGCAGAGTTTACAACTGATAATTAAATAGCAAAAACTAGGGATTTTCTTTTTCTAGTGGCATAGTAATTTTCTCTAATTTTTAATTTTTGAATGAGTCTTACAGAGTAGGTAAAAACAGTCACTTAATCAGCTGCCTGTCCTTTAGGTACTATACTGTCTTCTGACTTCTCTAAGGATACTTTTCATTTTAGGAAAACAGAAACTTATTTCTGAAAGAAAATAACTACACTTACTTCATTCTCCAACAAAATGAACCTGCCCCGATCAAGGGCTTTACTTTTACAAGCCTAAGTTGCCAGTACATGGAATTCTTGAAATAAATTATTTTCACTGGGACTTGGCATCATTCCAATTCTAGATCATTCATTTAACATGAGCTTGTTTGTTCGCTTCTTGAGTATCAGCAGCTGGTAAGCGTGACGCATCCCAGATGACCACAGACCGCCAGGCCACCCTCAGCAACCCTGTCCCTGGGCCCCAGGATTCCCTTCTTCCGGGACCAGCCCTCCAGCTTCCTTCAAGCATTGTGCTCCCCGCGCCTCCACCACCAGCTTCAGCCTACTCTCCGTGTCCCTCCAAACCGTTCTGTAACTGGGGGCTTAGCTCAGCTCCCGCTCACTTCTGACCCTCAGGAACACCCACAGCGCAGACCTGCTTAGCACCCAAACAACGCCCTCTCTTTTGCTGAAGACGTGCTGTGTGCCAGGAATCAGTCTTAATTTGTCTCCAGTTCCTACAACAGCATGACCAGGAGAGCATTTTTTACCCACTTGGCACAGATGAAGAAACTGGGATGCCCACCGGGCATGGAGCTGGCCCCGCAGAGTGAGGCAGGAAGTCCAGTGTCTTCAAAGCATCATCCCCTCCACATGCTCCTTTTTGCCCCTGAGGTCCGTGGGGTAAAGGGCTCAAAGGAGTGGAGACAGGGCTCTGGTGACGAGGAACAGCTGTGCCACGCATGCTGCTCTCACGCGCCTCTTCCACACCTCCGCCTGGCAACACTGGTGTCAGAGCCGTCCCTTCCTCCGCCAGGCAGGTCAACAGCAGCGGCCTCGGGGCTTATACTGATGCACACCTAACGGGCTAGCAACACTCACTCTCCTTCTGACCATAATCCTCGTCAGCTGGAAAAACCTGAGCAAGAAAAAGAATCCTCCTCCTTACCCAAGGATCTGAAGTCAGACAGCAACTCTCCTCCCCGCTCCCCCCACCTCTGGGGGCAATAGGGGCACTTTTGGATCTTTCCTCCAGGAACTCTCAGCTCCTGCTGAGCAGTCAGCTGGTGGTGCAAGGCACTTAATCCCTGTCAGGTTCCCTCACATGCACAGTCAGGTAGCGAACCTGGTTCCTCTAGATCATAGGCAAGGAGAGGTGCAAAGCAGAAGGGAGACAGGGGGTGCCTGGCACTCAGACAGACGTCCTCTTTTGCAGGGAGCTGATCACAGGTCTCTGATCGCTCCTGTCACAGACGTGAATGGTCCACCAGTGACAGGGACGCCAGTCTCACACAGGCTCTCTACCAGCATCGGCCTCCAGAGAGATTCACCGCACAGCAGCAAGTGAGGACCAGAAGTGCTGTGGAGACTCCTTTATAATCTCATCCTGAAATGTTTATCCTCCTTTTAAATCTCATTCTGAAATATTTATCCTCTGTATTCTATGATGCCCCTAAGGCATTAGTACAGTCGTAATTTGCCCCACACAACAGCAATGGTTCAACCCAATACACAGAATTGGACTTGTAAGTAAACTGACAAGCATACATAGCTGTTTGCAGGCACTGGTCATCAATGAAGGAGAGTGACCTAGTTTGGGAACCAGTGACCCCTCTGGGAGGACAAAGGGCTCGCAGAGACATGGGAACCCCAAATCTCTCCTGCACCAATCGAGTGCCTGCCAGCAGATCACAGCATCTTTCCAGGATTCTGCTTCCGTCAGGTGATGTGGGCATGATGGTAACGCTGCCTCACGGGTGAGAATGAACAGGGCATCAGGTGTGAGTGGTCACCCTGTAAGCAAGGCAGTGAAGGCCCGTGGGGGTCCAGCCAAGGCAGCCCTCCCAGAGGGGAGACAGCACGCGAGTGACAGGGCCCCAGAAGGAACCCTGCAGAGGCTCCCAGGCCTTCCTTCCTGGAGGAGGCTCCCGAGACCTCCATGGTGCCCCTCCTCTGGGCACGGACCCCTCTGGGCCACCAGGGCCCTTGCATTCAATGCCATCCCCACCCGTCCTCTGCTGTGAGCAGCTCAGCTCACCGCTGGGGCTGACAGCGCTATCCCTGAGCCCAGGGCTTCCGAAGTGGCCCAGGGGCTCCTGCCCGCAGCCGCTACACCAGGGAGCACACACTGCAGGCTTCTTTACGCAGGCGCATGTCGCCCACGTTTAACTTAAATCTCCCCCACCCAGGTCTACCTTCCGCTGCTCTGTTCCTCACAAAGCTGGGCCTCTGACCGGCATAAGGAGGCAGGTGAGGCCTGTCTTGACCAGAGGCCCGGGCCTGGCGTATCACGCCTTGCATCCCACTCCAAGCGGCAACAGGCTGCAGCATCCCTTGTTGCACCAGCTGCCTTTGTTAAACGGGAGAAGTGACTGACCCAAACCCCCTGGGTCACTGGGGGTCACCCGAAAGGCCATGCTGGGGGCCTGGTACCCAGAAAACACACCAGTGGGCACTGGAGCTGGACGGGTCGTGCCCAGGGCACACCTGCCTGCCCATCCCTGTCGTCTCTCCACCCACAGCACTACAGGGTCCCTGCCCTTTGTCACAGAAGGCAGTCTCAGAGCAGGGGCAAGAGGGGCCTTGGAGACCTCAGGGTCCAATGATGCCCACTTCTGAATGGCTTGGGTGAAAGTGGCTTGGTGAAGGTCTTGAGAACACGTCATGCTCCCACACCCCTCTCACCGGCGTCACTGACCCCTGAATCTGTTCACAACTCCACCCCCTTCCACCTCTCCTGACCTCCTCCTGCGAGACCCCAGGACAGAGTCCTCTCACCCAGGCCATCAGTCAAGGTCAGAAGCAGAAGAGCTCACACTCAAAGCTGGGGAGGGGCGCAGCGGGGTCAGGGCTGACGCATCAGTTCTAGAACCGCCCCCCTCTGCCTTTTTCCTGTTCACACTCCCTCCAAGGGAAACCCGCAAGATATGAAGTGAATGCAGGTGGTGGTTGATTTTATGTGCCAACTTGACTGACCGCAAGACATCCAGATTAAACATGCTTCTCAATGTGTATTTCTGGACGAGACAACTATTTGCATCACTGAACCTAGTAAAGCAGATGCCTCCCCTAAAGTGGGTGGACATCACCCAACCCCTTGAGAGACTGAACACAGAGATATAAACATGGACAGACAGACACAGAGACAGAGAGACAAAGAGACTACATATGGACAGAAACGGATGCATCCTTCTACCTATCCATCTCTCTGTCATCTAGCCTACTGGTTCTGTTTCTTTGGAGAGCCCTAATACGACGCCCCATGACCTTTTAGGGTCTGTCAGTTTTTCTGAGTACTCCCAGAGACCCAGTGAAAGTAAAAGTGTTAGTCACTGAGTTGTGTCCAACTTTTGTGACCCCATGGATGTGGCCCGCCAGGCTCCTCTTGTCCATGAGATTCTCCAGGCAACAACACTGGAGTGGGTTGCCATGCGTTTCTCCAGGGGATCTTTCTGAGCCAGGGATTTACCCTGGGTTTCCTGCATCGCAGGCAGATTCTTTACCGTCTGAGCCACCAGGGTAGCCCCAGGACCTAAGTAAGACGCCTTCCAGAAACAGCCTCACGGCCCTGAGAGCACTCAGTGTAAAACAGGCAAGAGTTGGGAAGGACACAGTTTCTGTAAGCAGTCCTGCCTTTGGTGGTCTCTGCCAAAGGTCTCACCTTTCAGATTCAGCTGACCCAGCTGGTAAAAGTACTGATTTCGGGGACAGGTACCTCATGATGGGAAGACTGCAGGTCTCTGCGTATCTCCCTGTGTGCGTGCGCGCACACACACACACACACACACACGTGCATTCATGTTGGTCACAAGGGTGTGCCGTGTGCCTATAGCTTGTCCTTACATTCTAAACTTTAAAAGCCAAGAATGCTTGTTATACATTATTAACAGTCTTGTGTTGCAATATTTCTGGAGGCCTCAGAGGACAGAGCTGGTATTCAAAATTCTGCCCACGGGCAGAACCTGAAAGGAAGTGGGAACCATGAGCAGAGGAAGCCCACAGGACTGCAGGGCACACCTCAGGGAGGACCTGGGGCACCAAGCAAGGAGGCCTGGGATGTGCTGGGAATGTCACCTCAAAGCACAGGCAAACTTACATTCCCACATGTAAAACAGATGGCCAAAGGGAATTTGCTGTATGTATGAGGAAACTCAAACAGGGGCTCTGTCAACCTAGAGGAGTGGGATGGGGTGGGAGATGGGAGGGGGTTCAGGAGCGAGGGGACACATGTATACCTGTGTTGAGGTCTGACAGAAAACAGAATTCTGTAGAGCGATTATCTTTCAATACAAAATAAATTTTTAAAAAGCCCTGGTGCGTCAGAACGTGTCCCTTCAGAGGAGGCGGCAGCAGGCAGGCGGCAGGGGAAGCGGCGCCCTGACTGGCGGCATCGACTCAGGGAGGAGCGGCCGCAGGACTCCGGGGACGGCCCTCTCACCAGGGAAGGGTAGGGACAGCCTGCCAGGGCAGGAAGCCCAGGGCCCCGCACTCGCTGTGCCAGGGCTGAGCCCAGAAGGCGCTGCTCAGAGCCCAGGGCAGAGCAGGTCAGACCAGCAGGGGCTCCGGCCCACGGACTGAGCAAGCAGTGCAAACAGCACCTCTGAAACACCATCTATCATTCACTCATTGGCATTCACTCATCGGAGGCACTCATTGGCACATCTTTTGTGGAAGGTGATCTGTATTTGTGACCCCCAAAAAAAGTGTCAATTAGTGAATTACTGAAATATCTGCTTCCGTCAGGAGAACAAGAGGAACACAGCAACTGATTATTATCCTACTCGGGTTGGAAAACAGAGGAAATAAAAATAGAAAACTAAGTACCTCCACATGTAAATCAGTACCACTTGGCTTCTCAGACCTGAATCCCCCAGTGATGTTGTCAAAATGAGATCCTGCCTCTGTGGGGCTGACAGGCCTGGTACTCTGCATTTCTCCCTGGCCTAAGATTCCACCCACCAACCTCTGGACCAGGACCTAGGAACACAAGGAATTACACGTATATGATAGTTTTTCCGATGTAAACATTGGTGCATGGTGAGCTTCCAGGACCAAGGATGCCGTATCTGGTGATCTTAGCCATCCTTAATGTCTGATAGCTGAGACACATGGGTCACTGCCAAGAATGCCCCATCTGTGACAATGGAAACCATTGGGCACTGCCCTCAGATTCAAGCAGCCCAAGATGCCTTCCAGCCTGCCAGCTGCAAAGGATAGCTCTGCAGCATGACTGGCACATGCCTGTGAGGAGGCTGCAGACATAAATAAAGTCTTGTTTCTTGATTATTTTCCTTTTGCAAGCTTGGCCTTTACAACCATCCTGGGATTTGAGGTGAAGCATCTCCAGAGATGAGAGATACTGAAGAGAACAAGAAGAGATGGAAAGAATACATGGAAAAACCGTACAAAAACTATCTTAATGAATTGGATAAGGCAATGGTGTGATCAGTCACCCACAATCAGACATTCTAGAGTGGGAAGTCAGGAGAGTCACAGGAAGCACTGCTGTCAATAAAGCTAGTGGATGTGATGGCATTCCAGCAGAGCTATTAAAATCCCTAAAAGATGATGCTATCAAACTGCTGCACTCAATATGTCAGCAAATCTGGAAGACCCAGCAGTGGCCACGGGACTGGAAAAGGTCAGTCCTTACCCCAATTCCCAAGAAGTGTAGTACCAAAAGAATGTGCTAACCATCAGACAACTGCACTCGTCTCTCCCATAGTAACGTCTGCTTAAAATCTTGCATGCTAGGCTTCAGCATTACATGAAACAAGAACTTCCAGATGTCCAAGCTGGGTTTAGGAAAGACAGAGGAACCAGAGGTGAAACTGCCAACATTTGTTGGATCATAGAGAAAGCAAAGGAATTCCAGAAAAACACCTACCTCTGTTTCATCAACTATGCTAAAGCCTTTGACTGTGTGAATCACAACAAACTGTGGGAAACTCTTAAAGAGAAGGAAATACCAGACTATCTTACTTGTCTCCTGAGAAACCTGTATGCAGGTCAGGAAGCAACAGTTAGAACCCTGCCTGTATGGAACATCCAATTGGTTCAGGACTGAGAAAGGAGGAGGACAGAGCTGTCTGCTGTCACCTTGTTTGTTTAACTTATACGCTCAGCACATCATGAGAAAGACTGGACTGGATGAGTTACAAGCTGGCATTAAGATAGGCAGGAGAAACATCAACAACCTTCAGTTCAATTCACTCGCTCAGTCATGTCCAACCCTTCATGACCCCTTGGACTGCAGTACACCAGGCTTCACTGTACATCACCAACTCCCGGAAATTCAGGTCCATCAAGTTGGTGATGCCATCCAACCATCTCATCCTGTCATCCCCTTCTCCTCCCACCTTCAGTCTTTCCCAGCATCAGGGTGTTTTCTACTGAGTCAGTTCTTCGCATCAGGTGGCCAAAGTACTGGAGCCTCATCATTAGCATCAGTCCTTCCAATGAATATTCAGGACTGATCTCCTTTAGGATGGACTGGTTGGATCTTCTTGCAGTCCAAGGACTTTCAAGAGTCTTCTCCAGCATCACAATTCAAAAGCACCAATTTTTTGGCACTCAGCTATCTTTATACTCTAACTCTCACATCTATACATGACTATTGGAAAAACCATAGCTTTGACTAGACAGACCTTTGTTGGCCAAGTAATGTCTCTGCTTTTTAATATGNCAGCCCATGGGGTCACATAGAGTTGGACACAACTGGGCAACTGAACAACGAACAACATTTCCAGAAAGCCCTGGCGGTCTGTGGACCCTGGTGATGACATTGGCACTGCAGCACGGGGCGTCGCGTCTGCTGAGCTCAGCACCGCAGCTCCTGGGCTGCAGGTAGAGCCCTAACAGTCCCCAGCATGTGAGGCCAGCATCCTCCCTTCCTTTGTAGAGTACCTGCCAACAGCTATGATATGTGAACAAGGATTCCTTCTTAAAACTGGGGCTTCCCCTCTGAAGCATGTAGCCCTGCCCTGTGAAGCAGTCAGGAGCAGCCCCCGGGATGCTGTGTGTCCAACCCACTCCTGTGCTTCTGAACCAGGGAGGTGGGTTAAAGCTGCAGACCCCACATCCCAGACCCACAGGCCTGGACTCCACATCACACCCAGGCCTCCTCAGGACCCCACACAACCCCCACCAGCACTCAGCTCTCCAGCTTTCTCCTGCCGCTCTGGACTCACTGAGCCCAAAGCAATGCCTCCAACTTGGGACAGACCTGTTGGGTGTATTATGAGGCTTCTTCTGCACACAGAGGCCCACAGGGGCTGCGTGTGCCCCCCTCAGAGGCCTTCCAGGGCAGAGGCAGGGGCAGGAGGGGAGGAGGACTGGATACTGCGCCCATCTTGCAGGTGCTGAAACTGAGGCCTGAGAGATTATATGACCCTCTTGGGTCACCAGCCAGGAACTGCAGAACCCAAAGCCTGCTCCCCACAGTGCTCCCGCAGCCGAGCCTGCCCAGGCCGCCTTCGTGGACCAACTGCCCGCGGCATGTTCCTTCCTAGCCCCTCTGAGGACCGTGGCCCCTCCCAGGCAGGGCTCTCCTCTGAGTCAGGAAGATGGGGTGGGGCGAGCCAGCCACCGCCTGTCGGGTAAAAAGCTGGCATGTCAGGAAGCCACGTGCCGCTTCGCAGGTCACGGAAGGTCGGCATCTCTCCCACTCTGTGGACCGAGGGGCTGGAACCTGCAGTCGGCCTCCCCAGCCCTGCCTGCCTCGCCTGTAACTGGGTTTTCCTTAGAGAGTCTTGGGGGAACAGGGCAGGCAGGGCTGACACGCGCAGAGGAGTGCAGGCCTGGGGTCACCCCCTGAGGAGCACAGGCAGGGAGGGTGGGTGGTGCCCCGGCAGCTTTAGTCAGGCTGCAGCCTCGTGTGACCGCACCCCAGCCATAGCGCAGCTCACCGAGCCTGCTGGCCCCAAGTGGGCGGGTGCTTTCTGCCTTCATCATGGTGCCCAGCACACAGAGTGCCGCAAAGCCAGCTTTTTCACTCTCCTCTTTCACTTTCATCAAGAGGCTCTTTAGTTCCTCTTTACTTTCTGCCCATAGGGTGGTGTCATCTGCATATTTGAGGTTACTGATATTTCTCCTGGCAATCCTGATCCCAGCTTGTGCTTCATCCAACCCAACATTTCACATGATGTACTCTGTATATAAGTTAAATTAGCAGGGTGACAATATACAGCCTTAATGTACTACTTTACCAATCTGGAACCAGTCTGTTGTCCCATGTCCAGTTCTAAGTGTTGTTTCTTGACCTACAACCAGATTTCTCAGGAGGCAGGTAAGGTAAGTGGTCTGATATTCCCATGTCTTGACGAATTTTCCACAGTTTGTTGTGATCTACACAGTCAAAGACTTTGGCGTACATGGAACCAGTCTGTTGTCCCATGTCCAGTTCTAAGTGTTGTTTCTTGACCTACAACCAGATTTCTCAGGAGGCAGGTAAGGTAAGTGGTCTGATATTCCCATGTCTTGACGAATTTTCCACAGTTTGTTGTGATCTACACAGTCAAAGACTTTGGCGTACTCAATAAAGCAGAAGTAGATGTTTTTCTGGAATTCTCTTGCTTTTTCTATGATCCAACTGATGTTGGCAATTTGATCTCTGGTTCCTCTGCTTTTTCTAAATCCAGCTTGAACATCTAGAAGTTCATGGTTTACGTACTGTTGAAGTGAACAACCTCAGATATGGGAACGATACCACTCTAAGGGCAAAAAGTGAAGAGGAAGGAAAGAACCTCTTGATAACGGTGAAGGAAGAGAGTGAAAAAGCTGGCTTAAAACTAAACAGTAAAGAAATTAATATCATGGCACCTGGCCCCATTACTTCATGGCAAATAGAAGGGGAGAAGCAGAGACAGATTCCCTCTCCTTACACTCTAAAATCACCACGGACGATGACCGCACCCATAAAATCAGGTGATTGCTGCTTGGCAACAAAGCCATGACAAATCTAGACTGCGTTAAAAGGCAAGCACATCACTTTGCCAATAAAGGTTCATATAGTCAAGATTATGGTCTTCCCAGTTGTCATGTATGATTGTAAAAGCTTGGCCATAAGGAAGGCAGAGTGCTGAAGAATTGATGCCTTCAAACTGCGGTGCTGGAGAAGACTCCTTAGAGTCCCTTGGACAGGGAGATCAAACCAGTCAATCTTAAAGACACCAATCCTGAATATTGGAAGGACTGATGCTGAAGCTCCAGTATTTTGGTCACCTGATGAGAAGAGCCAACTCATGGGAAAAGTCCCTGATACTGAGAAAGACCAGGGCACAAGAGGGCAGAAGGAGAAAGGGCATCAGAGGATGCGATGGTTGGATGCCTTCACGGATGCAATGGACATGAACGTCGACAAACTCTTGGAGATGGTGAGAGACAGGGAGGCCTGGAGCACTGCAGCCCATGGGGTCACATAGAGTTGGACACAACTGGGCAACTGAACAACGAACAACATTTCCAGAAAGCCCTGGCGGTCTGTGGACCCTGGTGATGACATTGGCACTGCAGCACGGGGCGTCGCGTCTGCTGAGCTCAGCACCGCAGCTCCTGGGCTGCAGGTAGAGCCCTAACAGTCCCCAGCATGTGAGGCCAGCATCCTCCCTTCCTTTGTAGAGTACCTGCCAACAGCTATGATATGTGAACAAGGATTCCTTCTTAAAACTGGGGCTTCCCCTCTGAAGCATGTAGCCCTGCCCTGTGAAGCAGTCAGGAGCAGCCCCCGGGATGCTGTGTGTCCAACCCACTCCTGTGCTTCTGAACCAGGGAGGTGGGTTAAAGCTGCAGACCCCACATCCCAGACCCACAGGCCTGGACTCCACATCACACCCAGGCCTCCTCAGGACCCCACACAACCCCCACCAGCACTCAGCTCTCCAGCTTTCTCCTGCCGCTCTGGACTCACTGAGCCCAAAGCAATGCCTCCAACTTGGGACAGACCTGTTGGGTGTATTATGAGGCTTCTTCTGCACACAGAGGCCCACAGGGGCTGCGTGTGCCCCCCTCAGAGGCCTTCCAGGGCAGAGGCAGGGGCAGGAGGGGAGGAGGACTGGATACTGCGCCCATCTTGCAGGTGCTGAAACTGAGGCCTGAGAGATTATATGACCCTCTTGGGTCACCAGCCAGGAACTGCAGAACCCAAAGCCTGCTCCCCACAGTGCTCCCGCAGCCGAGCCTGCCCAGGCCGCCTTCGTGGACCAACTGCCCGCGGCATGTTCCTTCCTAGCCCCTCTGAGGACCGTGGCCCCCCCAGGCAGGGCTCTCCTCTGAGTCAGGAAGATGGGGTGGGGCGAGCCAGCCACCGCCTGTCGGGTAAAAAGCTGGCATGTCAGGAAGCCACGTGCCGCTTCGCAGGTCACGGAAGGTCGGCATCTCTCCCACTCTGTGGACCGAGGGGCTGGAACCTGCAGTCGGCCTCCCCAGCCCTGCCTGCCTCGCCTGTAACTGGGTTTTCCTTAGAGAGTCTTGGGGGAACAGGGCAGGCAGGGCTGACACGCGCAGAGGAGTGCAGGCCTGGGGTCACCCCCTGAGGAGCACAGGCAGGGAGGGTGGGAGGTGCCCCGGCAGCTTTAGTCAGGCTGCAGCCTCGTGTGACCGCACCCCAGCCATAGCGCAGCTCACCGAGCCTGCTGGCCCCAAGTGGGCGGGTGCTTTCTGCCTTCATCATGGTGCCCAGCACACAGAGTGCCGCCATCTGCACAAGAAGGGGCCTTTCAGCGCCTGCGGGTCCTCCCGGCTCCCCATCAGCACCTGGCCCCCATCCCCTGTGTGTGTGTGTGTCGTGGAGCGGGGGGCTGGTCCTCCCGGCTACTCACCAGCACCTGGGTCCCACCCCGTGTGTCTGTCGGGGTGGGGGGGAGGCGGGGCAAGATGGGTGGTCCTCCCAGTTCCTCCTCAGCACCTGGACCCCACCCTCTGTGTGTGTCGGCGGGGGATTGGGGGAGTGGTGATGGGGGGTGATCCTCCCAGCTCCTCACCAGCACCTGGACCCCGTGTGTGTGTGTGTGTGTGTGGGGTGTGTGTGTGTGTCCCCACCCCCTGTGTGTGTGTCACCAGGGGGTTGGGGGGGTGGTGGTGGGGGGTGGTCCTCCCAGCTCCTCACCAGCACCTGGACCCCGTGTGTGTGTGCGGTGTGTGTGTGTCAGCAAGGGGGGGTGGTTCTCCCAGCTCCTCACCAGCACCTGGACCCCGTGTGTGTGTGTGTGTGTGTGTGTGTCCTCACCAGCACCGTGTGTGTGTGTGTGTGTGTGTGTGTGTGTGTGTGTTCAGAGCACATTCTAGTCGGGTATTTGGACAGTGATTGGTTTCCTTCATGAGGTTCTGGCCTGGGAGCTGTCCCTTAACTTCACCACGATGCCCTAAAGTGCCTGCCTCGCCACTGGCTTTCGAGCCGGGCGCCAGGGTGAAGGCTGCAAGGTCGCTTGGCTGTGACTCCCGCTCTGGCACTGCAGCCGCCAGTGCGCCCAGGGCCGACCTCAGGGGAGAGACGTGCCGGAACCTCCGCCGCACCAGGAAGGCGCGAGCAGGGCCTGCCAGGTGCCATCTAGGGAGCGTGGGTCCAGCCCCCACAGGCTGAGCCCAGGATCCGGAGCTGCAGAGATGCAGGAGGGGGCTGCAGGGCCAGCCGTGAGCCAGAACGGGGCCAACCAGTTCTCCAGACTGACCACCTCCTCTGCGAGAGAGGAAGGCAGTGTTCTTATCTCAGGGCCCTGGGAACCTTGGGGAGCACGGACAGCCCAGCACCTTCCCCCACCCCAGGCAGGCAGAGTGCTGGGGTTCCATGCATCCCCAGGGTGGGTCCGGGTCAACCAGAGTAGAAAGTGGTTCAGCGCTGGCCAAGTGAGCTGGAGAGACCAACGCCCCAGGCATGTCACCGGCAGAGTTCCCAGTTCTGAAAGCAGGCGAGAGGAGGGGAGGTGCTCTCTTGCAGAGGCACATATTCGGGACAGACCCCACGGGACTGCCCGAGCGCGTGCATGGAAGGGCCCTGGGTGTCCCCACGGAGGTGACAATTCGTGAGGGGCTACATCCCAGGGGGAGTCAGGCATAGCGCTGCAGAAGCTTCAGACTGGAGCAACTCTCTGCCCTCAGGAGGGCCAGCCCATTGGGCACCCTGTGCGTGGGTGGAGACGGCCGGGGGTGGCCGGCCTGGGACTGGGTACAGCGCAGAGGGGCCATGACTTGGTTGGGGCGGGGGGTGAAGGGAGGGTTGCAGAGCGCTCCTCGAGGCCGTGGGGCCGGTACGAGAAGGAGGGGTATCCAGGCCGCCCGCTCCTGCCACAGCAGCTCAGCGCGGACCTTTTCTCTGAAAGGTACAATCAGTGGAACAAACAGCTGCCTCTGCTTAGAATAAAAGCAAACACCTTTTTTGCCTCTCAAGCCACAGGAGTGGAGTCAGAAGAACATGCTCCAAACTGGGCAGGAAGCCCAGCTGGGTCCTGTATGGCGCTGCCACCGTGGGACCCCAGACTCACCTTGCCCAATCTGAGCATGGCCACGCTGCCCCCCAACCCCAATCCAGAGGCGGCACACAGCACAGCCCAGGCCTCCTCATCCGGAACCTTCCACAGCACTGGCCCAGGCTCCCTGGGGGCAGCCCTACACCCTGCCTGCCCTCTGCCTGCGCTAAGCCAAGAGGCTGGGCCGCGCTGTGTGCCACAGGGGATCTGGGTGACTCAGGGGTCCCTGCGCCTCCCTCGAGAGAATCAGGAGCAGCAGTGACAGAGAGGCCTGGCACACGCTGAGCACTGGGGGGGAGCCCGCTGGGACCACCACGCAGGGCTGGGGGGTGCGGGTGGGCTCCTCATGAGAGGGGTCACAGCTCTCTCACCACTGACAGGGCCCCCCCATCCGGTCCCGGGGTCTGCGGGGCCAGCATCTCCTGTCCACAGGTGCCAGGCAGCTGTCACAGACTCCCAGCTTCCCGGGAGCATGATGTGCAGGATGGCGCCCCTCCCTGAAGCCAAGCCCCCCAGGGCTCCAGTCTCTCTGGTGCTTGAGACAGAAGTCCTACCCAAGCTCAGGGCCCCGCCCTGTGGGCACAACTTCCCTGCGCACCTCGGCCTGCAGAGCCTGCCCACAGCGTATCTACTCAGGGCGCCACACTCGGGACCCTCCAAGGGGTTTCCAGTGCTGAGGGTGGATGCCCCTCAGTCTCACCCTTGCAGCCTCACAAAGTCAGTCCTCACAAGACTTCCCGCCTGATGGTCAAGGTTCCAGAATGCTCAACCAAGGATGGATGACTGAAGTTCCTTCCAAAACAAACCTAGATCTGCAGGCCTTTGAAGCCGGCCTTCTTCACCACCCAAAAGGGCCCACATCTAATCACCGGCAGGAGGAGCTACTGAAAAGTCACTCATTAGAAGTACATGAGAGTAAATTTTTTCCTTTTTTCTCAAAGACACAAGACTCACAGAAGGATATTTGTTTGCGTTAGCATTAGGTGTATGTGTGCATACAACAAAGAATGATTTTGAAGCTTAGGCCCAATACTAAACTTACAAAAACCCACAGAGATGTAGCTCAGAGCCCACTCTCTGGAAGAGAGAGGATTCCTGGTGGCTAGCAATGACAAGTTTTTAGAGGGGGCAGAAAGAGGAAAGCATCCAGTCACAGCTGCTACCTAGCAAGCAGCTCTACTGGAAACCAACAAACTTCAGCCTGACTTCAGCTGCGTGACAACACCCATCAGTCCCGCTAGGTAGAATCCCAGTGCCTTCTGCAGCACAGGTTACTCATGGGCACTGCTGGGAAAGCCCCAGTGTATCTCAATATGGTTTAAACCCAGTTTAGATGTCAAGAGCATGGTTTCATCCACACCCAAGTGGGTAACAGTGTAGCACAGCTCCCCTCCCCTTACAGACAGACCCCCTGCAAGTTAGACAGGCTGAGGCCTGGGACCCTTTGCTGAAGTGCCTGCACCTGAACAAATGTTTCCTCAATCTACAAAATATCAAGAACCTATAAGTTACAAAAATAACTGTGTGCATGCACAGTTGGGACAAATTATGGACAAGACGCAAAAAGACCAAAAAAAAAAAAAAAAAAGTGTGTGTGTCACCAGGGGGTTGGGGGGGTGGTGGTGGGGGGTGGTCCTCCCAGCTCCTCACCAGCACCTGGACCCCGTGTGTGTGTGCGGTGTGTGTGTGTCAGCAAGGGGGGGTGGTTCTCCCAGCTCCTCACCAGCACCTGGACCCCGTGTGTGTGTGTGTGTGTGTGTGTGTCCTCACCAGCACCGTGTGTGTGTGTGTGTGTGTGTGTGTGTGTGTGTGTTCAGAGCACATTCTAGTCGGGTATTTGGACAGTGATTGGTTTCCTTCATGAGGTTCTGGCCTGGGAGCTGTCCCTTAACTTCACCACGATGCCCTAAAGTGCCTGCCTCGCCACTGGCTTTCGAGCCGGGCGCCAGGGTGAAGGCTGCAAGGTCGCTTGGCTGTGACTCCCGCTCTGGCACTGCAGCCGCCAGTGCGCCCAGGGCCGACCTCAGGGGAGAGACGTGCCGGAACCTCCGCCGCACCAGGAAGGCGCGAGCAGGGCCTGCCAGGTGCCATCTAGGGAGCGTGGGTCCAGCCCCCACAGGCTGAGCCCAGGATCCGGAGCTGCAGAGATGCAGGAGGGGGCTGCAGGGCCAGCCGTGAGCCAGAACGGGGCCAACCAGTTCTCCAGACCGACCACCTCCTCTGCGAGAGAGGAAGGCAGTGTTCTTATCTCAGGGCCCTGGGAACCTTGGGGAGCACGGACAGCCCAGCACCTTCCCCCACCCCAGGCAGGCAGAGTACTGGGGTTCCATGCATCCCCAGGGTGGGTCCGGGTCAACCAGAGTAGAAAGTGGTTCAGCGCTGGCCAAGTGAGCTGGAGAGACCAACGCCCCAGGCATGTCACCGGCAGAGTTCCCAGTTCTGAAAGCAGGCGAGAGGAGGGGAGGTGCTCTCTTGCAGAGGCACATATTCGGGACAGACCCCACGGGACTGCCCGAGCGCGTGCATGGAAGGGCCCTGGGTGTCCCCACGGAGGTGACAATTCGTGAGGGGCTACATCCCAGGGGGAGTCAGGCATAGCGCTGCAGAAGCTTCAGACTGGAGCAACTCTCTGCCCTCAGGAGGGCCAGCCCATTGGGCACCCTGTGCGTGGGTGGAGACGGCCGGGGGTGGCCGGCCTGGGACTGGGTACAGCGCAGAGGGGCCATGACTTGGTTGGGGCGGGGGGTGAAGGGAGGGTTGCAGAGCGCTCCTCGAGGCCGTGGGGCCGGTACGAGAAGGAGGGGTATCCAGGCCGCCCGCTCCTGCCACAGCAGCTCAGCGCGGACCTTTTCTCTGAAAGGTACAATCAGTGGAACAAACAGCTGCCTCTGCTTAGAATAAAAGCAAACACCTTTTTTGCCTCTCAAGCCACAGGAGTGGAGTCAGAAGAACATGCTCCAAACTGGGCAGGAAGCCCAGCTGGGTCCTGTATGGCGCTGCCACCGTGGGACCCCAGACTCACCTTGCCCAATCTGAGCATGGCCACGCTGCCCCCCAACCCCAATCCAGAGGCGGCACACAGCACAGCCCAGGCCTCCTCATCCGGAACCTTCCACAGCACTGGCCCAGGCTCCCTGGGGGCAGCCCTACACCAGGCCTGCCCTCTGCCTGCGCTAAGCCAAGAGGCTGGGCCGCGCTGTGTGCCACAGGGGATCTGGGTGACTCAGGGGTCCCTGCGCCTCCCTCGAGAGAATCAGGAGCAGCAGTGACAGAGAGGCCTGGCACACGCTGAGCACTGGGGGGGAGCCCGCTGGGACCACCACGCAGGGCTGGGGGGTGCGGGTGGGCTCCTCATGAGAGGGGTCACAGCTCTCTCACCACTGACAGGGCCCCCCCATCCGGTCCCGGGGTCTGCGGGGCCAGCATCTCCTGTCCACAGGTGCCAGGCAGCTGTCACAGACTCCCAGCTTCCCGGGAGCATGATGTGCAGGATGGCGCCCCTCCCTGAATCCAAGCCCCCCAGGGCTCCAGTCTCTCTGGTGCTTGAGACAGAAGTCCTACCCAAGCTCAGGGCCCCGCCCTGTGGGCACAACTTCCCTGCGCACCTCGGCCTGCAGAGCCTGCCCACAGCGTATCTACTCAGGGCGCCACACTCGGGACCCTCCAAGGGGTTTCCAGTGCTGAGGGTGGATGCCCCTCAGTCTCACCCTTGCAGCCTCACAAAGTCAGTCCTCACAAGACTTCCCGCCTGATGGTCAAGGTTCCAGAATGCTCAACCAAGGATGGATGACTGAAGTTCCTTCCAAAACAAACCTAGATCTGCAGGCCTTTGAAGCCGGCCTTCTTCACCACCCAAAAGGGCCCACATCTAATCACCGGCAGGAGGAGCTACTGAAAAGTCACTCATTAGAAGTACATGAGAGTAAATTTTTTCCTTTTTTCTCAAAGACACAAGACTCACAGAAGGATATTTGTTTGCGTTAGCATTAGGTGTATGTGTGCATACAACAAAGAATGATTTTGAAGCTTAGGCCCAATACTAAACTTACAAAAACCCACAGAGATGTAGCTCAGAGCCCACTCTCTGGAAGAGAGAGGATTCCTGGTGGCTAGCAATGACAAGTTTTTAGAGGGGGCAGAAAGAGGAAAGCATCCAGTCACAGCTGCTACCTAGCAAGCAGCTCTACTGGAAACCAACAAACTTCAGCCTGACTTCAGCTGCGTGACAACACCCATCAGTCCCGCTAGGTAGAATCCCAGTGCCTTCTGCAGCACAGGTTACTCATGGGCACTGCTGGGAAAGCCCCAGTGTATCTCAATATGGTTTAAACCCAGTTTAGATGTCAAGAGCATGGTTTCATCCACACCCAAGTGGGTAACAGTGTAGCACAGCTCCCCTCCCCTTACAGACAGACCCCCTGCAAGTTAGACAGGCTGAGGCCTGGGACCCTTTGCTGAAGTGCCTGCACCTGAACAAATGTTTCCTCAATCTACAAAATATCAAGAACCTATAAGTTACAAAAATAACTGTGTGCATGCACAGTTGGGACAAATTATGGACAAGACGCAAAAAGACCAAAAAAAAAAAAAAAACCACCACCAATCAACTGCTACGTCTGAAGAGCCAACAGCAACACATGGGGTTGGGACAAAAGCAGGGTATCGCCCCTGCCCCTGCACACAGCACCACCGAAGGGCTGGCAAACCACCTGTGCTACCGCTCCAGCCCGAACCCTGGACACATCCCCCACCGCCACACAGGAAGTAACGTACTGGGACCAGCTTGCCCTGCACCCCTCGGGGGAGCAGAGAGGCCTGTTGCTTGTCCTCGCCCTCACTGCTGCAGCAGGGGCCCCAATGAAGGCTGGCCTGGATTTGGTGTCCGGCCTCTTTCAGTTTTCTCTTGACTGGGGAAGGCCAAGAACCCCAGTGGGCCTGGTTCACAGGACACCACAATGACCATGCAGAGGTGGATGCGGACCCCTGCTCTGTTCACATGCATGGGGGCCAGACACTCAGCAGCAGTCTCACCAGTGCAGGAACTAGCGCTGCCTTCCATGGAGGAGCCCACGCAGACGGAAGGCTTTATGTAACTTCCCCTATAACTGTTGCTGAAGTGAGGACCTCGATTCTTTTTTTCTTATAAACCACACTTAATTAATCACAAATTCTTATTGATCTTGCTCTTTAAGTATTTCCTAAGTATAACTCATCTTGTTCATTTCCACAATTATTGTTCTAATTTTAGGCCATTACCATTTCTTGACTAGATCATTGCAGTATTTCCCTATTGGTTTCCTTGCCTTAAAAAAATTAATTTATTTTAATTGGAGATTAATTACTTTACAATATCATGGTAGTTTTACACTGACATGAATCAGCCATGTGGGTGTACATGTATCCCCCATCCTGAACCACCCTCCCACCTCCCTCCCCTCTGCATCCCTCAGGGTCATCCCAGGGAACCAGCTTTGAGCGCCCTGTTTCATGCATCAAACCTGGACTGAAAATCTATTTCACATATGGTAATATACATGTTTCAATGCTATTCTCTCAAATCATCCCACCCTCGCCTTCTCTCACAGAGTCCAAAAGTCTGTTCTTTATATACGAGTCTCTTTTGCTGTCTTGCATATAGGGTAATCATTACCATCTTTCTAAATTCCATATATATGCATTCAGTTCAGTTCAGTTTAGTCGCTCAGTCATGTCCGACTCTCTGCGACCTCATGAATCCCAACATGCCAGGCCTCCCTGTCCATCACCAACTCCCGGAGTTCAACTCAGACTCAGGTCTATCAAGTCAGTGATGCCATCCAGCCATCTCATCCTCTGTNGACTGTAGCCTACCAGGCTCCTCTGTTCATGGGATTTTCCAGGCAATAGTACTGGAGTGGATTGCCATTTAGAAGAGATTAAATAAGAGCCTGCTGAATAAATGAAGTGTCTATAATAGTGCCTGGTACAGGGTAGGTTTTGGTAAATGTTTGTTGAATCATCCAGCAAAATCATCCATTTATTCAAATGAATGAGAAATTTCAAGCCATAGAACAGAAATTATTTGCTCAGGTGCACACAAATAATTGAAAGTCTATAATACTTCTACTTTATTTGTCAGAGTGTTGGATAACCATTGGTTGGCCCCTAATACTGAGTGAGCTAGCTATCCAATCAATGTTATCCAACAAGCATACCTACTTGGTGAAGATGGAGAACTTACTTTGGAGGGCTCTCATGGCTATGCTGTTTTAAGGCCAATTAACTGGTGCCTGACATCTTCCAGTAAATCTAAATGAAGTGCATCCTTGTGAATTCTAACTTCAAGTGAGTTTAATTGAACTTGAGAGAGAAGATACCATTGAGTGAATAAAATGAAAATGAAATAATTGAATATTTTCCCAGAATTGTATTTGAAATCTGCTTCAACAATAGGTGGCTTGGAACCCAATCTGCTTGTGGTTAATATTTAGAGAAGGAGGAGGAGGATTTAAATGTCAGTTTGTAGCCACTAGGACGGTAAATGCAGCAGCCAACTGTTCGATTACTGGATGTCAGCTCTACTTGGTCTTCAAAATCTTTTTTTAAGTTGGAAGTTAAATAATGTGGTCAAGAGAATTAGGATAAGTCTGGATGACTAAATAACAAAAAAAAATCTCTCCTTATTCCCCTCACTCTTGCAACACACACAAAAAGAGAGCAGTTCTGTTGATTTGAGACTGTAGATATTTTGATGGGCTAAATTAACTGGTTACACATTAAAATGTTGAGTCCTTTATTAAATAGCTATACACTGAAGGCTTGCCATTTCTAGGTACCGTGGGAGGTAGATGATTGAACAAGATTCAGTCTGTGGCCTTAAGGAACTTTATGTTCAGTAAGTGAGATGAGACCAGAGAATAAATGTGGATAGAAAAAGTAAATATACATACTGCTAAAGCAACCCTGAGTGCTGAAGAAATGTGAAGTTCTGACTGAAAGCAAAGATCTCCTCTTAGAGGGGATGGTATTTGAGCTTTAAATATGTACAGGGGAAAAGAAAGCAAGGAACCTGTTTGGAAGATGATGAAGTATTAATGGGGCTGATGTAGGAGATTTGTGGAATGAGATCCTGTGAAATAAGGTAGATGTCATTCAGTTATAGAAGCTTTGAATGGGTTTGTACTTCATTCATTAGGCAGCCTCCCTTGACCAAATAGGGAGGATGAGCATGAATATAAATGTAATGCTCAGCATCGCTGGTCATCAGAGAAAGGGAAATAAAAACCACAATGACACACCACCTTAAAGCCATGTTCGGTTCAGTTCAGTTGCTCAGTCATGTCTGACTCTTTGAGACCCCATGAACTGCCAGGCCTCCGTGTCCATCACCAACTCCCAGAGTCCACCCAAACCCATATCCATTGAGTCGGTGATGCCATCCAGCCATCTCATCCTCTGTTGCCGCCTCTCGTTCCCTCAATCTTACTCAGCATCAGCATCTTTTCCAATGAGTCAGCTCTTTGTATCAAGTAGCCAAAGTATTTGAGCTTCAGTGTCAGTCCTTCTAATGAATATTCAGGGTTGATTTCCTTTAGGATTGACTGGTTTGATTTCCTTGTCATCCAAGGGACTCTCAGGACTCTCCTCCAGCACCGCAGTTGGAAAGCATATGATTGGTATACCACATGCTTCTACTAATCTGAGATATCTAAAGTAGTCAGATTTGTAAAAACAGGAAATGAAAAAGTAGAGTGGTAGTGTGAGGGCCTGAGGGGAGGAGGAAGTGGGGAGCAGCTATTAATGAGTATAGAGTTTTCAGGTTTTCAAGAAGAAAAATTTCTGGAGGTCTGCTTCACATTAATGTGAGTGTATTTAACACTGTGGAACTGTAGGATGGTAAATTTTATATTTTGTATTTTTTCTTACCACAATAGAAAGAATACAGATGTAGTAGGTGGTGAGAGTTGCATTGGGGTTGAAAGGGAGAGGAAACAGGAAATCATTTTAGAGGTGTTTGTCCAAGGCCTCGTGAAAGGGACAAAGGCAGGGAGGGGAAGAAGGGAGAGAAGCAATCAAGGAGGAATTAGCAGGATTTGGCATCTACTGGACACTGGATTGAGGGAGCCGGAGTCAGAGATTCCCAACCCGGGCTAATAAGAAAATGATGGCACCTTTCCCAGAACTAGTAACTTACACGGGGAGATAAGGCGTTTGGTTTTGGATTAATTCTAACTGCAACTTGGGGTTGAATTTGCTGGAGCTGGTCTGATGACATCGTGCTCTAAGGGCTCCTGAAAGCTCATGTTTTGTTTGTTTGCTTTATTTTTTCTCTCACTTTTCCACATCTTTGACCTTTAGTTCTCCATTGTCCTTGCTTGATGCTTTCTTCTGAACTGTCTGAAATAAGGATGAGTTGCAGATTGTACGTGGACCTCAGATGAACTTTTTCACTGTGTCCTTCAGTGTGAGGTTGAAAGTTTTGTTGAAGTTGTGAAAGTGAGGAAGCTGTGAGGCTTCTTTTACTTGAAAGTACCATTTTTCTCTCTCAAAAACTTTTTCCATCCCTTTCATTAAAGACTTTATTTCCAAGCTGGTTAGATGAACACAATGGCTTTACCTTTTCTTCCTGTGACATCTCACTCATCTAAGCTGGAAGCAGTCTCAGAGATGTGAGCTTCGTTCTTTCCTGTAGGCATTGCACGGGGACCAGAGGTTTACAAATGTATTCATGTCAGTGCTTTATAGGGTCACCACCTCCAGATTCCCAGAGTGGTGGCAGTAGCCACTTTGTAATTCCAAATCTATGTGTTTGTGGTCAAGAGAATTCTGTTGAGGATAGAAAAGGAGAGCAATGAAATAGCCTGGTTTTGCCCTGACGTGGATTGGTCTACAAAGATAATCACCTCTTGGAGTACTGCAAAGGGTCTTTTTAATGCTTATGGTACCAGGAGATAAAAAGAAGCATTTGGGGATATTTTCAAAGGCCAGAATCTGGGATTATAATGAGATATAATTTTACAGGCTTTATTGTGTCATGTATGTCAGAAAGAATTTGTATACTGATATTTGTGGGTAGATGGTTGTGAGTGCTGAAGTGAGGTTGAGCTTTGTTTACCAAGTTATATATATACATATATTTATGGCCTGATGTATATATATATATTTCAGGCCTTAAAAGGCTCAAATTCCTAGAAAATTCACCTTAGGCTTTGGAGAACAGGCTACCTTCTGAAACAAGAGTTTTAAAGACAATATTTTACTAAAAGAAATTGTAAATAACTTTTTTAAATGAAATCGCAAATGTAATACACTTTTATTATAGAAATTTTAGAAAATGTAGATGGGTAGAAATGGTCCTTGGAGAAGGCAATGGCACCCCACTCCAGTACTCTTGCCTGGAAAATCCCATGGGCAGAGGAGCCTGGTAGGCTGCAGTCCATGAGGTCACTGAGAGTTAGACGCAACTCAGTGACTTCACTTTCACTTTTCACTTTGATGCACTGGAGAAGGAAATGGCAACCCACTCCAGTGTTCTTGCCTGGAGAATCCCAGGGATGGCGGAGCCTGGTGGGCTGCCGTCTATGGGGTCGCACAGAGTCAGACACGACTGAAGCGACTTAGCAGCAGCAACAGAAATGGTCCTAGTTCCTACCACTCAGCAGTACTTCATGTTAGCACTGTGTCATCTGTCTTTCTTGTATTGTGGGGAGTGTGGGTCTATGCTTGCAAATGTATGTGTTTTTAATGTGACCACACTATGTGTTTTAGTTTGCAGTCTGATTTTTTTTCCCATTAATGTATTATGTACATCTTTCCATATGGCTGAATTTTGATATTTTTCAGAAAATGTTACATAGTTATTTTAGTGATCCTCCATGCTGGACATTTTTTAAAAATTTATTTTAATTGGAGGCTAATTACAATATTGTAGTGGTTTTTGTCATACATTGACATGAATCAGCCATGAGTGTGCATGTGTTCCCCATCCTGAATCCCCCTCCCACCTCCCTCCCCATCCCATCCTAGCGCTCCAGCCCTGAGCACCCTGTCTCATGCATCAAATCTGGACTGACGATCTGTTGCACATATGATACTATACCTGTTTCAATGGTATTCTCTCAGATCATCCCACCCTCGCCTTCTCCCACAGAGTCCAAAATACTGTTCCATACATCTGTGTCTCTTTTGCTGTCTCGCATATATGGTTATCGATACTTTCTAAATTCCATATATATGCATTAGTATTCTGTATTGATGTTTTTCTTTCTGACTGACTTCACTCTGTATAATAGGCTCCAGTTTCATCCGCCTCCTTAGAACTGATTCACATGTGTTCTTTTTAATGGCTGAGTAATATTCCATTGTGCATATGTACCACTGCTTTCTTATTCATTTGTCTGCCCATGGACATCTAGGTTGCTTCCGTGTTCTCCCTGTTGTAAACAGTGCTGTGATGAACATTGGGGTACACGTGTCTCTTTCAATTCTGGTTTCCTCGGTGTGTATGCCCAGCAGTGGGATTGCTGGGTCATATGGCAGTTCTATTTCCAGTTTTTTAAGGAATCTCCACACTATTCTCCATAGTGGCTGTACTAGTTTGTATTCCCACCAACAGTGTAAGAGGGTTCCCTTTTCTCCACACCCTCTCCAGCATTTATTGCTTGTAGATTTTTGGATAGCAGCCATTCTGACCAGCGTGAGATGGTACTCTCACTGTGGTTTTGATTTGCATTTCTTTGATAATGAGTGATGTTGAGCATCTTTTCATGTGTTTGTTAGCCGTATGTATGTCTTCTTTGGAGAAATGTCTTTTTAGTTCTTTGGCCCATTTTATGATTGGGTCATTTATTTTTCTGGAATTGAGTTGCAGGAGTTGCTTGTGTATTTTTGAGATTAATTCTTTGTCCGTTGCTTTGTTTGCTATTATTTTCTCCCATTCTGAAGGCTGTCTTTTCACCTTGCTTATAGTTTCCTTCATTGTGCAAAAGCTTTTAAGTTTAACTAGGCCCCATTTGTTTATTTTTGCTTTTATTCCCATTACCCTGGGAGGTGGGTCATAGAGTATTCTGCTGTGCCTGTGTTTTCCTCTGGGAGTTTTATAGTTTCTGGTCTTATGTTTAGATCTTTACTCCACTTTGAGTTTATTTTTGTGTATGGTGTTAGAAAGTGTTCTAGTTTCATTCTTTTACTGGTTGACCAGTTTTCCCAGCACCANTCTTTTCATGTGTTTGTCAGCCATTTGTATGTCTTCTTTGGAGAAATGTCTGTTTAGTTCCTTGGCCCATTTTTTGATTGGGTCATTTATTTTTCTGGAATTGAGCTGCATGAGCTGCTTGTATATTTTTGAGATTAATTCTTTGTCAGTTGCTTCATGTGCTATTATTTTCTCCCATTCTGAGGGCTGTCTTTTCACCTTGCTTATAGTTTCCTTCTTTGTGCAAAAGCTTTTAAGTTTAATTAGGTCCCATTTGTTTATTTTTGCTTTCATTTGAAATGAGGAACTAGACTCTTAAACATTCAGAAACAAAAGGAAGCTGACACAAAAAATTCAAATGTTGTGGCAACTGGTTTCACGTTGTGGGAGCAGGGACCTTCCTCTTGTCAGTAGTTCTTCTCAGAAAACAAGGGAAAGGGAGAGACCGCAGGCATGACACCCCATCAACAAATAAACTGCCTCACCACGCACTGTGCAGAGACGGGGCTGCCTGGGCACCACTGCCTAATGCATCCAGGGAACAGAGATGATCAACAATCAGGTTGAAAATCCCAGCCCCCTCAAGAGTGAGCTCCTGTAGGTCAACGTGCTGCTGGAACACTACATTTCAGCCCAGGAAAGAATCTCTTTATCCTCTCCTCGAAGATAGCCAAAAGTGGTAATTTGGACATGTTCAGATCACCTTGCTTTATTCTTTGGAACACACACTTTGCACACACACACTCTCAGAAACATATACATGCCTACACACACACACACACACACTTTGCACACACACACTCTCAGAAACATATACATGCCTACACACACACACACACACACACACACACACACACCCCTACATACACATCCATATTCACTTATGAAGAGGAACTTATGACAACTGGGAAGATCTCACATTGCCAGCTCCTGTTGGTAAAGAAATTCCTGCTCCAGAAACATACACACACAGAGTCAAACTTTTTTCGATCACTGATGTAATTCAACTACATTTATAAAAACTGAAAATAGATTATTATTTTTTCAATGAAAACACACAAAAAACATTTCACATTGTACACCACCATAAATAGAACAAAAACCTTATAGCTTTAGTTATAATTTTCCTAGAATAAGAAATAACTACTTCCAACCATACAAAACACACAAATTTAAATGAACACAAGGTTGAAGTTTTTATATACTGTAATAAGATCTTTTATGATTAATCCTCCACATAAGCATAATATTATCAATTTCCTGGCATTCAACTGTTTTCATTAAGATTACAGTGCTTCACTCTCTGTAAAGTCTGCTTTGTTAGACCACAGGTTCAAGTTAAAAAATCCATGGCAAACCCACCAGTATTAGAAAGCAAAGCATCTTATTATACAATCAAATTGACATTCCCCATTAATTAAATACAGTTGATACTGTGAAATATGGCATGTCTCAGATAATTATAGTAGCTACCTAACTGAATTACTTTGAACATCCATACTTGCTAGAATTAAAATTTGAGTCCAAATATAGTTATTTTCAAAATAATTTTCTTTTTCAAAGTCTTTCCTTTTACCTATTTAATGCCCTTTAACAAAAGTATGTGCTTGTTAAATTTGAGAATAAAAATGTCCCACAGTACATATATATATAATGGAATATTGCTCAGCCATTAAAAAGAATGCAATAATACCATTTGCAACAACATGGATGGACCTAGAGATTGTCATACTGAGTGAAGTCAGACAGAGAAGGACAAATATAATACAACATCCTTTATATGTGTGGAATCTAAAAAGAAATGACACAAATCACTTACTTACAAAACAGAACGGGACTCACGGACTTAGAGAGCTTACAGTTGCCAGCATAAAGGATGGGCAGAGGGATAGTTAGGGAGTTTGGGATGGACATGGACACACTGCTATACTTAAAATGGATAACTAACAAGGACCTACTGTACATGGAATTCCGCTCAGTTACGTGGCAGCCTGGATGGGAGGGGAGTTTGGGGGAGAATGGATATTTGTATATATGTGGCTGAGTTCCCTTCACAGTTCACCTGAAACTATCACAATACTTAATCAGCTACAGCCTAATACAAAATAAAAAGTTTTCAAAAAAATAAAAATAAAGCCCAACTTGTAGACAAGCATTTAAAAAGGATGTCCCATACAATAAATTATGAGCTTAATGACTATGCTTCATGGTAAAAGAAAACCAAGAATCTTTTTGTTAAGGCTTGATATCAACTGATGCAATTAACACACCCAGCCAGCTGTCTTTGTTTTCCACTTTGATGACAGATGGTTTCCTTCTTCAGTCTCACAGCAGAAAATGTAGCTAATTTGAAGACTACTGGAAAAGCTTAAGGAAAAAGAAACTTTGTTGCAAGAACTATATCACAAACCACCTTTTCACCCCTAGTTTTCCTACCATAGAGATAATTTGGGGAGCATGTGTAGGTAGAAACAAAAAATATTAATTTTGTTTCCTCATATTTGGAATTTTGGTTATTCTTCTCAGCTCCTTGAATTTTATCACATAGCTTGGGGGAGGACTGCCTCTCCCTCCTAAAGGTAACTCAGCTTTGTCACTGCCCGAGAGAGTCCGGCACCCAATGCTGGTGGGATTTTAGACGAATCTATGTGCATAAGTGGAAGGAAAGCCACGTCACTGATTTAGGATTAGGATCCTGCCAGTCTGGACATTAGAGGGAGGATGGATACATGTATATTTAAGTATATGTATACTTAAAAAGCACTACTTTTTAAGGTAGTGCTTCTCAGACTTTTTCCAGCCTAGGAAATTCCACACTGATGTCATCAGGAGCACGTGCCAGGCACACATGCACACACATATGCACACACCCACACACGCCTGGGCAGAGCGAACTTGGGCAGGCTCGTGGATTCAGCTCTTCCTACAGCTCTGGCAATCAGCGCTCCACACTGCAGGAAGCAGATGGCCCCGTGGGTGTGGGCAACAATCCCACAGGTCCATCCAAGAGACAAATCAGAGGAACGTTTTTTTCCCAGGAAACTAGCCCACACGAAGTCCCCTCCTGGACAGCCCCTCCCTGATTCCAATATGCCTTCTGGGCCTCGGGGTCCCACCGTCTGCCAAACTCCACCACTGGGCACGCGGGGCCCTGACTGCAGCTTTATCCCCAGTAGTAGCTCGGGTCCACCTCTGCGCGATTTCCTTATTCACCACGAGGGGAAAAAGGTTTGCCTATTTTGATGGGTGCCTAGAATGGCATTAAACATATAGTAGGTGCTCAGGAAATGTTTGCTAAAAGAATGAAACATCACAAAAGTGAATCTGTTAAAAAAATAAATGATCACTGTGAAACCATCAGCCTAAGGAATTCCTCATTTTGCAGAAGTGACTGTGCGAATACCACAGGTGCAGTTGCACGGGCAGGACTGCAAGACCTGAATGAACGTGAGGGATGGAAGGACAGACGCCCAGAACAGATGGGACTGGAGCAGCCCATGCAGCCAGACCCAGGGGCGCCAGACTCTCCCCACTCAAGCAGCGGAGGAGGAGCGGGCCTTGGTAGAATCTCCTGATTTCCCGTTCTGTTTCTTGTCTATAAAAGTGTACAACATCATTACCTCACAATTTATATTTAAAAATATGACTTGGAAATATTTGCACTACTATGAACGGGAGAGGCACAGTAAGGTCTGACTCCCAGGAAGCTGGAACAAATATGAGTTGCTGGGACAGTTCATGGTCAGCCTTGCTGCTGCTGCTGCTGCTAAGTCACTTCAGTCGTGTCCGACTCTGTGCGACCTCACAGACGGCAGCCCACCAGGCTCCCCCGTCCCTGGGATTCTCCAGGCAAGAATACTGGAGTGGGTTGCCATTTCCGTCTCCAATGTATGAAAGCGAAAAGTGAAAGTGAAGTCGCTTAGTCGTGTCCGACTCTTAGTGACTCCATGGACTGCAGCCCACCAGGCTCCTCCATCCATGGGATTTTCCAGGCAAGAGTACTGGAGGGGGGTGCCATTGCTTTCTCCTGGTCAGCCTTGGAGTCCCTTTTATTTCGTGGATAATGCCAGTTTGACAGTTTGACCCAAACTTTTTTTTTCATTTCTGGTTTGCAGGATCTTAGTTCCCCAACCAGGGACTGAACCACCGGGCTCTCTGCAGTGAAAGCATGGAGTCTTAACCACAAGCGAACTTCCATGACACCAACATTAAACCAAACGTTCAGTTTGAAGTGCCAGTATCTACACTTCCTTCTCCAGAGCCGAGACGGCTGGGTGGCTGGAGGTGTCTGGGCTCCCTGTCCTTTGACCCGGGGACCTGGGCAGGCCACACATGCACCCCACCTCACTGTCGTCATGCTGGGTTTCCAGCTCTGAATTCTGTACGATTCGGTGAACACTCTTCAGTAAATACAATGCTGTGTCCACCTCTGAGACATCATCTGACCTGTGTCACTGCCTAAAGCACTCCCTGGCTGCCAGACCCTCCCATCCTCGCCTTCGGAATGTGGTTCACGGCCTCTTTCTGAATGCCTCCCTGGCCTTCTGGAAGGCCCTTTCCCAGCCCATCCCCTGAAGGGTGTCTCCTCGCTGCTCAGTGTCAAGCATCTGTTGGCGAGCAGGCCTGGGTCCTCTTGGGGCTGGGCTCACCGCCTTAAATGTCCAGACCCTGCAGCATGTGGACCACTTCTCTCTTTCTCAGCATCTTTCCTGGCAAACAAGCTCTTCATAAACGACTTCAGAAACTGGAAAGGGTGGGAAGAGGAGCCACTCTCTCATCGTCAACGAGGATTGGGGCGGTGCTGGCCATCCGCTCAGTGCATTTGTCCTCCGGGACTCTCAGCTCGGGGGACCGGGGCCCAAGCCTGCTCTGCTGCCCCCTGCACCCCATCCTGAGCCCCTCTCGTGCACAGGCCTGGGAGCCCCAGGGCTGCTGTCCAGAGAGTCACCTCTGGTGGTCCTTCATGACAGCAGCGGGAGTCACACACAGAGGGGGGCATCCCCAGCACCCAACTCCAGCAGCACCTGCCCCGGCATCGTGAAGTCATCACGCCCAGCACCTCTCAGTGATGGCACCTGCCCCACATCTCAAAGGCATCATGCCCAGCACCTCTCAGTGATGGCACCTGCCCCAGCATCCCAAAGGCATCATGCCCAGCACCTCTCAGCGATGGCACCTGCCCGGACATCCCAAAGTTACCATGCCTAGCACCTCTCAGTGATGGCACCTGCCTCGGCATCTTGAAGTTATCATGCCCAGCACCTTTCAGAGGATGGCACCTGCCCTGGCATCCCAAAGTTACCATGCCCAGCACCTCTCAGCGGAAGGCTTCCCTACCCCCGTGAGGGCTGACCCCCTGGGACAGCCTCAGTAGCTTTCCTACCATCCCACGAGGGACGGCCACGAACTCAGCCATGAGAGCAAGGCTCAGCTTCATGGCCTCTTCCCTGGACGCTGTCTCAGCCCCAGGACTATTGGCTGTTCTCTCAGCCCTGCTACATTCTGGGGAGTCACTTTACTTCTTACTGTGCAACACCCACGGGGAATTTTTTCTTTACATCAAACTTGCCGTAAATCAGGTGTGGTTTCTGCCTCCTCATTGGACCCTGGTGGATGCACCCAGACCCTGCATGATTGTCAAGGCCCTCTCCTATTCTTCACTTAAGTTTTTCAAATAGCTCTAATTTAAGCTCCCCTAGGGGCCTCCACTTCTAACAGAGCTGTCATCAACCTGGGACAGTATTACTGTGTATTGGACAGGAATATGCTTTTCACCTGCCTGAGACGCCAGCTGACTCCATCTGTGAAAACCTCACCTCAATACATGGGACTGAAATGTTCCTGACACTGTAGTGTTACAGCTGAATCTTGGTTTTCCAATTGTCAGGCTTCCATGGGGAAGTTCATATATTTCAGAATTATACTATATAAAGAAAAATGCAGGTACCAGAAAAATGCCTCTGGACATTAGGGAAAGAAGGGGAGAAAAAAACAGAAATGGGGAAAAATATACTAATAACAGGGACTAGAGTGTGCATATTGAAGAATCTGGGTGCTAATAAATAACTTTTTTTTTTAATAAATCAAAATGGTTTAGGTTCCTAATTTTGGCCATTTTGATCAGGTTATGGCTCAGGTCTACTGGCCTCCGCATGCACACACAGGCCATACACAGGTAGATCAAAGATGTATCTGTCTGTGGCCATCCTGGAATTTCAACATCCAATCCATCTTACAAATTACACATTTGTACAAAGCATTAGTGAGCAGTAAGGCAGCTTTTTTCCCAGCTTTCGTTTGGGAAAAAAGTGGGTTGAGGAGGCTTTTAGATATTACTGAGTTTACCAGCTGAACAAACCAGATGATAGGAAACAAGAAAGTCACTAGGGAGAGCTGACCAAGGAGATGCACCTACCTGGTTCTGCCCCTCTAGCCATCCAAACAGAACTATTCTGCTCTCCAGTTCTGCAGTTTCACCAGATCGTCCCCACAGTGTCTGAGCTTTCATCCATTAGATGCTCAGGTGCATCTGTTTATGTTACATGCACCTTCTGCACACGCTGACCGCTTCTCCAGGATGGAGCTGGAGGCTGTGTCCTCACCGCCTCCCTCCAATCCAAGCCCATCCTTGCACTGACCTCAGGGGTGGTTCCCACGCTGGGCTGGACCCTGGAGTGGGCTCAGGAACTTCGGGCTTTGGGGACCTGGGTTAGGCCGGGGAGTCAGGTGGCCTCGGAGCAGAGACACACGGGGCCTGGGGGAATGTGGGGCAGGGGAAGCTCGCCCTGTGCACTTACTACCAAACCCTGGAGCACAATCAATGCGGAAGCTAAAGCACACTGGACGGGCCAGTGCTGGGCCCCAAGGGTCCCCAGCAAGCCCTGCCATCAACTCTACTGATCCTGGAGGGGACAATTCCGTTTTAAAAAACACCATTTTTAATGTTTATGTATGCTTTTCCTCGTTGCAAGAAAGATTTAAAGCAACTCACAAAACCATTCTTGGCACAAAAGGAACCTGAAACGAGGAAATCAGGGTGGTGGATGGAAGCAAGGGCACGATGGTCCGGACACGGTGAGGAAGTCAGGGTCCACAGGAGGTGAGCGAGCGTCAGGCTCAGAAAGTCCTGCCACCAGGGCTGGCGGGGGGCCCAGGGTGTGGGAGGCCATCTGGCCCTTTGCAAGTGTGTCAAGGTGGGCACAGCAACCAAGGGCAAATGGCACGGACACTCACAGCGGAAGCCAGGGATGCCCCCCAGCCACCCTGCACAATGAACACTG
>SJYX01004774.1:221324-378041 GCA_006410675.1 Oreotragus oreotragus
GCCCAGGCGTGGACCTGCTCTCACCGGAGACGAACGCCCAGACCCTCGCCCCACCCCAGGCGCAGACCTGCCCTCACCGGAAGTGAACGCCCAGGCGCTGACCTGCCCTCACCGGAAGTGAACGCCCAGGCGTGGACCTGCTCTCACCGGAGGCGAACGCCCAGACCCTCGCCCCACCCCAGGCGCAGACCTGCCCTCACCGGAAGTGAACGCCCAGGCGCTGACCTGCCCTCACCGGAAGTGAACGCCCAGGCGTGGACCTGCTCTCACCGGAGGCGAACGCCCAGACCCTCGCCCCACCCCAGGCGCAGACCTGCCCTCACCGGAAGTGAACGCCCAGGCGCTGACCTGCCCTCACCGGAAGTGAACGCCCAGGCGTGGACCTGCTCTCACCGGAGGCGAACGCCCAGACCCTCGCCCCACCCCAGGCGCAGACCTGCCCTCACCGGAAGTGAACGCCCAGGCGCTGACCTGCCCTCACCGGAAGTGAACGCCCAGGCGTGGACCTGCTCTCACCGGAGGCGAACGCCCAGACCCTCGCCCCACCCCAGGCGCAGACCTGCCCTCACCGGAAGTGAACGCCCAGGCGCTGACCTGCCCTCACCGGAAGTGAACGCCCAGGCGTGGACCTGCTCTCACCGGAGGCGAACGCCCAGACCCTCGCCCCACCCCAGGCGCAGACCTGCCCTCACCGGAAGTGAACGCCCAGGCGCTGACCTGCCCTCACCGGAAGTGAACGCCCAGGCGTGGACCTGCTCTCACCGGAGGCGAACGCCCAGACCCTCGCCCCACCCCAGGCGCAGACCTGCCCTCACCGGAAGTGAACGCCCAGGCGCTGACCTGCCCTCACCGGAAGTGAACGCCCAGGCGTGGACCTGCTCTCACCGGAGGCGAACGCCCAGACCCTCGCCCCACCCCAGGCGCAGACCTGCCCTCACCGGAAGTGAACGCCCAGGCGCTGACCTGCCCTCACCGGAAGTGAACGCCCAGGCGTGGACCTGCTCTCACCGGAGGCGAACGCCCAGACCCTCGCCCCACCCCAGGCGCAGACCTGCCCTCACCGGAAGTGAACGCCCAGGCGCTGACCTGCTCTCACCGGAAGCAAACGCCCAGACCCTCGCCCCACCCCAGGTGCGGACCTGCTCTCAAAGGAAACAACGAGCCCAGGAGCATGGAGGCCCACGCAGGAAACACGGCGGCATGCGGTTCCGGGAGGCGCCAGGTCACTTACGAGCTCTGAGAAGCCTCGGACCACCTGGCGCCGCTTCAGGTTGGTTTCCCCATCCAGGTTGGCTGTCTCGATGTGGCACAGCCCGTCGGGGTCGCTGGAGGACAGCAGCAAGATGTCCGCGGGAATGGTCTCATTGCAGCGGAGGCGCACGAAGTCTCCCACGCGGATCTCCTTCCAGAACCGGTTCACGTACTGCTCCTCCTCCCTGGCAAAGATACGGCTGTTAACATGGTTGGCGGTAGCCGACTGAGGCCACATCTGGGTGGCGGGTCGGTGAACACTCTGTGCCACCCTCTGGCATTTGGAAATTTTCCATAATAAGAAGTGCTGAGGAGCCCCCTGCTGTCACAGCAGGTAAGAATCCACAGGCTAGTGCAGGGGACACGGGTTCAATCCCTGGTCCAAGATTCCACATGCCACAGAGCAACCTAGGCCAGTGCGCCATGACCGAGTTTTCTGTGCTCTGTAACAAGAAGCTCATGTACCGCAATGAAGAACACCTTGCCCTCCCACAGGCGCAACTACAGAAAGTCTGCACACAGCAACAAAGACCCAGGACGACCAAAAATTAATTATTTTGAAAAGTGAAGCACTTGAAGATTCCTGAAGGCCACAACCAGCGTAACTCCAATTACATGAAATATCTAGAACAGGCATCCATGGCAATAGAATATGAGTTCGTGGTTGCCACCATCTAGGGGTTAGGGAGATGAGGAGAAGTTGTTTACTAGGTACAGGTTTCCATTTGTGGTGATTAAAACGTTCTGGAACTAGGTAGTGGTCATGGTTGCACAACTCTAAACACACAAAATGCCACTGAATTATTCACTTTAAAATGGTTCAACTCCCTGGTGGTCCTGGAGAAGGCAATGGCATCCCACTCCAATATTCTTGCCTGGAAACTCCCATGGACGGAGGAGCCTGGTAGGCTGCAGTCCATGGGGTCACTGAGTCAAACATGACTAAGCGACTTCACTTTCACTTTTCACTTTCATGCACTGGAGAAGGAAATGGCAACCCACTCCAGTGTTCTTGCCTGGAGAATCCCAGGGATGGCGGAGCCCAATGGGCTGCCGTTTGTGGGGTCGCACAGAGTCAGACATTACTGAAGCGCCTTAGCAGCAGCAGCACCCTGGTGGTCCAGTGGTTAGGACTCAGCACTTCCCCTGCAGAGGCTGCATGTTCAGTCCATGGTCAAGGAACTGGGATCCCACTGCCATTACCTAGTCAAAATTAATTACTTAATTAAAAAAATAAAATGACTAAATTTTCCACTCCTAGGTATGTACCTCTAAAGCACTAAAATCAGGGACTTGTATAGGTATTTGCCTACCCATGTTCATAGCAGCATTACTCCCTGTAGCATACAGGTAGAAACAACCCAATTGCCCAACAATAGATGAAGAGATGAGCAAAATATCATAAATGCACATAAAGTGAAGTGAAAGTCACTCAGTCCTGTCTGACTCTTTGTGACCCCATAGACTATACAGCACATGGAATTCTCCAGGCCAGAATACTGGAGTGAGTAGCCTTTCATTCTCCAGAGAATCTTCCCAACCCAAAGACTGAACCCAGGTCTCCCACATTGCAGGCAGATTTACCAGCTGAGCCCCAAGGGAATATAGTGGAATATTATTCAGCCATGAAAAGGAAGGAAATTCTGACTCATTACAAAATGGATGAACTCAGAGGTCATTATGGCAAGTAAAATAAGTCAGTCACGAAAGGACAACTATTACACAATCTCACTTTTATGAGGTCCCGACACAAGACAAAGTCACAGAGACAGATAGTAGAATCTCTGCACTGTCTGCAGGATGGAGCCCACACAAACGGATCCTCCCCATGTCACTCAAGATGAAGTGGATAATCACTTAGAACACTGCCACCACAGTCAGCTTTCAGCATCTGTTAGTTACCATGGGTTAATAGATAGCAGGATGAAAACATTACGTGTATATTTCTGCTTAGGTTTTTTACTCTGGAAAATTGAGCTCATTAATCATACAAAGGACATTTTAAGAGTTCGTTGGAGGCAGTCTTGTCCACATTTATAAACAAGCAGAGAACCAAGACTCTATCTCAAGACGGCATTCTACGTGAGGAAACTGCATCAAAAAATCCTCTGGGCTATACTGTCAGGAAAATAAAGACCCCTAAAACACATTCCACTTGTACCCTCAACCTCTCACTGGCCCCTCTCATAAAGTGACCTTCCTCAGCTGAGTTCCCAGAGACCAGTTCAGCAGTGAGTCTGGGTCTCACCCAACTCCTGAGCTCTGGAGACCAGTCCTGAGTGTCAGACTTCTGTTTTATTCTGAGGGCACCCATGGCAAATGTCCAGGGGCTCCTAGCATCAGCTGCCCCAGGTGCTGAAAACTGAAGAAGCTGTTGTAAAGCCTCTATTTTCTTGCATTCCTCTAATTCATGAGCACAGTAGTTTGGTTGCTACAGAGCCAGCAAAGACAAATTAGATACAACTTTGTCCTCAGAACTAAATGCAAGGTGTACATACAAATATTAAAAGAGGAAGAGAGGTAATGCAATTTTATCAAACATGGTGTGTATTCAAATAATACTTGACCAGCTTATCTAAATTGTAAGATATTATTTTGCAATTTAGGAAACTCATGTAATTTCTTATACATGTTTATTCAGTTCAGTTCAGTCACTCAGTTGTGTCCAACTCTTTGCGACCCCATGAATCGCAGCACGCCAGGCCTCCCTGTCCATCACCAACTCCCGGAGTTCACTCAGACTCAGGTCCATTGAGTCAGTGATGCCATCCAGCCATTTCATCCTCTGTCGTCCCCTTGTCCTCCTGCCCCCAATCCCTCTCAGCATCAGAGTCTTTTCCAATGAGTCAACTCTTCGCATGAGATAGCCAAGGTACTGGAGTTTCAGCTTTAGCATCATTCCTTCCAAAGAAATCCCAAGGTTGATCTCCTTCAGAATGGACTTGTTGGATCTTGCAGTCCAAGGGACTCTCAAGACTCTTCTCCAACACCACAGTTCAAAAGCATCGATTCTTCGGCGCTCAGCCTTCTTCACAGTCCAACTCTCACATCCAAACATGACCACAGGAAAAACCAAAGCCTTGACTAGACGGACCTTAGTCGGCAAAGTAATGTCTCTGCTTTCGAATATGCTATCTAGGTACTTGTTCTTAATGGCTTTTACTTTTGGAAACATGACTTTGTTGAAATCAAAAAAAAGTGAAAGCCAAATGCAAGACCAAAGCACTAGACAGCGCCCCCTGGGGGTTGTGGCCTGCAGCCCCCAGTGGGGCTCTGGGCCCAGTACCCCCCTCCAAGACCAGGACGCTTTTCAGATGAGCGTCCCCCAGCTGGACAGTCCCCCAGCCCACCCGAGGGCACTGCTTGCTCGCTGTCACAGTCTGACCGCCTTCCAGTGGACTGAGAGACGAAACATTACCTATGTTCCTATTTTCTCTTCTGAAGGTCAGACTTTGACTTTCTACCATTAGAAACATTCTAACATTAGCTCCTTAGTTTTTTTTCCACCTCAGGACCCTTTGTCAGCTTCCCACAGAAGGCACAGAGGCATCTGAAGGGCCTGTGTCCTTTCCTGGAGAAAGTATCCAGAAGCTACGTCCCTGTGCAGTTCCTGAGGCAACAATACACTCCAAGCCAGCTGGGCAGCCCAGAGTGACAGCAGCTTCCGGGAGACCGGGTTCCTGCCCTGGGAAGGGGGGCGGGGGGGAGGTGTGTGGGGCCGTCCGGCTCAGTTTATCTTCACCACGCTCCATTTACAGAGCTCATCAAACACGAAGTCACTGTCCATCTGCCTTGAAATCTTAGAACATTAGCTTTCCCACTCCAGCAGAGCACATCTTTAAAACAGCAACTTCTCAAAGTTACTGTGGAGGCTCTGAGTCTGGAGGAGCCCTCACCAGCCCCGTCCTGGAAACAGCAACAGCGAGACCTCAGTGCCAGTCCTGGCAGGAGCGGCCCCCACACCTGCAGGCACGAGAGCAAAGTGAGAGGCAGCAGGCCGCTCTGGGCCTGAAGGAGAGAGGCCCTGCAGCTCATGGGGACCCGGGAAACCCAGACTCAGAAGGCACCTGGGGCTGAATATGGCACAGAGCCTGTTCTTGGCAGACCAAGACTCCTCACGCAAGCCCCATGGCCCTGCTGACTGCTCCAGTGGGAGTCCAGCACCAAGCCTGCACCCCACGCTGACCCGGTAACATCCCTGCCTGTGTCATTCTTACTTATTTTCATTATAGGTATATCATACACATCATATAGTAACATACACTGTATAACAGTATATACCGTGTTACATATTACGTGTATGCCTACACATATATAACAGATACCATACATATAACATACATATTATATGTAAGCAGCCCCAGCAACTGTATTTGGACATACGGTCGTTAAAAGAGGTGACTGAGTCTAAACGAGGTCACAGGGCGGGGCCCCAGTCCAACACCAACGGAGCACTTCTAAGAGGGGGAGACACTAGGCATGCGCATGCGGGGGACCTCCGTGGGCGAGCCAGGGAGAGGTCCTGTCAGCGCTTTATCTCGGATGTGCAGCTCCAGATGGGACGAGAATAAACTTCCGATGTGTGAGCTGCCCGTCTGTGCATTGTCACCGCAGCGCGATCGGACCAGCACCTGACAACGCCCATCCCCTGACTCCTGCTGGAGGGGCGCCCCCAGCCAGGAGAGCAGGAAGGCGGTTAGCAGGGGCCAGGGCACTCAGGGCGTCGCTCTGGGAGCCTCCTGCACAGGCCCCCGCCCCCACAGGCCCCTCTGTGCACAGGAGAAGCACCACAGGGAAGACAGAAACGAACCCCAGTGATACAGCAACATGGCCTCCTAAGAGCACAGATGCCAGAAGCAGCAGCCAAATGCTTTAGGACCAGCTTCTGGGCTTCCCTGGTGGTTCAGAGGTTAAAGTGTCTGCCTGCAATGTGGGTAGACCTGGGTTCGACGCCTGGGTCAGGAAGATCCCCTGGAGAAGGAAATGGCAACCCACTCCAGTATTCGTGCCTGGAGAATCCCATGGACGGAGGAGCCTGGAGGGCTGCAGTCCACAGGGTCGCAAAAAGTCGGACACGACTGAGCGATTTCTGTTTCCTCAGGTCACAGTGGATGCTGTCTAGGGAGGACAGGACACGCAACCACCCTTCTGTACAGGAAAAGTCTCAGGAGTGTACACCACCCATGGGTGCCCTGCAGACTCCTGAATTCTAACCTCCACCAGGCAGGCACCTGCACACTGCCAGGGGCCAGGGCATCCACCCAAGACACAAGGTTTAGACACTATGCATCTGCTTACAGCACCGTACTGCACAAGTGGCCCCGTGCAGCGTGCCCGATGATACTCCTGAGAGCAGGGGCTGCCTCATCGGCTGGCAGGATTCTGAGATGCCCCCAGCCCCCCAGCCCTGGTGGGCGTGCCCTGCCGGTTTCCCCGAGTCAGCTGGGGTGCAGCAGGAGTCACTCCTACACGTGCAGTGAAGGTGTCCCATCAGTGGGCTACGAGCTCATTAGCAGGGAGGCCATCGAGTGGGCCTGACAGAACAATAGGACCCCTGTACACTGGACCTCAAGCAGAGACAGTGAGTCAGATGCAAAACTGCAGCAGGCAACGGAGGGGCCACGTGGCCAGAGCCAGGGGGGCGCTGGCGTTCAGCCAGCAAGAGCAGGGGCCAGGCCCACCAGCACCTGAGCGAAACTCCACCACGGATCTAGTGAGCCTGGAAGAGAACCAGGCCTCAGACGAGACGTGTCAGGCCAACACCCGGACCGCAGCCGGGCGAGGCCCAGGGCGGAGCACCCAGCCAGCACGCGCCTGCATCCTGCTCCCGGAAACTCTTAACAGCACACAGCGGAGTTGTCTCCAGTTGCTGGGTTTATAGTAACTCGTCACACAGCAGGAGAAAGCTAATGCAGACAATCCCCATCTTCTGCACAGAGGCAGGAGCTAGAGACGGTTCCCTGCCCGGGGGCACGGTCCTCGCAGGGTGCAGCCAACCAGAAAACCACATTCAGTTTCAGAATACCTGAGAAAAAGACAGAGATACCAGGGGCGCCCAACTGAGAAAACGACTATCTATCTCACAGGAAAATAATGCAGAGCAAGACTGCTTAAAATCCAACCACAGTGGAAAGAGCCCAACAGAGGGTATGCATAACACATCAAAACATGGGGAAATCTGAAAACATGTAGTCCACATGATCCCATTACAAACGTGGGGTGGGACCCTCCACGGGAATGACAACCACCCTTCATCAGCTGAGTGCCTTGCTCAGGTGTCCTGAGGGGTCTGACCCTAAGGGTTCAAGAGTTGAGGGCCACTGGTGGGAAACTGTAATTCTTCTGAGATGGGGCAGGGAGTCGGGGGAGGGGACCGAGCTGAAACAGGGCCTGAGTCTTTTTGAGGGACACACTGCCACTGGTTTTTCTGTACCAAAGCCCTCACCTCTTGGACTCAGCTGTAAAGTGAAAGCGTTAAATAATTTCCAACATCTGTTCTATGATTAACTTTCCTCTTCTGGGAAAATCAGTTAACCCTGTTTATTATTAGCCCTGCTGAGCTTTGCAGTTCTTATCTGAGCCTTTTTTGTGCAAAACAGTACAATGCAGGGGTGAAGAAATAAGGAAATATTAAAGTGACTAGTGACAAATTTTATTTAAAGACAAGCAGTAAACAAAATTCTAAGCTCACTTCATCGTTTTTGATCTGTTGTTTAGGCTGATAATCTATTTATTTGTACTAGTTGTGTTTTTAAGGTTACTAATAAAGTAATTCCAATAAGAGGAGTTACAGGATTTACAGGAATTATTTTAAGCAGTTGAAAAGCATGTTTTTGCCTGAAGATGCTTTGTTACTTTCATGTAGCTCGTTGGATTCAAGGACTCCTGCTCAGAAACCTTCTGTTAATAATTTATGCTTTGAAATGTATCAAAACTCCCACCAGTTCAGCCTCACTCATGGCCCCTCTCCAGTTGTGGTCCTGTCTCTGCAATGGCTAAGGTTTTTCAACAGTGTATTTATAAATCTCTTCAGCTGTAATGTGCAAAACAAATCTGATTCCATAGTGGATCTGTTCCTATGGCACCCCACCCCAGTACTCTTGCCTAGAAAATCCAATGTAGCCTGGTGGGCTGCAGTCCATGGGGTTACTAACAGTCGGACAGACTGAGCGACTTCACTTTCACTTTTCTCTTTCATGCATTGGAGAAGGAAATGGCAACCCACTCCAGTATTTTTGCCTGGAGAATCCCAGGGATGGGGGAGCCTGGTGGGCTGCCGTCTATGGGGTCACACAGAGTCAGACACGACTGAAGTGACTTAGCAGCAGCAGCTTTTGCTTCAAGTTAACCACTAAACAGATGTTGCCTGTAAGCTTAAATGATAATGGTCCACCTCTGGAAACCCTGCTTCCCAGATAGTGAGCATTAAGCTAAAATACCTTTGTTTAGTTCACAGGAAACATCCTGACTAGGCCCACCTGTGAATGACTACAGGGAGAAAGAAACAAATACCGCCCCTCCAGAGGTTGACCAGGACCAGGAAGTTTGACTTTACTTTCTTGTTCAGTATAAAAGAAGCCTCAACTCTAACTCAGGCAAAATGGCTCTTTGGAGCAGGAGTCCACCACCTTCTTGGTCTGCCTGCTTTGCAAATAACAGCAATTCATTCCTCAATTTGATGGCCTGTCCCATGGCAAGCAGTATGAGCTTGGACTTGGTAACAATGTAGAGAAGGAATAAAACCAAACTGATAAAGTTTTTTTTAAAAGCCACTTGTAGGAATTGAGGGAACTTTACTTTGATCTTTACTGTGTTGTTTTCAAATGGATTTGCATTTAGGTTATTAGAGTACCGTTTTCCCTAACAGCAAAAGAATATCTTTTGGTTTTTTTTAAGGTGACAATAGATTCCAAATTTGAGAAACCAGTTAACATCCCTGGTGACCCACTGCCCCTCCGTCTACAAGGACAGTCCTAACAATAACTGGGCTGCCATTGTCTTGCTCTCCAACCCGGCCTATGGATTTATGAACGTACGCATCCTCCTGGCTGGAAGGAGGAGCGACGGGAAGATGATTTCTGATTCTGCCCATAGCAGGTGACTCCTCCCTTGTAACACGACACGACCATTCCAGTTGGAGCCAGGAGGCAGGCTGCCCATTGTTCTAAACGTCTCCATGAAATACCCATGCCGCATGCATGGAGCCCACTTCCCAAGACATCTTACTGTTGGAAATGCCTGCTTCTGCCACTTCTCAGTAATTTAGGAAATGAATGAGAAGTCTGTAATGCTTATGACTTGGATACATATTTGACTTTCTGACACATTGTCTGACTTTATGTGGCCATATCTTACCATATACTTTCTCATTTTCAAGAAATACTGGCTTTAATTCAATTGCATATACTTTTCACAACCACACATGGGAACTCCCCACCTCCTTCCCACCTCACCATGCCCACATGCTGCTCAGGGGCTGGCGATGGGGGTACAGGGGTAGTAAAGCACATCTCACTCACCTCCTTTGATGTCTCCCTCCCCTAAACTTGTCTCTCCCTGAAAAAGAAACAGGAAAGAGATCTGGCAAGGGAGTTTGACTGTACAAGCGATGACTGGACACCACAAATGATTAGGAGTCAGTCACAGGGTGTCCAGGTCTCTCCTTTGGTGTGACCAGTGACCTCACCTTGGCGTGGGCGTGCTACGGGATGGAACACAGTCCAGCTGGGAGCAATTCTGAGTCCAAGTGCTGGCAGGCGTGTGGCGGTGTGCTGGTGGGAGATGCTTTGAAGACCAAGGGAGACAGAGACAGGCCCTCGGGGTTCTCACATGAAGGTGAGAGGACCCCCACCCATGGGCGCCATGAGGGTGTTTACAGGGGAGAGAGATGGCTAGAAAGAACAGTGATAAGTATCAACTCAGACAGGAGTGAGGAGGGAGGGAATGTCCATCAGGGGAAGCCAGCGGGGGGCTGGGCAGGCGGGCAGGGCAGAGGGAGGGGGCTGGAAGCCCAGGGATGAACATGCACCCAAAACCTGGGAGCCCACCCACTGCCATGGGCAGGGGTTCAGAAGCTGCACTGTCCACTGCCAAGTGATCGTACCTGGACAAACAATCGCCAAATGTGTGCTCATGGTTGCTGTATTTTTCTTCCCTTTTTCGCACCTCAACCTCCAATGGCACACACTTGAATATGGCATAGCCTCTAAGATCAAAGGCCACTGTTCCAAACACCCGTGGTCCTTCTTGTTCCCTGTCCAAACCTGTTTACCACTCAAGCATGTTTCCTGCCTGGCTAAGTGAGAGTTCAGTCTCTTGAAAGATGGGGAAATGTTTTCCAGAAGTGGGCCACCTCCACAAGGTTCACAAATGCTTAATGGCATGGGACAAGACTTTCAGCCAACCCCAGCTAGAGGCCGAGACCAGGTTTCCGTCAGCACCAACATATCATGTTAACATCATGTTAACAATAGAACAGCGGGAGGGGCAGGGAGCCCCCACCAAGTACAGCTCTCACCAGAAGCAAGCAGCATGCAGGGCACTTATTAACACACACAGTCCTCATTCAGAAGGTTGTGAGTCCTAATACTAACTCATGGATGGAGATACTGGCCTGTCCAAAGTCACACCCAGAAAGAGGCACAGTGAGGACCACATCTGCCCAACTCCAGGGCCCCAGAGGCCTTTTGAAAATACACCCAATTGTGTGGCCTGCTTGTATGTGTGCTAAATTGCTTTAGTCGTATCCGACTTTTTGCGACCCTATGGACCATAACCTGCCAGGGATTTTCCAGGTAAGAATACTAGAGTGGGTTGCCATGCCCTCTTAGAGGCAATCTTCCCAATCCTGGGATCAAACCCTTGTCTCCTGCATCTCCTGCATTGCAGATGGATTCTGCACCCACTGAGCAACCTGAGAAGCCCAATTGGGTGGCTTAAGGAAGACAATTTGGCAAAATTCTATGCCACAAGCTCATTTTTTTCTTCTCTTTTAAATTATACAGCACAGAAACCAATATGATCTGAAAATACTCGGTTGTCCAAAAGGTTAAGATTGAATTATGACAGCTGTCATATAGCATGCAATTTTTAAAAAACTTATCAAAACTGATTTTTCATGTAGCCATTTTAATAGTGAAGATGGAAGAAAAAAGCAACTTTTCTGGAATATTATGCTTATTATTTCAAGAAAGGTAGAAACGCAACTGGAATGCTAAAAGAAGAAAGATTCGTGCACTGTATGGAGAAGGTGCTGTGACTGATCGAACACGTCAGAAGTGGCTGGTCAAGTTTTGTACTGGAGCTTTCTCGAAGGATGATGCTCCATGGTCAGGGAGACCAGTTGAAGCTGACAGAGGTCAAATCAATGAGAACCCCGAGAAAAATCAATGCTATATCATGTGTGAGAGAAGCTGACATACTCAAAATACCCAATTCAAGTGTTGAAAATCATTTACAACAGCATGGTTATGTTCATCTCCTCGATGTTTGAGTTCCACACAAGTTACTAAAAAAAATCTTGACCATATTTTCCCATGAGATTCTCTACTTCAGTTCAGTTCAGTTCAGTTCAGTCGCTCAGTCGTGTCTGACTCTTTGTGATCCCATGAATCGCAGCACTCCAGGCCTCCCTGTCCATCACCAGCTCCCACAGTTCACTCAGACTCATGTCCATCAAGTCCGTGATGCCATCCAGCCATCTCATCCTCCGTCATCCCCTTCTCCACCTGCCCCCAATCCCTCCCAGCATCAAAGTCTTTTCCAATGAGTCAACTCTTCCCATGACGTGGCCAAATTACTGGAGTTTCAGCTTTAGCATCATTCCTTCCAAAGAAATCCCAGGGTTGATCTCCTTCAGAATGGACTGGGTGCATCTCCTTGCAGTCCAAGGGACTCTCAAGAGTCTTCTCCAACACCACAGTTCAAAAGCATCAATTCTTCGGTGCTCAGCATTCCTCACAGTCCAACTCTCACATCCATACATCACCACTGGAAAAACCATAGCCTTGACAAGATGGTCCTTAGTTGGCAAAGTAATGTCTCTGCTTTTGACTATACTATTTAGGTTGTTCATAACTTTTCTTCCAAGGAGTAAGCGTCTTCTAACTTCATGGCTGCAGTCACCATCTGCAGTGATTTTGGAGCCCAAAAAAATAAAGTCTGACACTGTTTCCACTGTTTCCCCATCTATTTCCCATGAAGTGATGGGACCGGATGCCATGATCTTCGTTTTCTGAATGTTGAGCTTTAAGCCAACTTTTTCAAGCATTCTTTGGCATTGCCTTTCTTTGGAATTGGAATGAAAACTGACCTTTTCCAGTTCTGTGGCCTCTGCTGAGTTTTCCAAATTTGCTGGCATATTGAGTGCAGCACTTTCACAGCATCATCTTTCAGGATTTGAAACAACTCTACTGGAATTCCATCACCTCCACTAACTTTGTTCTTAGTGATGCTTTCTAAGGCCCGCTTGACTTCACATTCCAAGATGTCTGGCTCTAGATTAGTGATCACATCATCGTGATTATCTGGGTCATGAAGATCTTTTTTGTACAGTTCTGTGTATTCTTGCCACCTCTTCTTAATATCTTCTGCTTCTGTTAGGTCCATACAATTTCTGTCCTTTATCGAGCCCATCTTTGCATGAAATGTTCCCTTGGTATCTCTAATTTTCTTGAAGAGATCATAACGGTCCCCAAAATGTTTGTTTTTAAAACAAATTGTGACAGGCAATGCAAAGTGGATACTTCACAGTAATGTAAAATGGAAGAGACCATGGGGCTAGCAAAATGAACCACCACCAACCACATCTAAGGCCGATTTTCATCCAAAGGAGGTGATGTTGTACATATGGAGGGATTGGAAGGCAAGTCCTCTATATTACAAGCTCCTTCCAGAAAACCAAATCATTAATCCCAAGAAATGCTGTTCCCAATCAGACCAACTGAAGGCAGCACTCGAATAAAAGTGTCCAGAAACAGTTAACAGAAAACACATAATCATCCATCAGGATAACACAAGACTGCATGTTTCTTTGATGACCAGGCAAAAATTGTTATAGCTTGGCTGGGAAGTTCTGAGTCATCTGTAGCATTCACCAGACATTGCACTTTCTGATGTTCATTTATTTTGGTCTTTATAAAATTCTCTTTAATGGAAACAATTTCAATTCCCTGGAAGACTGTAAAAGGCACTTGGAACGGTTCTTTGCTCAGAAAGATAAAAAGTTTTGGGAAGATGGAATTATGATGTTGTCTGAAAAACACCAGAAGAAGTAGTGGAGGAAAATGGTGAAGACTTTCAATAAAGGTGTTGGTGAAAATGAAAACTGTGTCTTTTATTTTTAATTAAAATATCAAAGGAGCTTTCTGGCTAACACAATAAAATATTGTTATGCTTGAAAGGGGGTGGACAGGCAGATGGTTTCAGGCGCATGTGGTGTCTGACCACTCCACCCAGTAACATTTCAGTCTATCTGCCAAAGCACCTGCCTATTAGCAAACAACCAGCGGGGCCGTGTCCAGAGTCAAAAGTCACAATGTTGTCATCTTGGCTAAAACTGGGCAGTGTGCCTCAATGAGCTTGGGCAAACGGAGGGGCGGCTCGCTGCTCAACACGGCTGGTGGGCAAGACCCCTGGGGCTGAGGGCGGTGGGCAGGCTGTGAGCAGAGCTGGGCAGAGGGTCACTCTCACGGCTCCGGATGATGTGGCAGCTCTGACAGGCACTCCTGCCCTGGGCAGGGCACACTTCACACTGCTGGCAGCGAGGCTGTGGGCTGTGGACCAACAGACCTCTTTCAAATAGGGCAGCTCCCCAATGTGCGTCTCTTCTGCACAAAAGTGCCCACCCTTTTTTTTGCAAAATCCTTCCCTCAAAAATACTTGCACATGGTACTAAGCAGCTGGTTCCAGACGGATCTAGCTAACTGTGACACCTGGCACCTGGTCAGGGTCTCCATAGAGGGTGCCCAGGCACACATCCTTTGTTACGGAAGAAAGGACTCCCCCCTCAGTAAGAAGCACAGCAGAAAGCAAAGCCAGGCTCAGGCCTCAGGTCAGGCCCACGGTTGGGGTTTTATGTGATTTTGGTCTGATTTTCTCCCTACTGTTACTTTTGAAGGGATTTTTTTTTTTAACTAATAAAATCAGATACAAACGAACAGAAAAGTTACATTTAACATTTAATTTGTTGTTTGTAACTAAAGCAAGAGCTGGGATTTTGTTTTGTTAACTTAGAAAGATGCAACTGCTCAGACCAGTTAAGGAGTGGGGCGTGAGGCGCCGTATCGGCAGTGCTCACTGCAGGGTCACAGAGAAAAGTACGGCGGGTGGCTCGCAGTACCCTGTATGAGGCACTGACACCAAACGGCGCTTGTAAAGAGAATGTTCTTTCCAAACGTCAGAGGGCCTCAGGTCTCTCAGCTTACCACACCTCCTACTGCTGAAACATCCTGTGTGAGAAAGGCAAGTTCCAATTAAGGTTGTGCTTTATTTACTAAGCCAACATAAACAGAGTTGGCCAGAAACGTCATCATGTATGCATGCAGTTGAATGCCTGTTCTTTTCCTCCAAATGGCTCAAGGTCAAGGTAGAATCAAATGTAAAGTATCTAGAAAGTTCCATAGAACACATTTTCAAGAAAAAGAGAAGACCAGAGACCTCACCAAACACGCAATCCAACTAGACCGACATCTCCCAAACATGGCCCTAGGAAAGAACTACTTTGGCTCTCAGAGGAGAGAGCTACTCAACACTTTTTAATGCTTTTTTAAGCAACAGAATGAATGAGAAAACAGGATGAAGCAAGCCCTCAATGGGAGGTTCACAGCAAGAGATCCAAGAATCTCTTGGAATAATTGTGCCAAGGCCTGGTGCCTTGAAGATAAGAAAACCTTCCCTGGATTCATTATTCAGATTGTGGACAAATGAGGCAGTGTGGGAGAGTGGGCACTGGGGCGTAGAGAAAGAAAGACAGAGACAATTTTCACAGCACTTTAAAAAGACCCCTCAAGATTCTGAAATTACCCCAAATTTATTATAGACTCTTTATGAGACAGGCCTGGAGCCTGGGACCCTCTGCTGCAGTACCTGAACCTGGACAAATGTCTCCTTAAGCTACAAAATAAAAGAAACTATAAGGGACTAAAAATAACCACATACATGTAGTTGGGGCAAATTATGGACAAGATATAAAAAGACAAAAAAAAAAAAAAAACCCGCAACTGCCACTTTCAAAGAGCCAGGAGCAAAAGCAGGGGGTGGGAGCACAGGTGGGAAAACCATCTAAGCCACCCTTTAAGCCAGACCCCTGAACACACCACATAAAGAGCCAGCTTGCCGTTCCCCTAGTGGGGCCCAATGAAGTCTTTGCTGAATTTCCTGTCTGGCCTCGGATCAATTTCTATTGATCAAGGAGGCCAAGAACCCTGGTGCGTAACAATTACACAACAGGCAGAGAAGGGAAGAGCGCAGAATGAGAGAGACAATGGCTTCAAAGCTTCAGCTCCCCCGGCATCTGGGGCCAGACTGTTCCTTCCACAGAGGGCCATCTGCACGGAGGCTCTCACCACAGATCCCATCAGCCTAGCTCTTCCGGGAGGATGCCACCCAGGTGGAGGACCACTGCTTTCGGGCACCCGGATGGGCATGCAGGAAAGTGGGTTATTAAGTAAACCCTTACAGAACCAACATATTTTGAAAACCATATGGGTGAGGACTCCACACTGAAGCAAAAGTGGCAAACTCTGCAGCAGGAACTCGACCCAAATCTGTTGCCTAACGTCCAGAATGTGTCCTTTCCACCCTAAACCGAAACAGCTGCTCCTTCGGTGAGACATGCTAATGGATTTAGAATTTCGTACTAAACGTCAGAGGATGCTGGCTGTTCTTGCCCTGGATTACAGGGCCTCTGGCTTCTTTAGAATGAAGGTTGCTGACTTTCCCAGTCCACACTGGACTATGCTGGGCCCGTGCGATCATTCACTGCAATGTCAGACTGCATACCCAGAAGGAAGGAATTTTCCCAGGGGATGTGCCAGCTTGTGACAGCAAAATGATGCCTAAAAAAACAAGACCACTTAGGAACCTCTTAACTCAACCTCTTGAGTTACAAAACTTTTTTTGGACAAATCATTTCTATTGCAATCTTTTCTGAGTTTCATGAGACAGTCTCAGAATAGCTCAGGAGACATCAAAACCGTGGGGAGCAAGACTCTTCATCTCAATAGTAATACTGCCCATTTGTAAAGCATGTAAAATACTTTGGGGGAACCTGTAGAGCTTCCAAGATCATTTCTTCTACATTAATTCACTGGTTGGTATGACATTCTCACAAAATGAGCAAACTGACCACATTCTTTCAGCTGATGCCTTAAAGCTGGGAGAGATCTGGTGTTTTTTAACAATTTTCGTAAGAGGCTGAAACAATTCATATCTCCCCACTGGTACCCAAGAGTACCCGCTCCCTCATTTCTGCAAAGAGTAGCTGCTGCGTTCTCTTCCTTTGCAGCCTCCTTGCCAGTCTAATAGGCAGACAGGACACATTACCTTTTTACAGCTCCCGCCTGCCTCCCATAAACCGCTCTACTGGCAATTAACTGCCTATTTTCCAGCTGTTTTTCTTATATTCTATTCTTGACAAATTAATTTGTGAGAGCTTTTGTATTAAAACTATTAACTTTTTCTTTTACCTAGAAAACAATTTTCTCTAACAACTTTTTAAAAATGTTTGCTTGTATATATTTTGTCATATAAGTTTTAATTTTTATATAGTTAAATATGTGAGTTTTCTAGGCCCATTGAGAAAGTCCCCCATGCTCCTAGACTGGACATATTACTTCTTCAGTTTTAGTGAGTGAATGCAGTGTTCTTTTCTTTTTTAATATCCAAGTGTTCAAACAAACTGATTTTCCTTTTTATATAGTACAGTCTGAGGGTCTCAAGGCTGCTTCCTCCAGTCAGACAACTGGATAAACACGATTTACTGAACAATCCTTTCCCACTGAACTTAAATGCCCACTCTACAATTCTCACACGTAATGCCATGTATCAGGGGTTCATCCTCTCTCTCTCTTGTCCACACTCTGACACTGGGATTCACTGCACAGTGTTCGAGGTCAGCAACCCCTGAGAGCCCCCCTCGCCTGTGTGGAGGCAGCCCTCTGGCAGGCCCTGGCTGGCATGCTGGTGAGGCCGCGTGCTTCCTGCCCTGCCTGCGCCGGCCCCTGCAGGTCACAGACAGCTTCATGCTGCAGCCCTGGTTCCACCAACCATGGGAAAAGTCCCTCCTGCTTCATCTTTCTAAAAATATCTTGGAACTTCCCTGGTCGTCCAGGGGTCAGGACTCTGTGCTCCTGATGCAAGGAACGCAGGTTCGTTTCCTGGTCAGGGACTACGATCCCACATGCCAGGCGGCAAATGAATAAAGCCTTGGCTATATCGGGGCATTATAAATTCTAAGGCCATTTGATTCAATTCCAAGAGAACCTTGCAGGCAGACTCACTCACACACACACACACGCACCCTCTTCTTGGAGAACTCACTCTCCCACCCACGGCGACGGGAAGCCTTCTGCTGGCTTATTGAATACATCCTTCAAAGAGATATTGCCGTTGTCTTCATGCAGGTTTTGAGCCTTCTTGTGCAGATCACTCCTAGGGACTTTTCCAGGATTTGTCCCTATTTTCAGCTCTGTCCTCCCCAGTTCCCCTCTGAAGGTTCACTGCTCCCTGAGCTCCTGTGAGTCATTCTTTGTGGTCCCTTCCTCAGCAGCTGTTTCTCTGGGTATGAGTTCCCTCTGCTCAAACCACCTTCCTTTCCCTGGTCGCTAGGCCCCTGTGAAAGAACGGTTCTTGGTTGGCGTGTTTGGGCTCTGCTCTACTTGCTAAAATGATGGCAGGTCCTCATTGCTGACAGTGAGGCAGGCTCCAGGAGAGCAGGGGGCACGAAGCTCCCTCCAGGCTCCTCCCAGCCTCAGGGTGAGTGAGAACCAGCCTGGGGCCAGTGTCAGTTCTCCCTGTACACACCACTGCCACCGTCCCGCTGAGGGCCTGCAGCCCCGCAGGCTCAGGATGAGTGAGAACCAGCCTGGGGCCAGTGTCAGCTCTCCCTGGTTGGCTCCATCAGAGGCTGCGAGGGAGACTCTGTCCCCTGCCCACTGTCCATCCCTTAGCTTCTGGTGGTTTTCTGGAAGTCTTTGGTGATCCTTGGCTTGTAGAAACATCACTCCAATCTCTGCCTCCATCGTCCTGAGACGCTCTCCCCTGTGTGTCTCTGGGTCTAAATTTATCTTTTTTTTACTGGGACACCAATCCTGTTAGATTAGGGCCTATCCTAATGACCTTAACCAATTACATTTGCAACTGTCATTTCCTACCCAGGGGACATTCTGAGATAACGGGCTTAGGACTTCAACATGGGAAGTTCTGGGGATACAGTTCAAGCCATAGCCTGTGGGTTCTGCCACTTACTAAGTCGCTGCATTCCAGTTATACATGGAGGATGGGGAAATGAGCACTGGATGAGTCGGCGTACGTGCCCAAATGGACCAAGTCTGTCCAGCTAGTTTTTTTTCCTCCTGCACACACCACTGCCACCGTCCCCAGTGAGGGCCCGCAGCCCCGCAGGCTCAGGGTGCGTGAGAACCAGCCTGGGGTCAGTGTCAGCTCTCCCACTGCACACACCACTGCCACCGTCCCCAGTGAGGGCCCGCAGCCCCGCAGGCTCAGGCTTTCTCCGAGACGCTCAGCCCTGTGGGACCCACTCAGGGCTCGTGGTTGCTCTTCTCCAAGTGCCTACGGGAGAGCCTGGGCTGCTCTCCATGGACCCAGAGGGACCTAGGCTGGTCCAGGCGCACAGAGGCCCATGGCCACCCACCAGCACGCAGGCTGGATGGGAGACGTGTTTGACTTCAGGTCCCCGATTCGCCAGAGGCCCCGCTCCTCTGAATCTGAATTTTGAATATGAGAAGAGTTTATCACGACAAGTCCCCTCGTTTCTGACATTCTGAGGGGACTACAGGCTAGAGAAGTTTTTCTGCCTGCTGGGGTATGGTCTCAGGGGTGTCTGCTCCCACTGTATTGCTGGGAGTCCTCCCAGGGCTTACGGAGAAGCACGGACCTTCGAGTCATTCCCTGACCAACACCAAGGCTAGTTCTCCTGCCAAGGAGAATGAGGAATCACACAAGCAACCTCTTCTCCATATAAAGTTCCCCTAAAAAGCATCGCAGTAACATTTCTCCACAATGTATTTATTGCAGATGTCCCTCAGTCATGGGAAGCACAGTGAATGACCTCAAACAAGCTCTGTCCTTCAGAAGATTCAGCCCTGGAACAGAAGGGGTGTTAAAATTGGACTACGCTCCAGTGACATTTCTTTTGATGAAGCTTGTGTGATGGAAGACACCTCTGGAACTCACAGGTTGAGAGTCCAATCCCAATTGCCTCCAGGAATGAGGCAATAATGGTGGCGGTAACCTCAGGAAACTGATTTCACCCAATAATTTTCTGAAAACGATCAACAGTGCTGGAATTCAGAACAGTCTTAACCCCCTCCTTGGGCAACATGCCGACGGTCCCCTTCTCCTTGTGCCACGTGTGCAGGGTCTCTGTCACCAGATGTGCTTGCAGTGCCCTGAGAGGGCAGGCTGCTCCACTTTAAGAACAAAGATGCTGAGAGTCAAAAGGGGTGAAGCCGACACCCCAAGATTCATGGCTGGAAGAGGGAAGAGCTGCTCCAAAACCACAGAGAAAAGAAGCTTGAAGCTAAAGTAACCTGTGCTTTCCAGTTTAAGGTTACTAGGGGCAAACATGCTAAGAAATGGGAATTACTAAATTAAGTGGCACAAATGATAAAGAATCCACCTGCCAATGTAGGAGACGCAAGAGATGCAGGTTCGACCCCTGGGTCAGGAAGATCCTCTGGAGGAGGGCATGACAACCCACTCCAGTATTCTTGCCCAGAGGAGCCTGGAGGGCTACAGTCCATGGGGTTGCAAAGAGCCAGATACACACACACACACACACACACACACACACATACATCTCATCTATCTTTATTTTAAAATTTTTTTTCTTTTTCTTTTTCAGGAAATTGAACAGGTTACGTGTTATATTCAGAATATCTTTTGATGCTACACAAACACGCAAAGTTGAGAAGCATACCCCCTCCAAGGAACTGAACCAGCCAGGGGTCCCCCCACCTCAGCAGTGCCTCAGCATCACACAGCTGAGCTCGCTCCACGAGGCCGAGCGCCTCAGGGTGACCCCCACAGGCCGCACAGTGGAAGGACCGCCGGCTGGTCCAGTCCTGAACACACAACCGTGGCAAATTTGCGCTCCCAATGGAACTTCCTGAGATGGGGGACAGATGGGTCTTCCCTCAACCCACCTCAGCGATTAGGGGTTGGAAGAGCTTATAAATAGGAACAGATATCATGTTAATGTTTTTGGATTTTTGCTTATCCTTCTAACAGTCTAAATACCACTGAATTCAATTTCTGATTTTGGCTTTGGTAATACGTCATTATCTTTACCGCTATGGATAGTAATACTTATTTTCCCAAAGAGTGCCAGATAAGTACCAGCACTAATATTACCGCCCAACATTACCGGAAATGTTTCTTTAGCCATGCTATTCCTTAAGTGAAGTCACATGTCATGAAATCCGCTGGGAAAAATTTGACCTGTGGAAAGGGTTTGTGTTGGAGCCAAAGAACAGTGTCACAGGCTCCTTCACGCACATGGCCACAGCCACGGCCGTCAGATCCCACATGTGCACACGGCCACACCCGGCACGCGGGGCTCCCACGGCAGGGTAGGGGCTCTGACCCTGCACATGTGGGGCTGGCTCCCCTCAGAGAGGGTCTGCACTCACCCTTCTGCAGACCGCCCTGGTTCTCGCCACGGGGCATGGGCCCCCCGGCCTGGCAGGCATCCTGGCTGTGGCTGTAGCTACACGTGCCCTGCACAGGCGTCCTCTGCCGGGAACACACCTGCTGCCCCTGGGATGTGCCGACTGGGCCTCAGGACAATGCCCTCATGGGTGGAAAGGGCAGCAGCACTCACTCAAACTCACCTTGGACAGGTGCCTAACTCCCTTCAGTGGCTCTTGAAACTTTAGTAACTTGGAAATGTCATTTTTCAGGAAAAAATTCACAGGGTACACTCCTGTGAATTAAGCTTCTCGCCAGCACGAGCAGCTGCTAGGAAAGCTGGGAAAGGCACCCCTAGGCCCAGGGACACCTCTGAGCAGGTCACTGTCAGGAGAAGGGCCGACCCGCCACCCACGCCTGTGGATGTCCCTCAGCAGGCACCGGGCACAGAGGGGGCAGCTCAGGATACAGCAGATTCCCATCGGCAGGAGGAGAAAGGCTTTTCTCCTTCCCACAGAATGCAATTCCTGTCTGGGAAGACAGCTTCCAGGTGTCCTGGGCCACAGGGGACTGATGACTAACAGTCTCTAGATTACGGGGACAGAACCCCACTCAGCGGGTGTGTCCTGCCAGTGGCTGGCACCCGCACCAGGCACCCCGGAGGGCCTCCCCAGACCCTGCAGCAATGCAGACTGTCAGCGCACGGGGCACCTGAGGCAGCCCCTCTGCGACGCTGGGGAGACTTCCTACATGTCCGAATACAATTCATTTTATTTCAAACACCACTACATGTCTATTTTAACTATTTCTCACCTTACTGAACTCTTTACTTTTCAGTTTTATTTTATTCCTAGCATCTCAACAACAGCAGAGCCTGCGAGCTTTTACAGAAGTAGAGTCCACACTTGTGATCTATCTGAGTAACTTGGTGACACACCATCCTCATCCTGGCTCCTTAGAGCTTCGGCCACACACAGGAGGGTGTAGTCGTCACTCTGGCTGAAGGGAAAAGGTGTCCCCTCTTAGGGAACTTATTTTAACAAACGAAAACTCTTTGGGGTGATGGCCTCCCCTCAGCCAGGGAGGGCAGTCCCGTGAGTGCTGCGACCCCAGGGGCACAGAGGTGCTCTGGGGGCATCCGGCCACATGTACCGTCCTGCGCACACCAGGATCTTAGGCACTCAGCCCGCAGCTTCTGGAGCCCAGGGTCAACCCCAGGGTCAGCATCCTGCGTTGTACCACCAGGTGCATGTCTGAGCCTGGGTCCTCATCTGCAGAGGAGGGACATCAGTGGCGAAGCTTGCACCGTGGGACTGCAGAGTGGGTGCAGAACTGAGCTCAGCTCCGCAGCGTGCAAGTCTCCAGAGGAGCCTCGGAATGCTGGCTCAGACTCACCTCCCAGGCAGCCAACGCCTCTCACCCTTAGTTCCCCATTCATCAGGCCTCAACGTGCTCATTTTAAAAGGAACAGCTTGCTTCTAAGGAAATCACACCTTTCCGCTCTATCAAGAACCCTGGCACTGCTGCACCCATGGCGAATCCAGCTGCGGTCCTTTTGCACCACCAAGCGGAAGAGGCACCTCCAACAGCCATGGGGAACACCCCCTTACTGACCTCTGAACCCCACATGTTGGATACAGAGGCCACGTGGCAGCGCACCTCCATTCCTGGCAAGCAGCACCACTTGCCGGGGCCAAAGGCTGAGACCCTCCCTGTGTTCCAAAGGGAGGGATCTCAGGCACACTCTTATACCAGGACCGGGAACACGTGCACCACATGACCGGGGCGCGTGGCTGACTCTGGCTAGTAGCACACACAAAGGCGTCTTTGTTCATCAGGGAGACTTTCAAAGTTATTTTCCTGTTTCAAGTCAGTAAGATGTTGCTTTTGGGCCAAAAGTTATTTGGGAACTCTCCATCTGGATGCTCGTCCTCTGAGAACAGAACAGAAATCAGGCAAAGTGCACCACACAGACATCAAACATGCCCATCTCTGCAGCTCAGGCCACGCTGTTTTAACATTGCAACACAGAGCTGGGCTCTGCTCCTTGACCACCAGGCTTGGAACAGGGAGGCCGCCTCTCTCAGGCCTCTCTCACTGCAGCCGGGGCCGTGTGGACGCCCTGAGTCACAGCCTGGGAGCAAGAACCAGTTTCTTCTGGCAGCAGTAACATATTAACACAAACAAAGTGGCTTAAAGCCTCACAAATTTATCACCTGGAGGTCAGAATCCCAGCACTGGGCTCACTGAGCTAGAGCCGAGGCATTAGCAGGGCCGCCTCCCATTTTGGAAGCTCCTGGGGTGAACCCATCTCCCTGCCTTGTCCAGTCTCCAGGGCCACTCCCTCCTTGGCCTGTGACCTCTCCTCCACCTTCAAGGCCAAGTGGAATCACTGAGTTCCATTTCTCTGGTTCTCTCCTGACTTTTTCTTCCATCTTAGGATCCCTGGGATTATAATGGGTCCACCCAGAAAAGCCAAGATAATCTCCTTATCTGCAGATCATCTGATGAGCCACCTTAACTGTGCTATGCCATGAAAATCCCACAAGTCCTGCGGATTAGAAACTGGATGTGTTTAGGTCCTAAAGCAGATGCCTTATGCTGCCTGCNTCAGTAACCTATTTTACTTAGAAATATCTAAATGAAATGGATTATTAGATTCAAACTTCTGCTGCAGATCTCCACTTAATTTTTGTGAATGAAAGAAGCACCATTATGCATGAAAACGGCCATGGAAAATTCTTAATGAACTAAATCCTTTGCACAGTGTAGTAGCTGGCTGTTACTGCACAACAAATTACCCCAGAACTTAGTTGCTTAAAGGCTTTCCTTGTGGGTCAGCTGGTAAAGAATCTGCCTGATGTGGGAGACCTGGGTTCAATCCCTGGGTTGGGAAGATCCCCTGGAGAAGGGAAAGGCTACCCACTCCAGTATTTTGGCGTGGAGAATTCCATGGACTGTATAGTCATGGGGCTGCAAAGAGTCGGACAAGACTGAACAACTTTCACTTTAATTAGCTGCTTAAACTACATGGATTATCTCACAGTCTCTGTGGTTCTCTGGCTCAGGGCCTTTTTCAAGGCTCCACTGAGAAGGATCCTCTTCCTAGCTCACTTAGCTAGTTGTTGGAAGGAATCAGTTTCACTGAGGTTTCACTTCTTCACAAGCTCATGGTTGGAGGCCTGCGTCTATTCCTTGTCATGACAGGGGGCCTGTTCACAGAGCATTTTATAATAGCAGAGCCAGTCAGAGAATCAAGAGTGAAGTCACAGTCTTCTGTAACATAATCACCAAGAGACATCCTGCCAGTTTTCCTGTATTCTGTTCATTGGAGGCAAATGACAAGATTTTGCCCACAGGCAGATGGGGTGACGACATAGGGCATGGATACCAGTAGATAGTGGTCACTGAGATATGTATGAGTGTGTGTGTGTGTGTGTGTATATTTATCTGTATCACAGCAGTTTTTATGTAGAGTTTCCTTAAAGAACATTAGAGGGAGGGAGATATCTTTCTCTGTTTATTTTCATTTTATGGAACACTAATTATCCAAACTGCAGAAGCAGCTGTGCAAAGAACTCTAAAATTGCAGTGTTTAACTGAATCAAGTAGAGAACACGATTTGCATGCTAGGGGTCTTGGAAACATCAAGCAGGGTGGGAAGGGAAACAGAAAGAAGAAATAGAAAGTCAAGATAATTAAGATTTAAAATTCTAAGCCCATGGCAATAAATCAGAATACTTAGAAATAGTAGGGGCTTATTGACTATTAGATATTGCATGCTATTTAGATTAAGGGTAACAGTTCCAAAATCTGAAACTACCCAAGGACAGTGTCCCAGGAACAAGGATTAGTTTTATGTAAATTCCTTATTTTCTGCCCTAAACCATCAGGATTTAGCAAAGATAACAGTTTGTAAATTTACAATAGTTTGTAAATAAACATGTGTTTATTGTCTCTGAGAATCCTATCAACATTTTTGATTATGATCACTAAGGAAATACAGAGAGACATTCTCCATTGACAGGAAGATATGAGTAATGTTTGGCATAAGGATTTGTGTATGGAAAACAGTGAAGTTTATTAGTTTTCCATCCATCTCATTACTCACCTTTGACAACTGGTAAGGAAATATATTTTAATTAAGCTTCAGCTTTCTCTTACTGAGTGCATAATGGCAATTATATAGTAATNAGCGCAGACTGGGGGGCGCAGACCGCCCGGAGGTGGGCCCACGTGCACCGTAACGGCACCCACACGGCTGCTCTGTCCTCACGCTGCCCTGCCCTGCAGGACGTGTGTGTGGTGCGTCTGTAGGTGTGGGGGGTGCACACTCCTACACGTGTATGGGTACACACAGACATACTAAAGGACAGCTGGCATGTGTGGAAGTCGAATAGAAAGAGCCTGAGATCTACAAAGACTGAAGTGTTCAAACCTGCCTCTGTCTCCACTGAGTGCATGTGCCTGGATAAGCCACCCAACTACTATGAACGTGAACGTAAGTCATATTATCTGTAAAATATGGCTAATGACACAGGCAAGTCACCTCTCAGAACTGTCCTTGGGAATCAAACCAGATTTTTTCCAGTATACACTTTGGAATATTAAAATATATAGAGTAAAAAAAAAAAAGTGTGTAAACAGTTGAATAATACATGTGGTATATCCTTTAGAAGTATGTTATAAAAATACCAGCAGTTTTAAGTACTGGCTTTCTAGATTTGCTCAAACATCTTGGGTTTGGAAAGCAGAAAGAGGGAAATGGGGGAAAAGTAAAGTTCTCTTTTGAAATCTTATCAGGCACTCACAGCAGGTATGGCAAGTTAACGGTGATGAGATGCGGGAAAAAGTCACGAGGGAATCAACCTCCACATCCAGGCACAGGCCCATAGGAACCTGCTGGATGTTCGGTCGGTGGGACTTCTCCAGCTAGTTTAGAACGGCCAGTGGAGTCCCTAGGACTCAGTGCAGATGCAATCTGCCAAGGCCCAGCACACACTGACCCCGGGGCCCCTGCTGTACCGCCCTGAGCTCCTCCTGCCGTACAAGGGTTCCGATCCAGCAGGAGATGCTGCCTCCTAAACAAAAAGCATTTTATCATAATATTTCAATAGTAGCATTCACCAAAAAATGGTCCCACCCCCTGCAGCACACCCAATATGTACTTTTTATGCTATTTGAGGGTTAGAACAGCAATGAGCTGCCTACTTACAGATTTTGATAGGAAATATAATGCATGAACATAAGAACAGGTCCTAGATAAAAGTCAAAGTCTTGCAGCTCAACACCCATGGGCTGCGTCCCACTAAAGCACCTCCTGGGACCACAGACTGAAGGTTTATGTGGCCCTTCTGGGGCAGAACACAAAAAAACGTTAAATCCATAGGTTACAAAAGGAAGGTTGGACTACCCCCCTTTCCAAATCTCACCGAGCTCTCGGAATCGGCAAACATTTCACAATTTGCTTCAGGAAAACAAGTTTCTACCTTTACTACAAAGAAAAAAAGAGAACCTGCAAAACCCTTCATTCCCAAGCAGAGACTGGAGGGAAAGGTATTTCAGAATCAAAGATGAGAAGCACATCTGCTAATTGTTTCAAATAGCTTTCCCAAGACCCTTACCTGAATTCTTAGAAAATCCCTTTACTGCTTTGAGAAAAAGCAACTGAAAACTGTTAAACATAATTATCTTCTAATTATTAATAATACAGAAGGAACAGCCGGCCTGAAGCACTTTCTGCCCTCCCCTCAACCAAGAAAGCCCCTGACCCCAAACCAGGAGAACTGCAGGAACAGAATGTGTTTTCTCATTGCATCTAAATGGCCCATTTCCACCGAGGTCCACCCTTCAAAGCATCCAAGTCTCCATCAGACAGACGCCCCTACCCTGGCTGGGAGGTAAGCTTTCAGAGGTAACAGAAGGCGGACAAAGGAAAAGCGCTCGGGAGTTTCAAAGAAGGGCCACCTCGTCTGTGAGATCAGGAAAACACCCATTACTTGTTTCTTCACGCAGTGGAATTATCACCCGCAGGCTCCTCACCCTCTGGCCAGCCGCGGGCACAGTGTAGGCTACCTGCAGGCTCCTCACCCTCTGGCCGGCCATGGGCACAGTGCAGGCTGCCCGCAGGTGCCTCACCATCCTGCCGGCCGCAGGCACAGTGCAGGATAACCGCAGGCTCCTTACCCTCCGGCCAGCCGCAGGCACAGAGCAGGCTGCCTACAGGCACCTCACCCTCCAGCCGGCCGCGGGCACAAAGCAGGCTGGCCCTCACGCTGCCAACTCCTCACCCCACCAAGGCCTGGCCTCTCAAGGGGCAGAGCTGGCTTTGCTGATGGACGGATGAATGCTCTGAGAATCTTGCAGCGGTCAAGCCTTCCTTGTGGGGTGATGGTTTTAAATGAAGTCCTAATTAACCAAATATTTTTAAGAGAAAAACTCTTACTGGTGCCAGCTGGGACTCTGAAGTGACGTCTTCACAAATTTGCTAACAGTGGAGGTGAAGGTGAAAAGTGCAACTGAATGATTCCTTTGAGGAAGACCACAGTAGAACATACTACCGAGAAAAAAAGCAGTATGCAATCACTACTTAAATAATACTGCAAGTTAAATCGGAGAAGGTGATGGCACCCGACTCCAGTACTCTTGCCTGGAAAATACCATGGACGGAGGAGCCTGGTAGGCTGCAGTCCATGGGGTCGCACAGAGTCCACGACTGAGTGACTTCACTTTCCCTTTTCACTTTCATGCTTTGGAGAAGGAAATGGCAACCCACTCCAGTGTTCTTGCCTGGAGAATCCCAGGGACGGGGGAGCCTGGTGGGATGCCGACTATGGGGTCGCACAGAGTCGGACATGACTGAAGCGACTTAGCAGCAGGAGCAAGTTAAATGTGTTCTATTTACTTTCTCAAGTGCCAAATATATCAGCAGGCTGAGAGCAGACAGTCCCTAATCTAACTGTTGGTTTCCCTGCTGTACTACGTGAACAAGGCCTTCATTTCACAATATGAAAATAACTCCATCATGAGTCATTCCCTGGGTGGCAAGGTTATTTCCCAATTATAGGGTCTCTTCTCATGGTAGCATTTGCTTTCTTCGAGGTATCACTATAGTCTTACTGTGCTACAGCGAATTCTGAATGAAGCAGTTAGGTATAAATTAATGGTGAAATGAGCAAAAAAAGGATGGAGACTGCCCCCACTATCTAAAATTAGGGTATTCCTATGTGTCCTTTCCTGATCCGAAATGGCATAAATGAAGAAACAATTATCTTAGGACACAACTTTTCAAAAAATGAGGGATACCTATACTGCAGCACAACTGATCCACCAACTCCCATGGAAACATTCTCCTGTTTGTCTCCTGAACCCCACAGGAGAAGACTGCTTGTATAAGGAACTGCTGCTGCTGCTGCTAAGTTGCTTCAGTCGTGTCCAACTCTGTGCAACCCCATAGAGGGCAGCCCACCAGGCTCCCCCATCCCTGGGATTCTCCAGGCAAGAATACTGGAGTGGGTTGCCATTTGTATAAGGAACTAGTGACTCCCAATTCAGGCATTTTTATGCCAGGATTTTCCCCTATTGGGTTACCAGCCTGAGACTACAGTATTTTTATGTCAAACACTATCTAGGCTTTGGGGGAACCTAGGAGAAGTTGCTTGCATGAGCTGGCATTTGGTTTCAGGATTTAAGGTTGGGGGATTCATGAGCACTCACATCAGCTCAGACTTTCCTGGGTTTGGGGAAGATGGATGTGTGGGCGGACGTGAGATGCTCACTGACGGGCCATGAGGTGCGGCTGTGCAGAGAGGGCGGCAGTGGGCAACAATGTCCTTACAGAAGGTGGGACAGTGGCAGGAAAAGGAGGCGTGACGGGTGCATGGGAGAGTGCCTGCTCGTGTCCTCTGAAGCTGGGGCCCCGCACGAGCTNCTCTCCTCCTTCACTTTCATCAAGAGGCTTTTTAGCTCCTCCTCACTTTCTGCCATAAGGGTGGTGTCATCAGCATATCTGAGGTTATTGATATTTCTCTCGGCAATCTTGATTCCAGCTTGTGTTTCTTCCAGTCCAGCGTTTCTCATGATGTACTCTGCATATAAGTTAAATAAGCAGGGTGACAATATACAGCCTTGACGTACTTCTTTTCCTATTTGGAACCAGTCTGTTGTTCCATGTGCAGTTCTAACTGTTGCTTCCTGACCTGCATACAGATTTCTCAAGAGGCAGGTTAGGTGGTCTGGTATTCCCATCTCTTTCAGAATTTTCCACAGTTTATTGAGATCCACACAGTCAAAGGCTTTGGCATAGTCAATAAAGCTGAAATAGATGTTTTTCTGGAACTCTCTTGCTTTTTCCATGATCCAGCGGATGTTGGCAATTTGATCTCTGGTTCCTCTGCCTGTTCTAAAACCAGCTTGATGAGTTAAATAATGAATCTTTTGGCTTCCCTTGTGGCCCAGCTGATAAAGAATCTGCTTGCAATGCGGGAGACCTAGGTTCAATCCCTGGGTTGACGAGATCCCCTGGAGAAGGGAATGGCTACCCACTCCAGTATTCTGGCCTGGAGAATTCCATGGACTACAGTCTATGGGGTGCAAAGAGTTGGTCACAACTGAGTGACTTTTACTTTCACTAATGAATCTTTAGGTCATTTTATCAAGAAATTCTGACAAGGTTCCCACTTGGGATATAAAGTTACAGTATGGAAGAGGATTGGGCTTCCCTGGTGGCTCAGACGTTAAAGAATCTGCCTGCAGTGCAGGAGACCCAGCTTCGATCCCTGGGTTGGGAAGATCCCCTGGAGAAGGGAATGGCTACCCACTCCAGTATTCTTGCCTGCAGAATTCCAGGGACAGAGGAGCCTGGCAGGCTACAGTCCATAAGGTCGCAGAGAGTTGGACACAACTGAGCAACTAAGGCTTTCACACTTGCACACATGGGAGAGGATTAAGCAGCTAGCTCCTCAAGAGCTGATGTCCTGGCGCCGCATTGCCCCACCCTCCACTGTAGGAACAGGAAAACCCCTCAAAATTGTGGTGTGCTGCTGCTCCCCTGCAACTAGTGATTACAGCTCGTCAAATTACGAGCTGTGAGTCGTTTCCTAATTTTTAAAACCCTAACTGAAAGTAATATGTGTGATGACAATATATTTAGCCATGGAAATACACAGTCCTAGCCAGAGTACCTTGAAAAAAATCACATCAGATGAAAGCAGTGTCACCAATCAGCCCATCATACAGCTCAGGATAATCTCCACTGCTTAGCAATGGCAAATACTGTCCAAGAGGAAATAATCACCCGAGACAGCTGAATCCATCATTCTTTGAGAAGTCATAAATATAGCTGTCAGAGGTCACAAAAATATTTTTAAATGGTACTTAAATGGACAATTACCAACTGGTGGGAGACTAATGTGGTTCTCTTTCAAATCTTTTTCAAATTTCATAAAATGTAAAGACTTGGTATGCATGCATGTGTGTGTGTGTGCGCACACACATGCTTGTGCAGGAGACATGGCAGAGGGGTGGGGGTGGGGGTGGCCGTGAGGAACAGTATGTCCTCCCATGAATGGCATTACAGAAATCAGAGGAAATGGGAAAAAAGGAAACGGGCAGGAGGTTTTGGCTCAGCATGTTACAAAAACAGATGTCCATTTATTGACTAATAACGTTATTTAGTATTAAAAATAACATTTCATAGCAGAAGTGTTACTTTAATTCATTTTCTACATTAGACGCTAAGCTTTCTTGTCTATAGATATGAAATACCAAAGGGCTTAATTTATATCTAAACTACTCAGAAGGAATTTGAAACGTTAAGCCAGCTCTCAGAATGACCTGACCCTAGCCCAGCACAAATTTATTACCCAAGAGATAATTCATGCTTGGCTCAACGAAATTAGAACTGTATTGGCAAGAGTCAGGGAAAGATACTAAGTTTAGGATTATACAGCATGCATTTTACCTACAAATAATACTTACTAGACATTTAAAAACATTATCTATAGACTTTGGAGTCTATTATGTGAACTGATCAAAGCTCTGCAAGCATTTCATCCACCACTCAAGGGGTTGAAACATCTGAAGCCAGGAGTTACAGAGAAAGTGCCAAATGGTATCAAGGCTGGGAGCATTCAGGGAACTTTATGAATGAACCCACCACCTAGAGGGGTTTTAGGGAGGATGGCGATGGCCAGGAAAAAAAACAAGAGGTTTTTGTATCTAACCAAACAAGATCATTTTGAGGAATAAACTGAGGAGTGAAGCGGATTACTAGGATAACAAGAAAATGAAGAGTTCAAGAAGAAGACCTGGTCAAGACTGAGGGAAGGGACTCAAGAAAAATCACAGGCATCACTCAGCCAAGATGGATTCCAGCAAGAAGGATTCTGGGAGAAGTCTGCTTCAGTAACCCAACCGCCGTGCGCTGCACTGGCGTTTTGAGAGCGGGAAGCTGGCTAAAACCCAGAGATTTGCCCAAGGTCACACGGAGCTGGTCAGGGAACTGCGATCCTGTTGTTCCTCACATCCTGGTTCTAGATTACGTTCATGGTAGCCAGTTACTCCTCAGTGCTCTGGGAACATCAGGTGAGATCACAGGTTTGGGAAAGGATTCCCAAAGTCTGCAGCCTGTCAGTTCCCACTTCTTGGAAACTTAGGCGAGTCTGCACATATAAACTACTCAGAAGGAATTTGAAACGTTAAGCCAGCTCTCAGAATGACCTGACCCTAGCCCAGCACAAATTTATTACCCAAGAGATAATTCATGCTTGGCTCAACGAAATTAGAACTGTATTGGCAAGAGTCAGGGAAAGATACTAAGTTTAGGATTATACAGCATGCATTTTACCTACAAATAATACTTACTAGACATTTAAAAACATTATCTATAGACTTTGGAGTCTATTATGTGAACTGATCAAAGCTCTGCAAGCATTTCATCCACCACTCAAGGGGTTGAAACATCTGAAGCCAGGAGTTACAGAGAAAGTGCCAAATGGTATCAAGGCTGGGAGCATTCAGGGAACTTTATGAATGAACCCACCACCTAGAGGGGTTTTAGGGAGGATGGCGATGGCCAGGAAAAAAAACAAGAGGTTTTTGTATCTAACCAAACAAGATCATTTTGAGGAATAAACTGAGGAGTGAAGCGGATTACTAGGATAACAAGAAAATGAAGAGTTCAAGAAGAAGACCTGGTCAAGACTGAGGGAAGGGACTCAAGAAAAATCACAGGCATCACTCAGCCAAGATGGATTCCAGCAAGAAGGATTCTGGGAGAAGTCTGCTTCAGTAACCCAACCGCCGTGCGCTGCACTGGCGTTTTGAGAGCGGGAAGCTGGCTAAAACCCAGAGATTTGCCCAAGGTCACACGGAGCTGGTCAGGGAACTGCGATCCTGTTGTTCCTCACATCCTGGTTCTAGATTACGTTCATGGTAGCCAGTTACTCCTCAGTGCTCTGGGAACATCAGGTGAGATCACAGGTTTGGGAAAGGATTCCCAAAGTCTGCAGCCTGTCAGTTCCCACTTCTTGGAAACTTAGGCGAGTCTGCACATAAAATTTCCCGCCCTTTTTCCCCCTCCCATTTACACAGTGTTGAGAGGCTACTATGAGTCCAGCACTGGGAATACAGAGATGAATAAAACAGAATTCCCGCCCACAAGCCCTCAAGAAGGGACAGAGAGGCACATGGAGCAAATACCGTAGGAAGGCAGAGATCGAGACTGGGATGATGTGGCTACCAGCTAAGGAAGCCCAACATTACCAGCAGCCGCCAGAAGCCAGGAGAGAGGCATGGGGCCGATCCTGCTGGCCTTCCAAAGGGGAACAGCTGTGGCGACATCTTGATTTCGGGTTTCTTGCCTCCAGCACTGTGAGAGAATAAGCTTCTGTTGCTTAAAGCCAAAACCAGAAAAATCACACAAAGACCAAACATGATCTGAAAGATAACTAGAGAGCTAGCTAAGCAGCTTACTAAGTCGCTTCAGTCATGTCCGACTCTGTGCGACCCCAGAGACGGCAGCCCACCAGGCTTCCCCATCCCTGGGATTCTCCAGGCAAGAACACTGGAGTGGGCTGCCATGTCCTTCTCCAATGCATGAAAGTGAAAAGTGAAATGAAGTCGCTCAGTCGTGTCCGACTCTAGCGACCCCATGGATTGCAGCCCACCAGGCTCCTCCAACCATGGGATTTTCCAGGCAAGAGTGCTGGAGTGGGGTGCCATTGCCTTCTCCAAAGCAACTTTAGAGAGTAAAGACATGTTTCAGATGGGTGGTTAAGAAACCCAAGTGGTATCATACATTGAAAGTTTGAAGTTAGAATCAAGTGTGTTATTTGCGGGTTTAAAAAATGTTTTTTTCACGGACGATTTGGGTTTCTCCTTCTATGAGCTCATAGAAAACACCTCAGGAGAAAAAAGATTATTATACATTTCTGTTTCTCCCTTCAATAATCAGATGACTGTAAAGACACATTCCAACCTTAAGATTTACCAAAGCTTTAGACAGGCTTCCATGAATCTCTCTCCTGTACCAGACACCTATCAAGAAGCACTGGACCAACTTCTCTTGAAAACCTCCAGTGAGAGAGAAGTCAGTTCTCAGTGGATTAGATTAGTGAGAAAAGTGAAACAATTGATTCAGGCAAGGATCCTCGCTGGATACTAAGACCATCGGGTAAAATTTTTAGGGAAAATGCCATCTGCATAGTACCAAAATTCACCACACAGATTATGTTGTGTTAATTGCACACAGTAAATGGTAAGACCTGGAGGTCACCCCCTCTTAACTGAGTGATGAGTCAGCGTTTCAAACGATGGGGCAACCTTCCACTCACGTCTCCTGATGGGATGCAACTCCAAGTACATGGCATCATCCTAAGACAAACTCTTGCCCCAAATCTGAATCCAATCACACTTCCAAGCCTAACTCTCAGTTTACAGAAAATACACGTGATAGAAGTTAAATATCACCATTCGTCTGACAGTCAGTCCAATCTAGAAGGTGGGGGCATTGTCCAAGGTAACTGACCTGCTTTTTTGAGGCAATGTCATAGGGGAAACAAGGTGGGGGACTGTTCCAGAATAAAAGAGAAGAAGAAACACAACCAAATGCAATGTGTGGAGCTTGATGGGATTCTGGTTTGTAATTTGTGCTTCAAACGATGAAAAGTATTTTGGGAACAAATAGAAAAACTTGAGTAGGCTGTGTATTAATTGATATTAGAAATGTATTTTTAAGTGTTTTTGATACAACAGTGATATTCTAGTCAAACTAAAGTATGTCCCTTATTCTTGGGGCTTCCCTGGTGGCTCAGCTGGTAAAGAATCCACCTGCAATGCAGGAGACCCCGGTTCAATTCCTGGGTTGGGAAGATCTGCTGGAGAAGGGACAGGCTACCCAATCCAGTATTCTGGCCTGGAGAATTCCATGGACTTTAAAGCAAAAACAAATATAACAAAAGGTTGACTGTTGATGACTCTCAGTGGGTCTCTCAGCAGATGAGCATAAATTGACATTCCTAAATTACGACAAGCACAGGTTACTGTTTCCCTTAATCTGATTCTTCCCTCATTTATGTAGACATTCGGAAATGAATGAAACCATGACTCTAGATTAACATATGGTGCCAATTTACTAAGTATCACAAGCATAAAACTGCAATACATTCCCAAATTATCATGACCTTGCCTAACACCAGTCATATTTAAATATCAGGTAAAATTTTTAAACTTGTACTGATCACAAAAGGTTAGTGAATTCCCAACCAAAATGGATTCTGTTTTGCTCAGCAGCTAGGCAGTCTGGAAAACAAATCAAACAAGTAAAAACCAAAAAATTTTATTATAAAGACAGTGTTTTTTATTTCATCTTCCCTACTTTTGTCCTTTTCTTAAAAAAAAAAAAAAAAGGCATGAAGGTCTTTTATGATGGAGTAGATCAGCTTTGTCAGAAAGTTCTAGAATCTTTATTTGTATAATAAAGGCATTAGCTTAATCAACGTCTTTGAAAGCTCAAGTTTGCGATTATCTAATGTTAGAAGAAGTCCAAAATAATTGAATTTCAACCATCAGTCAGAAAAAAAATCAAAACGTCTAGCTTGGAAACAATAACAATTTAATGGACAAATAAAACATCACCACAATAAATAAAAGATTGAAGCACTGTCCTTTTTTCATTCAACATCATGAAAAGGCTTTTTGTTGTCATACATTTAAAACAAGTTAACACCAAATTAACTTACTGGAAACTGGGAGAAAAAAAGAAAAGAAAAAAAAAAAACAGGCTCCTCCAACCATGGGATTTTCCAGGCAAGAGTGCTGGAGTGGGGTGCCATTGCCTTCTCCAAAGCAACTTTAGAGAGTAAAGACATGTTTCAGATGGGTGGTTAAGAAACCCAAGTGGTATCATACATTGAAAGTTTGAAGTTAGAATCAAGTGTGTTATTTGCGGGTTTAAAAAATGTTTTTTTCACGGACGATTTGGGTTTCTCCTTCTATGAACTCATAGAAAACACCTCAGGAGAAAAAAGATTATTATACATTTCTGTTTCTCCCTTCAATAATCAGATGACTGTAAAGACACATTCCAACCTTAAGATTTACCAAAGCTTTAGACAGGCTTCCATGAATCTCTCTCCTGTACCAGACACCTATCAAGAAGCACTGGACCAACTTCTCTTGAAAACCTCCAGTGAGAGAGAAGTCAGTTCTCAGTGGATTAGATTAGTGAGAAAAGTGAAACAATTGATTCAGGCAAGGATCCTCGCTGGATACTAAGACCATCGGGTAAAATTTTTAGGGAAAATGCCATCTGCATAGTACCAAAATTCACCACACAGATTATGTTGTGTTAATTGCACACAGTAAATGGTAAGACCTGGAGGTCACCCCCTCTTAACTGAGTGATGAGTCAGCGTTTCAAACGATGGGGCAACCTTCCACTCACGTCTCCTGATGGGATGCAACTCCAAGTACATGGCATCATCCTAAGACAAACTCTTGCCCCAAATCTGAATCCAATCACACTTCCAAGCCTAACTCTCAGTTTACAGAAAATACACGTGATAGAAGTTAAATATCACCATTCGTCTGACAGTCAGTCCAATCTAGAAGGTGGGGGCATTGTCCAAGGTAACTGACCTGCTTTTTTGAGGCAATGTCATAGGGGAAACAAGGTGGGGGACTGTTCCAGAATAAAAGAGAAGAAGAAACACAACCAAATGCAATGTGTGGAGCTTGATGGGATTCTGGTTTGTAATTTGTGCTTCAAACGATGAAAAGTATTTTGGGAACAAATAGAAAAACTTGAGTAGGCTGTGTATTAATTGATATTAGAAATGTATTTTTAAGTGTTTTTGATACAACAGTGATATTCTAGTCAAACTAAAGTATGTCCCTTATTCTTGGGGCTTCCCTGGTGGCTCAGCTGGTAAAGAATCCACCTGCAATGCAGGAGACCCCGGTTCAATTCCTGGGTTGGGAAGATCTGCTGGAGAAGGGACAGGCTACCCAATCCAGTATTCTGGCCTGGAGAATTCCATGGACTTTAAAGCAAAAACAAATATAACAAAAGGTTGACTGTTGATGACTCTCAGTGGGTCTCTCAGCAGATGAGCATAAATTGACATTCCTAAATTACGACAAGCACAGGTTACTGTTTCCCTTAATCTGATTCTTCCCTCATTTATGTAGACATTCGGAAATGAATGAAACCATGACTCTAGATTAACATATGGTGCCAATTTACTAAGTATCACAAGCATAAAACTGCAATACATTCCCAAATTATCATGACCTTGCCTAACACCAGTCATATTTAAATATCAGGTAAAATTTTTAAACTTGTACTGATCACAAAAGGTTAGTGAATTCCCAACCAAAATGGATTCTGTTTTGCTCAGCAGCTAGGCAGTCTGGAAAACAAATCAAGCAAGTAAAAACCAAAAAATTTTATTATAAAGACAGTGTTTTTATTTCATCTTCCCTACTTTTGTCCTTTTCTTAAAAAAAAAAAAAAAAAAGGCATGAAGGTCTTTTATGATGGAGTAGATCAGCTTTGTCAGAAAGTTCTAGAATCTTTATTTGTATAATAAAGGCATTAGCTTAATCAACGTCTTTGAAAGCTCAAGTTTGCGATTATCTAATGTTAGAAGAAGTCCAAAATAATTGAATTTCAACCATCAGTCAGAAAAAAAATCAAAACGTCTAGCTTGGAAACAATAACAATTTAATGGACAAATAAAACATCACCACAATAAATAAAAGATTGAAGCACTGTCCTTTTTTCATTCAACATCATGAAAAGGCTTTTTGTTGTCATACATTTAAAACAAGTTAACACCAAATTAACTTACTGGAAACTGGGAGAAAAAAAGAAAAGAAAAAAAAAAACTACCACAATACAGAGACACAAAGCAAGCACTGCAGACAAATATGCAAATACGCAAAATGCACAGCGCCCACACCCAGGGCTTTCTAGAGAACTCGCCCCATGATAACGCACCAATCTATCTGATGCTACATTTCAGGCAAAACGAGCCTTTTTTAAAAAAAAAAAAAAACCTTATAAACATATAAATTCAAACCACAAAGCATCTCCTAAACATGACATTTACTCTAAGTACAAATGGATATTTGGAAATTGCATTCACAATGCCATCTAAACTAGATTTCAGGAAATTACCAGTGTATAGCTATACTGGGGCTTAAATTCACTGGGCCACATCCCACACATACTTTCCCGTCCTATTTACCCTGGGCATACATAGTCTCCAAGTTAACAGTTACAGAATTAAAAACTACTCTTCTAGAAAAGTATCAATTTTTCCTGAATAAAGAGATTGAAACTGGTCCACTGTCTTTCACCCAACAAATGTTTCATGACAAATAAGTAAAGTAACCTTAGTAATGCCCTTTTCTAAGAGTTATAAATATTTAAAAGTTTATCATCAGTAATGAGTTTTAGGCTAAAAAACCTTTTTTTTTGGGGGGGGGGGCCTACTTTCTGTGGGCATTCTATTCCCTCAAACCTAAAATCTGCTAACCAATTTCTTCTCGTAAATATATACATTCAATGTCCCCTACCTCATGAAAAGAAGTTCATTAACTCAAGTCACATAAGCTTATGCTTTTATTTGAAAGAAACTGCCTGAGAACTTGAATCCATTCTAAAAGAGACTCAACAGGGATGGCAATATGGGAGGTTGCACTCTGCCCTTCCATTTTGTTATATACTCCCTTGAAGGGCATCAGCTTGGCATCTCTCTTGCCCATCCTTTTGCCTGAGCTACTGCACATAAACCTAAACCATTATATTTTGGTATAGCTCAGTAGAACACAGCAAAATACTTAGGTTCTCGGCACATCAAACCATGAGCTGAAACAGCTCCTGAACTGTTCCTGGGTTTCCACTGCCACAATGTATGCGAAATTGTTACAGGATTAAGTTAAGTGAGTCCATACTAGAATTTAAAATGAAATGGGAGAAAAAAAATAATCAAAATCCACATATAGTTATAGCAACTAATTTAAATGGAACCCCATCCAGGATAAAGGATGGTGCTGAATGAACAATGTGGTTTAAAAAAGAAGAAACTAAACTAAAATGCTTTAAGGAAAAGCTCAAATTGGATCTCCATGAACAACTGCTCTGAGAGAATTTCAGAGAAAGCTGGAGAGCAGAAAATAAACGTGGAGAAAAAAAAGGGTGTGTGTCCAAAATGAGTGGCCACATTCTGCTTTGAGGTTTACTGATACAGATTTCCCGGGGTTTTACACTCTCTATAGTAACCTGACAAAACAGGCATATAGCTGAAACCACGCAAGAGGCCGGGTTCCTCTTGGCAAGTACCATGCACGGAGGGACCAGCATCTGAGCTGGAGAGGGTCCAGGGAAAGGCCAACCGTGGGCCAGGGGCAGGGGTGTGCACTGTGCAAATGGGTGTGACCTGGGGCTGCCCCCCTCGTGGGTCTACCCGCCATCCCAGGCTAAGATGATGAGAAGAGGAACCAGCTCGTGCCTAACCGTCCACAAAGACTCCGGCCACCGCAGCACAACACGTCGGGCCCCGGGGTCCATCCGGCAGCTCTGCGTGGCGGCTGCCCTGTCTCTGGGAAGACTCAGTAGAAAAGTGCTAGAAGGCTGAGCTGATCCCCGTCTCTTTTTTTGCTAACGTGTAAGTAGAAACGAGCATGTTACTTCCAGCATACGGGAAAACCCACTGAGTCAACATCTGGATGGATGCTATGCATATGCCACAGACACAGGCCCAGTGGCTCTGCTCACGCCATGGGCGCCGATCACAGAGACTGTGATAGAAAACAAAGGCTAAGTGACCTAACTCGACACGTGGCAAGAGGTGTCTGACTTCTCGGTGTGCCCGACCCGCTTAAGAGGACGGCGCCACACAGTCTAGGAATTCGTGGCAGACGCACTGGCAGAAGCCGTACACCATCAGGATGACGAGGCTGGAGGGGACCAGGCTAACGAAGACGACCCCCAGCGTGACCTTCTTGGAGACCAGTAAGTAGATGCCCAAGGGCAGCGAGCTGAAGTACAGCAAGCCCAGCAACCACACCAGCACCCGGATGGACGTCTGAAAGACCAGGGACGTGCAGTTCCACACGGCCCAGTTGTGCGACACGGCGGTGGTCACCGAGTCGAAGCTGGAGGGCCGGTAGAACTCGACCACGGGCGTGGAGCCGAGCGAGGGCGAGCTCTCCCGCTGCACCTCCATGATGGTGATGACCAGGCAGTTGGAGGACGCGTGGGAAGGGCTGACCAGCGAGGCCAGCCGCTTGGGGGTCAGCAACAGCTCGGTGGGGTTCTCGGGCAGGCACTTCTTGCCTTTGCCGCCGCCGCAGGTCAGGTTCAGCAGGATGTTGTTGTCGTCGGGCAGGCTGCTGACCTCGTCGTCCGGCAGGCACGTCTCGAACCTGCAGAAAGGGCAGACGATGATGCCGTGCGGGGAGTCCCCGAAGTCGATGATCTTGCACAGGCATTTGGCACATACGCGGTGGCAGCACTCCAGCACCTTGGGCTTCCTCTGTTTCAGGTTGTACCGGTTGTAGCAAATCTTACACTCCAGCTCGTCTGAGACCTGAGACTCGGCCGCCTCCTCTGGCGGCTGACTGGCCATCCCGGGCTCTGTGCCTCCCGTCCTGGGCCGGACGGGTCCTGCGGAAGGAAGGCTTGGACGGCACGGTCTCTCTGAATTATCACATCGTCCGAATCAGGCAGAGATGCACACAGGCAGGAAAAGGAGGGACAGAAATCGGCCGGGCATTTTCAGTTTCTGCGTATCGCTCTCTGTCTCAAACAGCATATTGACAAAGGCCACGAGAGGGGTCTGCAAAGGAAAAGAGATTCTAATATGGTGAGCGGTTCGCTGAAAAGCACTTTACGGAATTTTCTGAGCTTCCAGCGATTAGAAGTGGCAGACTTGAAAGGTTAAATCCCCGGCATCTTTTCACGCGTTTCTGCCTCCAGGATATAGGAAAGCGTTATCTCCATGCTTAGCTTTTTTCAGTCCACAGATATGATAGTAAAGAAGGCATTAAGAATCTTAGTGGTGTGAAGTACACTGCAGAGCACTGTGGGTTCAGCTCAATAGAGAGATTTTGCTCTCTGAAATTGTACAAATTCTGGCCTTTTTGAAGACAGAATGGGACACTTACCAGAAATAGATACATTTGCAGTTAAATTCCACTCAGTATAAATTAACTGTTTTAGAGGTTCATTGGTAATAAACTCCGATTGTCTAAATAATCCCAATAGTGCTTCAGAACACACTAAATGAGGGAAAACTTAAGGCTAGATGTTTAAAACGTGTTTTCAGAAAGTAATTTATACGGATGAGAGTGTATTTAAATACAGCAGACTATTCTTACCTTCCCAGTGTAAAGAAATCTGTTACAAGTCTCTTCCTTATTTGACTATTCAATTTCAAACTTTCTGTTTCAATGCTAGTCTTGCAAACCATGGCTGTACACATACACTCGCTCAAAGAAGAGTGAAGCATGTGACACCTAAAATAAGCATTATATCCAAATCAAGTCTAATTGCCAAGACAGAGAAGAAAGCACAGAAACGGAGTTGCTCCGTCGTGTCCGACTCTGTGCGACCGCATGGACTGTCACCTACCAGACCCTTTTGTCCGTGGGATTTTTCAGGCAAGAATACTGGAGTGGGCTGCCGTTTCCTTCTCCAAGGGATCTTCCCAACCCAGGGATCAAACTCAGGTCTCCTGCACTGCAGACAGGCGCTTAACCATCTGAGCCAAGAGTGTTTAAACACAGAACATACATGCAGTTATGTCTCAAAACATGAAGAATCATGCACGCATGGCTACCAAAAAGTACTCGAACTCCAGCCACTTGCCTACTTTAGCTCATGTAAACTTTGTGGTGAACAGAAAGCATGATAGTTGCTATTACTGCTGACCTTGGACAAATGGCTGAAGGCTGATGTCACATAAACAGCCCATTCTCAATTATTAGGACTAAAAGGAGTGAAGTGGCTCAGTCGTGTCCGACTCTGCAACCCCATGGATTGTAGCCCGTCAAGCTCCTCTGTCCACGGGATTCTCCAGGCAAGGGCACTGGAGTGGGCTGCCATTTCCTTCTCCAGGGGATCTTCCCAACCCAGGGATCAAACCCAGGTCTCCTGCATTGCAGGCAGACGCTTAATCCTCTGAGCCACCAGGGAAGCCCCCGGACTAAAAGGGAGCAGCAATATGGGAACTCTCCAAATAATTTTTATTTTGCTTTAATATATGTGATTGGGGGGTAGTAGATTTGTCTTGGGCTTCCCAGGTGGAGCTAGGGGAAAAGAATCTGCCTGCCAATGCAGGAGACTTGAGAGACACAGGTTCGATACCTGGGTCTGGAAGATCTCCTGGAGGAGGGTATGGCAACCCACTCCAGTGTTCTGGCCTGGAGAATCCCATGGACAGAGGAGACTGGTGGGCTATGATCCACAAGATCGCTAAGAGCTGGACACGGCTGAGTGACTTAGCACACAGGCATGTGCGAAGATTTGTCTTAAATTATATTTTGCTTGGAAAAATATCAGAATGTATTTGAATTTCTGAGAAGACCCCCAAGGAAATAACAGCAGAGGGAGGTCAGAAGAGTTCTGAGAAGTAGGATGCAACTATGCCAGCATTTTAAATTTGCTATGGACCCTACTGCCTTAACAGAGAAAAGCCAGTGTGCAGGTAAATACGGATGATTTTTTAAATCATGATTAACTGGTTTGTGAATATATATTGTCTTCCTTTTAAATTATGGCCTTAATGAATTTTAAACTGACTCAATATAGTACAAGAACGTATGGTGTAATGGTTCGCATGGTTAAGATATACTCTTGGGGGTAAAAGGAAGTCAGTCAATAACTTAGGCTCTCACCTCTGGCATCAGCCAAAGAGTATAGGCAGAGTTTTTTCTAATAGAGTTTACTATGGCAACCCACTCCAGTATTCTTGCCTGGAGAATTCCATGGACCGAGGAGCCTGGTGGGCTGCAGTCCATGGGGTCGCAAAGAGTCGGACACGACTGAGCGACTTTCACGTCACTTCACTTTACACTGTATATGAATGCGTGTATTTCAAAACTGCAATGAAAGCTAATTTCTCTGTACTTACACTTACTGCAAAAAAGAATATATAGAACTTATTGTGATCATTTCACAATATATATGTAAGTGACATCATTATGCTGTACACCTTAAAGTTACAACATGCTTAGTCACTCAGTCGTGTCTGACTCTATTGCGATCCCATGGACTATATCCCACCAGGCTCCTCTGTCCATGGGATTCTCCAGGCAAGAGTACTGGAGTGGGTTGCCATGCCCTCCTCCAGGGGACCTTCCCAACCCAGGGATCAAACCCAGGTCTGCTACATTGCAGCCAGATTCTTTACCAGCTGAGCTGCCAGGAAGCCCCTATAATNTTCTCCAGGCAAGAGTACTGGAGTGGGTTGCCATGCCCTCCTCCAGGGGACCTTCCCAACCCAGGGATCAAACCCAGGTCTGCTACATTGCAGCCAGATTCTTTACCAGCTGAGCTGCCAGGAAGCCCCTATAATGCTGTATGTAAATTGACTCTCAATAAAACTGAGGAAATGAAAATAAATTTAAAGGCTATGTGTGTGTGTGTGTGAGAATATATTACATTGTCAACATCTGACAGTCAGCTGGTTACTTTAATACTTTCTATACCCAAGCTTTCTAACATTAGAGGAGTATCAGGAAAGTTCTATTAATATGTTGAGCCAAGCACAATTTTTAGTTTCTAATTCTGGGAATATAAGTTATTCACTGAGCCAATGTGTGTCTGAAAGTCGCTCAGTCAGGACTCTTTGTGACTCCATGGACTATACAGTCCATGGAATTCTCCAGGCCAGAATACTAGAGTGGGTAGCCATTTGCTTCTCCAGCAGATCTTCCTGACCCAGGAATCGAACTGGGGTCTCCTGAATTGCAGGCGGATTCTTTACCAAGTGAGCTATCAGGGAAGCCTCACTGAGCCCATACTGAGCCATTATTTTAAGTAAAGCTTACCTTTTTCACAGAACCACTCTTCATTCCTATGAACATGTTTAGAGTGTTATGATCATAATGTTCTAAAAATTCATACGGGGACTTCTTGGTAACATGCAAAAAAAAAAAGTACTAAATGTTTAAATATCCAATCAAAAAGGTACCTACTTTATCTCTAAGGAGTTTTCTAGAAAACCTACTCCATTAGCTTGAGATACTTCATCAACTCCAGGCTCTGAAAACAGCACTTCTGGGCAGGACCAGCTGACAGCCTTGAGCTCAGGTCACATCCCAGGAAATGGAGCCAGCACAAGTGTTTTCCTTCTGGAATGGCATAAACAGGGCAGTGACTGTTGCTCTTGGGAGGATGGGGTACCAAGCACTAGGATTCTTAAATACTTCATGTGTCTCATTATAATTCTAAGGTGCCCCTAAGTACTCAAGTAGTAACCTAAAATCTGTAACTTTATAGGGTTACAATTAGTGGGAGCTGTTAATTCGATCATCTAAAAGACGGACACTGCAGCTCATTCCCACCCTGCATTCCCTCCGTAACTGTGGGCCTCAATTCAAATGCTGAATGAAAGAAACTAGACCCCAGAGAGCACACAGCGTATGACTCCATTTTTAGAAAGCTCAAAAAACAGGCAAAGGTAAGCCGTGGTAGGGATGCAAGTTTCAGTGGTAAAACCAAGAAGCCAAGCCAGGAAGCGATTAGCGTGAAAGTCAGCACAGCAGATACAGCCGGGTGTGGGCTGAGAGGCTTGACCCGGGCGGTACCTGTGCGCGTCCGAGTCATCCGATACCAAAACTGTGGGCCTCAATTCAAATGCTGAATGAAAGAAACTAGACCCCAGAGAGCACACAGCGTATGACTCCATTTTTAGAAAGCTCAAAAAACAGGCAAAGGTAAGCCGTGGTAGGGATGCAAGTTTCAGTGGTAAAACCAAGAAGCCAAGCCAGGAAGCGATTAGCGTGAAAGTCAGCACAGCAGATACAGCCGGGTGTGGGCTGAGAGGCTTGACCCGGGCGGTACCTGTGCGCGTCCGAGTCGTCCGATACCATCGGGCAGCAGGTTTTTCTGTACTGGCGTTACTTTCACAGTAAAAAGTGTTCTGTTTGTTTTTTTTTTTAAGTCCATGGCTAAATACATTTGCTACTTTGAGAGCCCAGAGTTTTCTGTCCATGGATACTTTGGATCAACTTATTTTTTTTCTCTGTGATCTGTAAGTTCATTCATTCATTTTTTTTTTTTTTTCACAAAATTGAGATGCCAGTCACTTATTTATCACCTAAATATCCAAACATCGCTATAAGTCAATATGAAAAAGGATGGAGTCTTTAAAGTGAGCAAATCAAATCTGGAGCATTACTTGATGAGAAAAACTTCTAAATGCATGTCTCACCAGACACAGGGCAAAGAATCTGGCATGCTAAACTGCCTCAAAAATAAATACGTGTGGTTATGTTAGGTGAGGGATGTGGTGCCTCATCGTGTTCATCACTTTGCAGTACATTCAAGTATCAAATCATCACACTGTGAACTGCATAATATTGTGTACCAATTACATCTCAATAAAGCTGGAGGGAAAATAAATACAAAAGGCAGATTTTCTTTTCCTAGAAAAATATCTATTCAAATATCTGAAGCTGATATTCCTCATTACACTTAAGTCTTTAATCCTTTTATAGATTATCTAGGGTAAGTATACACAAAGAGATAATCACCTACTATAATTCTTATAAATTAATTTGAGCTTTTGGACAAAGGACTAAATATTTTCATTGCCCTAAATGTGTTAAGGTGCATATAGTTAAAGCTGCAGTTTTTCCAGTAGTTATGTACGGATGTGAAATTTGGACCATAAAGAAGGCTGAGGGCCGAAGAATTGATGCTTTCGAACTGTGGTGCTGGAGAAGACTCTTGAGAATCCCTTGCACAGCAAGGAGATAAAACCAGTCAATCCTAAAGGAAATCAATTCTGAATATTCACTGGAAGGACTAATACTGAAGCTGAAGCTCCAATGCTTTGGCCACCTGATACAAAGAGCCGACTCATTGGAAAAGACCCTGATGCTGGGACAGATTGAGGGCAGGAAGAGAAAGGGGTGACAGAAGATAAGATGGTTGGATGGCATCATCAATTTAATGGACATGAGTTTGAGCAAAACTCTGGGACACAGTGAAGGACAGGGAGGCCTGGCATGCTGCGGTCCGTGGGGTCGCAAAGAGTCAGACACAACTGAGCAACTGAACAAAAAGTGTGTGGTGGTTACTACTTGACTCAAATTCACTTTCTCCACTACTCAAGTCCTTTGCTATTAAAGATGCAAACTTGGCTTGTATTTCGAACCAAAGTCCCTGCAGTGGACATCTGTTGTCCACCCACCCAGGATCTTTTTTTTTCCTTTAGACCACGCTGCTCCTTCCCACCTGCCACGGCTTCTTTGGGGAAGCCTTCCCCTCACTCAGATTCTGTGATGGTGACGATGCCACACTGCCTCCCTTCTCTCCCAAGGGGATCCGTGACCGGGATCCGTGACCCCGGCCTGCCTCATCCCAAGACTCCACAAACCCCGTGCTCACAGGGAGCTCAGGTGGGCATGCGATTCAAACCAGCCCTGTCACAGCGCCTTCTGAGGCTTTTTCAGTGTAAAGCTTGGAGGAAAGAAGAAACGTGCTGAATGCCAGGGCAGGGAGGAGAGACCAGAAATAAACGTATCGAGGAACTGTCATGCCATCAAGAGGGAGAGAAGCAGAAGACGGGCCAAAAAGAGAGAGAGAGAGAGAAGTCAAGGAAGGCAGAGATGCAGATACAGGCAAAAGACTTTTCATGAGAGCTGAACTGAGCTTCTGAACCTATCTTGTGTGAGGCTCGTGTGAGTCAGTAAATCCCCATTTTTGCTCATGTTAGATTTTTTGGTAGGATTTCTGCTACTCGCAACACAAAGAGCCAGGATATAATTACCATGCTGCATTTAACTTTGAGAATTTACTGTGTATTTATATCTAGGTTTCTGCTTAGTACTACAAAAATTATAAATAAATAATTGAGTAAAACAAGCCAAAGCCAATAGGAATTCTTTAAACGTTTCATTTGCACATGCGTGTGCATGCATGCATGCACACACACACACATTTATATCCAAAAGCATATACACATTATCGCTTGTGTGTGTGTGTTCAGTAGTGTCCAATTCCCTGAGACCCTATGGATTGTAGCTTGCCAGGCTCCTCTGTCCGTGGGATTCTCCAGGCAAGAATACTCCCTTAACAACAATAGATGATACTGATGCCATTTCTTCCTCCAAGGGAATCTTCCCACCCAGGAATCGAACCCGTGTCTCCTGTGTCTCCTGCATTGGCAGGCAGACTCGTTAAGACTGAGCCACTGGGGAAGCCCCCAAAAGTCATCATTTTCAGTTTCAGTTCAGTTCAGTCGCTCAGTCATGTCTGACTCTTTGCGACCCCATGAACCGCAGCACACCAGGCCTCCCTGTCCATCACCAACTCCCGGAGTCCACTCAAACCCATGTCCATTGAGTCAGTGCTGCCATCCAACCATCTCATCCTGTCGTCCCCATCTCCTCCTGCCCTCAATCTTTCCCAGCATCAGGGTCTTTTCCAAGGAGTCAGCTCTTCGAATCAGGTGGCCAAAGTATTGGAGTTTCAGCCTCAGTATCAGTCCTTCCAATGAACACCCAGGACTGATCTCCTTTAGGATGGACTGGTTGGATCTCCTTGCAGTCCAAGGGACTCTTAGGAGTCTTCTCCAACACCACAGTTCAAAAGCATCAATTTGGCCCTCAGCTTTCTTTATAGTCCAACTCTCACATCCATACATGACCACAGCAAAAACCATAGCCTCGACTAGATGGACCTTTGTTGGAAAAGTCATCATACATATTGTTTATTTATTAGTGGTCTCTCTGTGTGTTCCCTTTTTATTTGGTTAATTTCTCCTCTTCACTTCCCTTCACTGGTATCAGCCTGAAAGGCACTCCCTTCCCTCCAATAACTCATATTAACTACCTGCTATGTTTTCTTCCATATATATTACAACGTGCATATTATCTATCCACATACATATAATTGGAAAGACACTATAAGCACAGTTTTTTCCATTATTTTTACTAACTATTATACGATATCCAGTTTTCTGCACCTTGTTTTTCACACTCAATAAAGACTCAGAAAATCTCTCAATTCAACCAATCAGCCCCAAATTCCTTTTTAACAGCTGTGTAACATTTCACCATTCCTCCCCTGATAAGCATCCATGTATCTCCATTTTATCCTCCACACTAACATTACTGTAGAACACAGTCTTGGAAAACACACCCATGCATACAGCGTTTCATTTTTTTAAGAGAACAAGGAGTGGAATTCCTGGGTCAAACAGATGTTACTCCCCACACATGCTGCTGGATTGTCTTCCAAAAAGACTGTCACACAGACTTCAAAACTCAGTAATGTAAGAGCTCTTCTCCCTTAACAACAATAGATGATATTGATGTAATTTATATGTCATGATTTGAGCGTGACTGTCTTCTCATTTGTTGGCCTTCAGGATTTGTTCTTCTCTGAATTCTGTCTTCACGTTGTTGTTTAGTTGCAAAGTTGGGTCCGACTCTTTTGCAGCCCCAGGGACTGTAGCCCACCAGGCTCCTCTGTCCATGGGATTGCCCAGGTAAGAATACTGGAGTCCGTTGTCATTTCCTTCTCTAGGGGATCTTTCCGACCCAGGGATGGAACCGGTCTCTCCTGCATTCCAGGCAGATTCTTTTCTGCTAAGCCAAGTCTAATTTGTTGACCTTCTGCCTCTGTTTGATATATAAAAATCCTCATGCATTCTGAGATCTAATTCCGATGATCTACTGTATTGCACTGATCTATTTGTTAAGCCATCTGTTTCGACCATAGTATTTGAATACCATAGCGTTTTAGTATGTCCTGATACCTGGGAAATTATGTCTCCTTGAGGAAATCTCCTTTATTAATTCATTCAACTATTTATTAAGTGTCTCATATGTTCCAGACACAGTGACAGGTGCTGAGGATTCAACCGTGAGCAAAATCCCTTCTCTCCTGAGCTTACATTTCAGTGGTCTAGAGGGAGGCAATGGAGGAATTATTTTCTTGGCTATTGGTGGTACTTAACCTTCTGTTATGAACTTTCATTTTATCAAATTAGAAAAAAAAACTGTTGAGATTGGAAAAACATCAAATGTATAATTCAATATTAAGACTTCCAAGCAATTCCAATTCCAATAGAAAATATATTAAGACTTCCAACCCAAGAACATGGTCTCTCATTTGTTCACAATCTGGATCTGTGTTCTTCAATATATTTTCATTTTCTCCATGTTTCATGCTTTTCTTTTAAAATTATTCTTTAGTATTTTTAAGGTTTTGTCACTATCCTGATTTGTCCTTACTCTTCATTTCTAAGAGACTGTTGCTATTACGGGGACAAGAAGGTTTTGATTTTATTTATTTTAAATTTAGCCACTTATCAAATTCTCCTATGTTTACAGGATTTACTGGGGGTGTCTTGGATTTGCAAGGTATACAATGATATCATTAGGGGGAAAAGATAGTTTTAGCTTATCTTTTCTAGTCTTTATTCCAGTTATTTCATTTTTCTTGTTTTAATGAACTTACCAGAAACTCTAAGACAATGTTCATAATTCCCACTAGAAAGTAAGCTCTGTGAATCACAGCCTTTTCTCTTTTCTATTCATTTCTGAGAACACAGACCAATACCCTGACCCAAAGGAGGTGCTGAAAACAACATCTGTTAAATAAATAAGTGATAGCAAAGTTGTTTAGTTCCTAATACTAACTGTACGTTTTTTGTGTTTTGCTGTTTAGGATGATACTGTTTGTTTTGGTAAATGGTCCACTATACTAGGACTAACACACTAGGCTTCCCTGGTGGCTCAGATGGTAAAGAAACCACCTGCAGTGAGGGAGACCTAGGTTCGATCCCTGGGCTGGGAAAGTCCCCTGGAGGAGGGCATGGCACCCCACTCCAGGACTCTTGCCTGGAGAATCCCACGGACAGAGGAGCCCGGCGGGCTGCAGTCCCTGGGGTCGCGAAGAGTCGGACACGGCTGAGCGACTAAGCGCTACTATACTAGCGCAGTTTCTTTCCATTCTTCCTGTTTTTGATTTATATGTTTTTATTAGTTGTGTCTATACATTTCATTGAACACTTTTCAGCATCTCCTGATATGACCATACGGTTTTCTAGCCCTAATTTGATCTGGTGAGGGATTTCACTGATAAGATTATCACTCTTCTGTTCTTGGAATAAACCCTACTCAAATGGCAAAGAATCCACCTGCAATGCAGGGGACCTGGGTTCAATTCCTGGGTTGGGAAGATCCCCTAGAGGAGGGCATGGCAACCCGATCCAGTATTCTTGCCTGGAGAATTCCACGGACAGACGAGCCTGGTGGGCTATAATCCATGGCGTCTCAAAGAGTCAGACATGACTGAGCGACTAAACATCAGTTCAGTTCAGTTNAAAAAAAAAAAAGAAAAGGAAGAAAGAAAGCAACTTAAAAAAAAAGTCATCTTAGTTAAAATGGCCCTTCATCCTTCTCCAGTATATGATGCTTGATTCTGTGGCTCAGATGGTTAAGCATCTGCCTGCAACGTAGGAGACCCAAGTTCGATCCCTGGGTTGGGAAGATCCCCTGGAGAAGACAATGGCAACCCACTCCAGTGCTCTTGCCTGGAAATCCCGTGGACGGAGGAGCCTGGTAGGCTATGGTCCGTGGGATCGCAAAGAGTTGGACACGACTGAGCGACTTAACTTTATGCAATGTTAAGGATCCGTTAACACTATGAAGCAAAGGAGTAGGGCAGGTCCTCTGTTGTGCATTAGTTTTCTTGCACATGATCTGTCTGGAGCCTCTTGCCGAATGGGATTGTGTTTGTCCACGGTGGTGTCTCCAGCACCTTGGACAGTGTCTGGTACCTAGTAACTGCACACTACTTGTGGACCCCCTAAATGAGTGAGAATCTTTGCATGCCTCCAGTGGCTGTTGGGAGCATCAGGTGAGAAAGATGCACTCTTCAAATGATAAACTAATGTGCCAGCAGCCCCAGGAGTCAGAACACATCTTCTGTTTGCAGAAAATGTTCACTACATAGCTCACAGGACAGCGGGTCTGTCTTGGTAACAGTCCCTTGGAGAGCATATTAGGGTTTCACAGGTGGTGCAGTGATAAAGAATCCACCCGCTAATGCAGGAGACAACATGGGAGTCTCGGGTTCGATCCCTGGGTAAGGAAGATCCCTTGGAGTAGGAAAAAGGCAGCCCATTCCAGTATTCTTGCCTGGAAAATCCCATGGACAGAGGAGCCTGGTGGGCTAAAGTCCTTGGGGATGCAAAGAGTCAGATATCACTGAGCAACTGAGCATGCACACACAGAAAACATATGAAAGTGTAGGTTGAAGCCTCATGCCCAAATATCCTGATTCCATGGGCCAGATGCACAGCCTCGGCATCTGAACTGAACAAACCCTCTGGGTGATGCTGTTGGTCACTAGACCACACTGGGTGAAGCCCTCCCCGAGCACCAGTTGTAACTTTCACTTCATTTTGCAGATCAAGACAAGAACCCAGAGCCCCCTGGGATGTCTCAAGCTGGAACGTAGTGTGACCTTGGAGCCCACGGTTCCAGATTTGGTGGTTGATGGGGCTGGGGGGCTGCCCCTCTGAGTCCTCTGCATGGAGAAATGTGACTGGTTTTGGCATCCCTAGTCCTAGTCACCCCGTTTCTTCTTCTTTAGACCAGAGGATCGAGGCGCTGCCAGTCATGCAGGCAGCTCAGGGATGTACATCAGGTCCTGCAGGGCCAGCCTGGCTTACATTAGCTGCATCCTTCATCTCTGAGCAGTTACAGTGGCTGTGTTCTCTGGGAGAAGTGGGTCTCGGTGCCCCCAGGAGGGCAGGGGTAACCGGTGACTGCCTGATGACCTTGGCTCAGGGCACAGAGCTGCTGGCATTGGAAGCTGAAGCAGCCCAGAGCTAAGGAGCCCAGTGTGGACGGAGGCAGCCGGTTGGCTGCTTCTCTGAAGCAGGACATATCCTCCCCACCTGATGTGCTTGTGCAAAGGGCTTGCAAATTCCTCTGGTACAACCCCTCGCTGGGGGGTTATTGACACTGGGCCGTGGCTCCTGGCCGCCCAGGCCCCTGACGGATTTCAAGCAGCAGACAGCGTGCAGGTCTTGGTCCAAAAGGCCTTGGTCCAAAAAAGCGCAGGTGGCAGCTGCCAGTCCGCTGGCCTCACTCACTGGTTCCTTCTTTCGTTCATTCCTCAGAGATGTATCAGGCACCTTCTGTGAGGACACAAAGATGCAGGAGACAGTCTCTGTGCTCAAGGGACTTAACCGACACATGAGGCCCCGAGGTACAAGCATATACAGAGCTGCGAGCACCCACTGCATTCACAGTGCTGCACTCAGTTCAGTTCAGTTCAGTCGCTCAGTCGTGTCCAGTTCTTTCGACCCCATGGTCTGCAGCACGCCAGGCTTCCCTGTCCATCACTAACTCCTGGAGCTTGCTCACACTCACGTCCATCGAGTCGGTGATGCCATCCAACCATCTCGTCCTCTGTCGTCCCCTTCTCCTCCTGCCTTCAATCNTTACTGGTTGGGGCATAGACTTGGATAACTGTGATATTGAATGGTTTGCCTTGGAAACGAACAGAGATCATTCTGTCGTTTTTGAGATTGCATCCAAGTACTGCATTTCGGACTCTTTTGTTGACCATGATGGCTACTCCATTTCTTCTGAGGGATTCCTGCCCACAGTAGTAGATATAATGGTCATCTGAGTTAAATTCACCCATTCCAGTCCATTTTAGTTCGCTGATTCCTAGAATGTCGACGTTCACCCTTGCCATCTCTTGTTTGACCACTTCCAATTTGCCTTGATTCATGGACCTGACATTCCAGGTTCCTATGCAGTATTGTTCTTTACAGCATCGGACCTTGCTTCTATCACCAGTCACATGCACAACTGGGTATTGTTTTTGCTTTGGCTCCATCCCTTCATTCTTTCTGGAGTTATTTCTCCACTGATTTCCAGTAGCATGTTGGGCACCTAACGACCTGGGGAGATTCTCTTTTGATATCCTATCATTTTGCCTTTTCATACTGTTCATGGGGTTCTCAAGGCAAGAATACTGAAGTGGCTTGCCATTCCCTTCTTTAGTGGACCACATTCTGTCAGACCTCTCCACCATGACCTGCCCGCCTTGGGTTGCCCCAGGCATGGCTTGGTTTCATTGAGTTAGACAAGGCTGTGGTCCTAATGTGATGAGATTGACTAGTTTTCTGTGAGTATGGTTTCAGTGTGTCTGCCCTCTGATGCCCTCTTGCAACACCTACCATCTTACTTGGGTTTCTCTTACCTTGGGCGTGGGTTGTCTCTTCACGGCTGCTCCAGCAAAGCACAGCCACTGCTCCTTACCTTGGACGAGGGATATCTCCTTACTGCCGCAGTTCCTGACCTTCAACGTGGGACAGCTCCTCTAAACCCTCCTGCGCCTGCGCAGCCACTGCTCCTCGGGTTGCCCTTCCCGGCCGCAGGCCGAGGCCTCGGGCGTGGGTGGCTCCTCCCAGCTGCTGCCCCTGGCCTTGGGCTCAGGGTGGCTCCTCTGGGTCACCGCCCCTGGCCTCGGGCACGAGGTGGCTTCTCCCGGCCGCCCCTGGCCTCGACGCAGGGTGTCTCTTCCCAGCTGCCCCTCGGATGCGGGGTAGCTCCTCCCAGCTGTCACTGACCTCGGACGCAGGGTAGTTCCTCTCGATCGTCACCCCGACATCAGACACAGGGTAGCTCCTCTCGACTGTTCCTGCGCTGTCGCAGCCTGGCACTCTAGGCTGCTGCCCCTGACCTCGGATGTGGGGTAGCTCCTCTCGCCCGTGCTTAGTGCGCCGGCCCGGCTCTCACAGCCACCCGTGCTTAGTGCGCCGGCCTGGCTCTCGCAGCAGGGCAGAGACTAATAGAGTTTTGCCAAGAAAATGCGCTGGTCATAGCAAACACCTTCTTCCAGCAACACAAGAGAAGACTCTACACATGGACATCACCAGATGGTCAACACCGAAATCAGATTGATCATATTCTTTGCAGCCAAAGATGGAGAAGCTCTATACAGTCAACAAAAACAAGACCAGGGGCTGACTGTGGCACAGATCATGAACTCCTTATTACCAAATTCAGACTTAAATTGAAGAAAGTAGGGAAAACCGCTAGACCATTCAGGTATGACCTAAATCAAACCCCTTATGATTATACAGTGGAAGTGAGCAATAGATTTAAGGGCCTAGATCTGATAGATAGAGTTCCTGATGAACTATGGAATGAGGTTCATGACATTGTACAGGAGACAGGGATCAAGACCATCCCCATGGAAAAGAAATGCAAAAAAGCAAAATGGCTGTCTGGAGAAGCCTTACAAATAGCANACCCCTTATGATTATACAGTGGAAGTGAGAAATAGATTTAAGGGACTAGATCTAATAGACAGAGTGCCTGATGAACTATGGAATGAGGTTCGACTAAACATACACACATATAAAACTCATCTATAACTTCATATGATCCCATAGCCTTTTTAAAAATAACTTGTGTTTTTTGTTTTTGATCGCCCTGGGTATTCACTGCTGCGAGCAGGCTTCCTCGAGTTGCAGAGCCCAGGCTTCTCCTTATGGAGGCTTCTCTGGTTGTGGAGCAGGGCGCGGGGGCACTCGGGCTTCAGTAGTTGCCGCACAGGGGCGCGTTAGCTGTGGGTCGCGGGCCCTCGGGGGCACAGGCTTCCGTGGTTGTGGCGCACGGCCTCAGTTGCCCGTGGCATGTAGGATCTTCCCCAGTCAGGGCCTGAATCCGTGTCCCCCGCATCAGCAGGCCGACTCTCACTCACCGCGAGGGAAGTCCCACCGCGGCCTTTTAAATGGAAGGTCGTTAATCGCGTTTCCAATGTCTTTTATGGTATTTATCGTCTTACTCGAATTTTCTGCTTTTTCCTGAGTCAAATTTAGACATTTATATTTGGCAAGGAAATAATCCATTTCAGGTTTCTGAGATGTTATTGTCCTGGAGCTGAATGCAGTTATCTTTTTTAATATTTGTTTTGATTTATGTGTTGGCTTGGCTGCACTGGGTCTTAGGTGCAGCACGCCGGATCCTTTTATTTCTGTTGTGGCATGCAGCAGGATCCTTGCTTGCAGCATGTGGGATCTCGTTCCCTGACCAGGGATGAATCCTGGGCCCCCGGCATTGGAAGTCTTAGCCACTGGACCACCAGGGATGTCTCAAGTGCAGTTATCTTTGTTATCTTCTTTGAATTGCTCCTGTAGCTCTGATTATATCCTTTTTCTCACTTCTAGTCTGTAAATTTTTCACTCTCTATTCATTTCCTAATCAGACACAAATCTTTATGTCTTATCTTACTGTTTCAAAGAACCAGCTGTTTACAGCTGGATCCCAGGGACAGAGGAGCCTGGTGGGCTCCACAGTCCATAGTGTAGCAAAGAGTTGGACAGGACTGAGGCAATTGAGCACGTGCAAATTTAGCATATGTATTTATCCTTTCTATTATTCTTTATTTCATTAACTTCAGCTTTTATCTTTGTCGTTGCCTCTTTCTGATTATTTTAGATCGTTTTGTCATTCTCCTTTCTCATTTCATGATGAGGCACACTTTGTCTTTATTCTTAAATAATGAGCACATCCCAGGGCTGTAAACTTCCACTGCCTATAGCTCTCATTCTACCTCGTAGCTTTTAGAATAAACCATGCCCCCTTTATTGATTTCTAGATATCGTGTAAATTGACTTTTGCCTCTTCCTTTGATACAAAGGCCATAAAGAGCGATTTTAAATTTCCAAGTAAAGTTTCTTTTCTATTACCTTCTCTTGTTCACTTCTGATCTTACTGGATTATGATCGGGGAACAAGATCTGTAAAAATCTCTTTTCCTATGGCTTTGTCAAGGTCTTCTTTGTGGTCAAGTATATAATCAAGGTTTGTAAGTAAACCAGAAAAGAATATTCTGTATTCAAAGGGTGTAAGGTTCTTGCATATCTATTAAATCTAACTTTTTCACTTATTCAATTTCTCTATCTTAGAGGTCTGCACGAAGTTAAGACGGGTTGAGACAAATGAGAAAGGCTTACTAAAGGGCCTCACCATAACTGCATTTCTAATCCTCTGCTTTACAGATTTAATGGCTATGTTCTTCATATATACAGGTTTTTGTATCTTCTTCATAAACTGTGCTTCTTAAGAATCATTATATAATCTCTTTCCTTATCCTAATTATGTCTTTAACTTAAATATAACTTAAATACTAAACCTAATATCGCTAGTTCTTCTGACTCTCTGTATTGACCTGGGATCTTTGTCTACCTTTTTTTCTTTTTCAACTCATGTTTGGGAGTTCGTGTAAAAAAATAAATAAATACAAAAAATAAAAAATTTTAAAAAAATTAAAAAAAATTTTTAAAAAAAGAATCTAAAAAAAAAAGAAAGAAAGAAAGAAAAATTATATAATCTCTTTCCTTATCCTAATTATGTCTTTAACTTAAATATAACTTAAATACTAAACCTAATATCGCTAGTTCTTCTGACTCTCTGTATTGACCTGGGATCTTTGTTTACCTTTTTTTTTCTTTTCTCAACTTCCATTACTTTGTTTCAAATGTTTCTTAAAAGTACCATATAGCTGGGTTTTGCTTTTGAATTTAGTCTAACAGGATCAAATTTTTAATGGGAAAATTCAGTTCATTCACATTTAATGTAAAGACTATTTGAACTTACTCTTTCCTTTCCACTTGAATTAAATGGTTAATTTAGAAATTTTTTAAAAAAAGAAAGAAAGAAAAATGTCCTCCGCTGTTATCTCTGCTCACCTTGAAGTATTTCTGATTAACTTTTGTTTGGATGCTTTTCATCTGATACTCTTTTCTTGAGTACTTTTGTTAGAAAATGGGTGATGACATCTCTGAATTCTTACGTAACAGTAAATTCCTTTTACCCTAACAGAGAGATGGTAGCTTGACTGTGTATGTGATTTTCAGGCTGCTGACCTTTTGTCTCCATGGTCTACGGAAGTTACTCCACTGTCTCTAGCTTCTGGGGTCATCAGTGAGAAATGGCTTGCTAGTCTGATACTCTTTAAATGGTAGGTAATGCATTCTCTCTTTCTGGAAGCTTTTAAGATTTTGCTTTGCATTCTTAAGAGTTCAAGAACTTTTCCAGTATATACAGAGAATTTAGAAATCTTGCCTGGAACGTGATGAGCCATTTGAATGTACAGACACAAGTCTTTCAAGCTCAGAAAATCCACTTCTTATACTTAGTTAGTGAGTGCCATTCCTCCCCGTCCTTCTCCTCCCTCTCGCTCTCCTGTTACTCACATGCTGTATTTCCCAGATCCACTTTCTCTTGTGATTCTGATCCCTTTCTTTATATTTTTGTTCTATGCTTTCAGCTCCTTCCACTTGAGAGCCCTGGCTCGTCATTCAAGTCTCCGGGAAGACTGTCATCTCCTTCCATTCATTTACTGAAATGTTTGATGGGAAAATCATGCTTTTCATCTCTAGGAAGTCTTCTTAGGCTGCTTTTAAATCTCCTTATGTGCTCTTACTATATTTTGTCAGATCGGCGTCTGTCTCCAGCTGCCACTCTACCGCATTAACCATGTGTTCATGGAACCATTATTTCTGTTATATCCCTGGGGTTCTGGCTGGGGAGCTGGAGGACCCACGTGACTACAGTTCCATGAGGGGACACAGAGGTCTCTACTCTGTGCCCTCGCCGAGTGACAGCAGGCAGCCACCATTTATCATCATCCTAACTAAAAGACTTCCTTGCACACTTTGAAGCTGCCTAAGAGATCCTTGCAATTTTTGGTTAGAAAGTTCTTGGTCAAAAGAAAGTGCCCTGTACCTCCTTCTATATATAAACTTTTATAATTTTTACTATAATTACTTCTGTTAATTAAGAGACTTAGTCTCTAAGAAACTCAAGAATTTTAGAAACATACATAACCTTCATAATAATGAAGGGCACCATCATTCCTATTTAACAGACATATGCTGTGCTGTGCTAAGTTGCTTCTGTCGTGTCCGACTCTTTGCGGCCCCATGGACTGTAGCCCCCCAGGCTCCTCTGTCCGTGGGGATTCTCCAGGCGAGCATACTCAGGTGGGTTGCCATGCCTTTCTCCAGGGGATCTTCCTGACCCATGGATCAAACCCTCGTCTCTTGTGTCTCCTGCTTTGGCAGGTGGCTTCTTTACCACTAGCTCCACCTGGGAAGCCCCAGAGGATATGTAAGCGGACACAAAAGGTAAGCATTTTTTCCAAGATCACATAAGAAATAAGAACAAAGGGAGCTCAAAAACTAAGCCATCAAATGTGATACTATTTTTGTTGCCTGTCCAGGGCTCTATCCTCTGTCTCACTCCAGTGTCCATATAAATTATATTTATATGTCTCAGGGTGAATTTAGTTTCTTCCAATATTTCTCATACTGGTTTCATTTAGCCTGAATCATGCTCACGGAGTCCATCAACCATTTTAATTTGGCATTAACAGGACAGGTTATATTTTTTCCCCTTATGAAACAGCAGCACTGCCAAGTTTCAATTCTCATTTCCTGGATCCTCCTCCAATCCTGGAAAATAAACAGTATTAACATTGCTTCCTACATGGGTAGACAGTATATTCTAAAGGGTTCTCTAACCAAAAACCTGATACAGATTGAGCAGCTGTCACTTTCATTACCTATGGTTCCTGTTTTTAGAGATGGTGCTACAGACTTGCTTCTATCTTTAATTTCTTTTTGTGCAAAACTGGAACATTGCTATTCAAAAATTTTCAGTTTTTGATCATCAGTTTTTATGACATCTTAAATTCTTGACTAATAGCTCTAACCCACTTTTTTTCACCCAAAAAGTGAAAAACAATATGAGAGATCCTGGCACTTGCAGCACCATCCTCCTTTGTGAATAACCAAGGTAGGACACTGATTTTAAGCTCAGCTACTAAAAATGACACATACTGGCCATATAATGCTAAATCACATTCACAAATCCCTACACTCCAAATCTTAGTACTTATGGCTCTTGAGTCTCAAAGTAAACTTACACCATACATGTGGCATCTACCTTCAAGAATGTCCAGTCTTTCCATCCAGAGATTCATTAAGTTAGCTTCCAGTTAGAGTCTGAAAAACTCACATTACTGTTGATAATTACAAATTTCCAATAATATGCTGGTTTCAGTCTCAGTGATCACAGTGTCCCCTTGGGGAACATTAACAATATTTAAGCTTTTGTATAGCATGATAAGCTCATATTGGTGGGGGTGGGGGTGGGGGGTTGCTGTGCCTTTCATTAAGAACAATCCTTCTTGTTATTAAAAAAGGCTCTAACTTAGAAAACCCTGGAAGAAAACGCTCAGTAGATGCCGAACACTCATTCTTGAAGGATCACCAGCCGACTCTAAAACGAATTTAACCTCCAACACCAATAACCCTTAGTGGTTGCTTGGCAGCCTTCTGAGCACTTCCAGAAAACTTCCGTCAAAGACTGAAACTCTTACCTTACCCCTCCTCCATGACCAAGCAATTTAATTTGATGGGGAATCATAATCTATTTATTAGAATACAGCAGAATTAATGACTGAGTGCTCCAGGCTTTACTTCTGGATGAGAGGCCACTGTTTATACAGATGGAGGAGGGATTTAACGATTCATCATTTGCCAACTCTCTTAAACCAGTGTGTATGTCCAGCAATGAGGGGGAAAAGTCAGGTTCTCCTCGCCCTATGTATATCCACACCTGCAGTCTCAGGACATGTGGGGAGCCAGCATGGCCATCTCTTGCAGGCGGTCTGAAATGAGTCAGGAGACCCAGATGGGCTCGGCTCTGACACTGACAGGTTATATCATCTTGGACTAAGAAGGAACACCTGTCTCAGCAGTTGTTGTAAGGATTCAATGAAATCATACAGGTAGAAATATTTTACATAAGTAAACACTATATGGATGCTGTCAGAAATTTACAAATAATGTATCCACTGATATTTTTAAGTACTGCGGCATTCTAAACCGGGAGTGGTTATAAGAATATGTGCTGAACCAAGTTACCCAGGTTTTCTATCTATAGATAGAACACACACCAAGTAAAACATAATCTACCAAATTTACAGGATTCTAATAATCTCCACAACCTGATGAGTTGAAAGGGAAATTTTATTTTATTTTTTTTCATGAGTATTCTGTCTGTATAGGACATGAACAGATAATGTATAAGTCTTATTAAGTTTGGGCTTCCCTGGTGGCTCAGATGGCAAAGAATCTTCCTGCAATGTGAGAGACCCAGGCTTGATCGCTGAGTCAGGAAGATCCCCTGCAGAAGGGAATGGCAATCACTCCAGTATTCTTGCCTGGAGAATTCCATGGACAGAGGAGCCTGGTGGGCTACAGTCCACAGGGTCACAAAGAGTCAGACATGACTGAGCGACTACACTTTCTTTCATTATTTCTTTTATAAGTTTAGATTGCTTGTCTGGTATCTTATTTTACTTGGAAGAAGCAAAAGTAGAATATAAGAAGATCAAGTGTTAATAGGAATATAGGCTGCAAATTACATTGCTAAAAGTGACTGACATTAGACAAATCTCTTTGCCACTAATCCTTCCCCCATAATTTCTCTTGGCCAAATTTAATAAAAATCTCTAACTATGTCAAGAAAGAATAACATGATCAAAGAGACTAACGTAGGTGCTTTGCAACATTTCTACAACTTGAAACTTAGGTAGAAGTAAGTTAATTATTTTAATGCTGATTTCAAATAAAACTAATGCCACATGCACACACACACTCAAATGCTCCTTCTTCTCCCAAACCAATGTAGTGGCCTTTATTTTGGAAAACAGAGGAAACATACCTACTGGTCAAAAATACTACACAATCATACTCTTGAAATTATAGCTGAAAATCAAAGACTTTCAAAACATTTTAATCAATATATTAGTAATCGATAGGAAAGCCATCTTTAATTCCTACAGAAAATACTTACAAGAGTAGTAGTTGGATTTTAATTCCAATAGACTCATGACGTAGCCCTCTTTTCATACCACCTCTTTCATTTAATTATTCAGCAAGTATTTACCCAATGCCTATGATGTGTCAAGCTATGTGCTAGACGTTGAGGATACAAAAGTAAATGAGATGAGATTTCTGAAGGCAGAAGTCGACTATAAAGGTAATAAATGGATCCTCTTCTGCCTTCATCCTGTTTCACCTCTCTAGAGTTTCCCACCCACTGCCCACGGCCTTCCTCCCCAAACCCTCTCTGCTCATCCCTGCCAGGATGCCACGCTTCCCCAGTTCTCTTCGGGACCACTCATTCTCTGCCAGCTCCTCCTCCACCACGTCTCTGAAGGTTGGGGCACCCGAGCGCTTGGTCCGAAGCCACTGTTCCTTCCTACGTGCCTCAGATTATCCCATCTGCTCCCACAGTTTTAAATGCCCCCTGACTGCTCCCCCGGATTCTGGGACTACAGCTCACACCTCTTCCCCGAGTTACACCGCCTAGGAGACCCCGCCCCTTGTTTTCTTACTAACATTTCAGACCTGAATTAAACCCAAGACCAGTTTTTGATCTTCACTTCTAACCACACCCAATACAGTTTCTCCATCATAATGAATGACACCATCCTTCTCTGCTTCTTAAATTAATGATTAGTTACTTTGTAAACTGAGGTCAAACCGCTTTACAATGTGTGCTAGTTTCTCGTTCTGTTTTTCAGGCCACAATCCAAGAGCCATGCTTCATCCTCCCCTGCATCTCACTCCTCACACCCAACCCGTTGGGGAGGAGTCAATTCTGCCCACAAAGTGTGTCTCCATTCTTCCAACTGCACCCATGTGTGACCCTGTCCATTACAATTGTTGTGTTTGACTCTTTGCAATCCCATGGTGGGACCCCATGGGTGACCTACGTGGTCACCCCATGTAGTCTGCCAGGCTTCTCTGTGTCCGTGGAATTTTCCCAGCAAGAATACTGGAGTGAGGTGCCATGCCCTCCTCCAGGGGATCTTCCCGACCCAGGGATCGCACCCACATTTCCTGCGTGTCCTGCATTGGTAGGCAGATTCTTTACCACCAGCACCACCTAGAAAGCCTGTCTGTTAGGATATTGTCTCCTAAATGATCTTCCTGCTTCTATCTTGCCCCACTACAAACTATCTTCTTTGCAACTCAAATATGAACTTCTAGAAATGTAAATTAGATTATATTTTTATAGACATCAACCTAAGGAGGTATACTTTGTCAGTAAGGTTTCTATATTTTCTCTAAATATTGTTTTATATACGAATATTAATACTAAGCAAAACAGTTACCATCACTGAATAGTTTTCCATTACATAGAGATTAGAGTCCAGACTCCCTACCACAGGGTGCTCACCGCACAGCCTGGCTTCTGCATTCCCTTCAGTCTTGTCTGGATTCACCACTCCTATCACCTTCCAGTCACATCCTGTTTGCTAGTTGCAGGAATAGTCCAAACTCATTCCTGCTTTAGGTCGATATGCTGCTGCTGCTAAGTCGCTTCAGTCGTGTCCAACTCTGTGTGACCCCAGAGACGGCAGCCCACCAGACTCCCCGTCCCTGGGATTCTCCAGGCAAGAACACTGGAGTGGGTTGCCATTTCCTTCTCCAATGCATGAAGTGAAAAGTGAAAGTAAAGTCGCTTAGTTGTGTCCGACTCTTGGTGACCCCATGGACTGCAGCCCACCAGGCTCCTCCATCCATGGGATTTTCCAGGCAAGAGTACTGGAGTGGGGTGCCATTGCCTTCTCCATAGGTTGATATGAGATGTCCTTAAATCATAACATCTAGAAAGCCCTCAATATATGTTGAACAAATGAATAAATTATTTTATCTTCATCATTGAAAATCCCGTTTTCATAAATATTTATCCACAGTCAGCTTCAGGTTTAGGCTCCCAGGTACTCATTAATAAAAATCAGAGATTACAACTTCTACAGGATTGTTTGTCTGTAAATATCAGGACATCAATCTGAAGAGGTATGCTGCTGCTGCTGCTAAGTCACTTCAGTCGTGTCTGACCCTATGTGACCCCATAGAGGGCAGCCCACCAGGCTCCTTCGTCCCTTGGATTCTCCAGGCAAGAACACTGGAGTGGGTTACCATTTCCTCCTCCATGAAGAGGTATACTCTGCACTTAAAGCATTTTAAATTTCCTCTACATGTTTCCTTATACACTAAGTAAAAATGACCACTACTATTCTCGAAACTCAAAACTTTCTCAAAATTATTAATATAGTAAAAGCTAGAAAGGTATTCTTGCTATACTGTTATTCTAAAGTAAAAACAAAGTCACAAATGAAAATATTTTTTCTTTTCATCTCTCCCAAAAGTGCTTTGCTCACTTCCCATAATTCTAAGGAATATATCCTCTCTCCTCCATCCTCAATAGAAATGCCTACATATCCTGAATATTTGTACTTCCCAAGGCCCACCTGTGCTCTGACTCAGTAAAATGTGATCAATCCGATGAACAAAATACTTCAATTAATAATGGGCAAAGGTTTTTAAAGGAAAAAAATCACTTTCTAAATTCTACCACATTTACTATTTGCCTTAATACAAGCTTGGTAAGCAGAAACAGAAATTAGATTAAGTGTTATTGAATTTATTTGCCCTGAAGGGCTTTTCTCAAAAGGCCTTTCAGCCTCAATCTTAATGAACGTGTCACTCTGCAACACAGTTACAGAAAGTGGCTTTATGGATCGACACATACTCAACTGTGAAGATTAGGGTAAAGCAAAGAGCTTCAATGTTTTTTTAATGAGATAAGAATGATGCTTGTATAGGAAAAGGAGCACACTGTTAGGAAATAAAGTTTTACATTTATTACACATTAGGGTTAAATGATTTTGTTGTGTGTCAGACATACTAAATACTCACATCTTCAAAAGATAAGAAATAAAACATGGCTTCCCTTCTTATCAGTGCAGAAAATAATGGGTTTGGGGAAGTCTTCAAGTCATGAAAAAAAATTCCTCCTAATTTTGTGGTGTTGTTATTTGGTCATTTAAGTATGTCAGACTCTTCTGCAACCCCATGGACTGTAGCCTGCCAGACTACTCCATCCTTGAGATTTTCCAGGCAAAAATACTGGAGTGGGTTGCCATTTCCTTCTCCAGGGGATCTTCCCAACTCAGGGATAGAACCTTCATCTCCAGCATTGGTAGAAAGGTTCTTTACCACTGAGCCACCTGCTCGAGCGACCCAGGTGGCTCAGTGGTAAAGAATCGCCTGCCAATGCAGGAAACTCAAGAGACTGGAGTTCGATCCCTGGGTTGGGAAGATCCCCTGGAGCAGGAAATGACAACCAATTCAAGTATTCTTGCCTGAAAAGTCCCATGGACAGAGGAGCCTGGTGGGCTACAGTCCACAGAGTTGCCAAAAGCACACACACACACATACACACACACACACCAGTTTTATGGTTGAGAGAAAAGGGGTTCAGCTTCTGGTATCTGAAGATGGTCAGAATTCATCTGGAAAATCTTTCCAGAAAAAAGGGAAACTCGTGGTGTGGCAAGATATACAGAGAAATGTTATAAAGTAGTCTGAAGCAAGGACAGCCAGCAGATATAGGACCAGAGCACAGACAGGGTATAGCCGAAGGTGGAAACAGAGAGGGATCTGACAACAACTTTCAGAAGGCTTTAAACCCATCTTCAAGATCCTTTCATTGATCAGCCAACCACCAGGGACTTCAAGAGGGACAGGCCTACGTTGAAAGGTGCCTCAGGAACATGGCATACTCTCTTTTCTTGGATTTTATCTTCAGTTGTTAAAAAAAAAAAAAAAAATTAGTCAATGTTTAAACATCTCATCCTTGACAATACATATAGAAATAGAAACATCGGAGCTCAGCGTTGGAGACTGGGCTCTAGAATCACGTGCAGAGTGGGGATAACTAAAATCGTGAAAGCAAGACTGGCAAAACCATGAGCTTCCCAAGCAAGTCAGAGAGAAATGCGGAGGTGAGATCAAACAAGATCCGGGCACACTGCTGGTGGGTTGGGGAAAGAGAGGAGAGGGAGGCAAGCAAGAAGGGGATGGGAAGAAAAGCTGAAGGTCGCCCCTGAATCCAAGGAAAGAGAGGGTGACAGGAGCTGTCAGAGAGAGCAGCAGGGCGGCGACACCAGCACTTAAAGGAGACCCCACAGAACCTCAGATAACAGGGGACACAGAGCCTGCGGGTTTAGGTGAAAGTCTGGCCACAACAGAGAGAAAAGAAGAGCGAACTCAGCGCTAAAACAAGAGAGAGGAAGCAGGAAGGAGCATCAGGACAGTGCACTGATCGAAGTGAGCTTTGGATGATTCACCAGGAGAGAGCATGTCAACATTTCTGACTGTTAAATTTGAGCTCTTTACATGTGCCCGTTTTTTTCCCCCACTTGGCACTAATGAAAAACCAGAGGGTATTAAATCAAATTTCAGATTGCAGGCTAACTAAATAATATTGCATTGTGAACACTTAAATGTCAATCTCGCTTGATAGCAGTGACTTAGCCATGATTAAAAACAAATGTTTTAACATAGATTAACTATGGAAAGCTATGTGAAAGAATCTCACTGTTGAATTTGAAAAACGTGTTCTTCTTACCTAATAAAACTGGAAACCAGAGCATCATGGATTCTACAGCTGCAGAAGGAGACCATTTATTCTATAACAACTGTACATCAGAGCCTTTCTGCCAGGGAGATAAAGAGGCCTAGGAGGAAAGGATCCAGGACTGAGCCTGACATAGAATGGGCACTCATTTAACACCTGCCAAAGGGAAATATTGGAGGACATCTGTCCTTGAGATTTGGGATTTAGATTCACTCAAAGACAAAAAATAATAACAATAAAATAAAGACGTCTGGAAAGTGCCACACGGCTGCAGTTTGACTATTAAGACAACAGCCACGAGGCTCTTCTGAGCATGTACAGGGCCCACGTCCAGGAGGCCTGAAACATCGACTATGTCAAAGATCTGGAATTCCATGATGGTACTTTAAAAACAAAATGATCACCTCTGGAAGATGCTAGGAAACCAACACCTTCTTCTGAAGATGGATAGCAAACAAAGGGAAAGACTCCAGTATTTACCCTGCTTTTCCTTTACAAACAGTTGCTTAGAGGAGCCGAATAACTGACGAGGTCAAATTCTTTATAGAAGCCTTTCAGTGAATAAACAAAGAAAGAATGATAGAATCATATTATCTTGCAACCCCTTATGAAATAATTGATGTAGGTCAGGAGTCAGCAAAAAAAAAAAANCCCTTGTTTTCTTACTAACATTTCAGACCTGAATTAAACCCAAGACCAGTTTTTGATCTTCACTTCTAACCACACCCAATACAGTTTCTCCATCATAATGAATGACACCATCCTTCTCTGCTTCTTAAATTAATGATTAGTTACTTTGTAAACTGAGGTCAAACCGCTTTACAATGTGTGCTAGTTTCTCGTTCTGTTTTTCAGGCCACAATCCAAGAGCCATGCTTCATCCTCCCCTGCATCTCACTCCTCACACCCAACCCGTTGGGGAGGAGTCAATTCTGCCCACAAAGTGTGTCTCCATTCTTCCAACTGCACCCATGTGTGACCCTGTCCATTACAATTGTTGTGTTTGACTCTTTGCAATCCCATGGTGGGACCCCATGGGTGACCTACGTGGTCACCCCATGTAGTCTGCCAGGCTTCTCTGTGTCCGTGGAATTTTCCCAGCAAGAATACTGGAGTGAGGTGCCATGCCCTCCTCCAGGGGATCTTCCCGACCCAGGGATCGCACCCACATTTCCTGCGTGTCCTGCATTGGTAGGCAGATTCTTTACCACCAGCACCACCTAGAAAGCCTGTCTGTTAGGATATTGTCTCCTAAATGATCTTCCTGCTTCTATCTTGCCCCACTACAAACTATCTTCTTTGCAACTCAAATATGAACTTCTAGAAATGTAAATTAGATTATATTTTTATAGACATCAACCTAAGGAGGTATACTTTGTCAGTAAGGTTTCTATATTTTCTCTAAATATTGTTTTATATACGAATATTAATACTAAGCAAAACAGTTACCATCACTGAATAGTTTTCCATTACATAGAGATTAGAGTCCAGACTCCCTACCACAGGGTGCTCACCGCACAGCCTGGCTTCTGCATTCCCTTCAGTCTTGTCTGGATTCACCACTCCTATCACCTTCCAGTCACATCCTGTTTGCTAGTTGCAGGAATAGTCCAAACTCATTCCTGCTTTAGGTCGATATGCTGCTGCTGCTAAGTCGCTTCAGTCGTGTCCAACTCTGTGTGACCCCAGAGACGGCAGCCCACCAGACTCCCCGTCCCTGGGATTCTCCAGGCAAGAACACTGGAGTGGGTTGCCATTTCCTTCTCCAATGCATGAAGTGAAAAGTGAAAGTAAAGTCGCTTAGTTGTGTCCGACTCTTGGTGACCCCATGGACTGCAGCCCACCAGGCTCCTCCATCCATGGGATTTTCCAGGCAAGAGTACTGGAGTGGGGTGCCATTGCCTTCTCCATAGGTTGATATGAGATGTCCTTAAATCATAACATCTAGAAAGCCCTCAATATATGTTGAACAAATGAATAAATTATTTTATCTTCATCATTGAAAATCCCGTTTTCATAAATATTTATCCACAGTCAGCTTCAGGTTTAGGCTCCTAGGTACTCATTAATAAAAATCAGAGATTACAACTTCTACAGGATTGTTTGTCTGTAAATATCAGGACATCAATCTGAAGAGGTATGCTGCTGCTGCTGCTAAGTCACTTCAGTCGTGTCTGACCCTATGTGACCCCATAGAGGGCAGCCCACCAGGCTCCTTCGTCCCTTGGATTCTCCAGGCAAGAACACTGGAGTGGGTTACCATTTCCTCCTCCATGAAGAGGTATACTCTGCACTTAAAGCATTTTAAATTTCCTCTACATGTTTCCTTATACACTAAGTAAAAATGACCACTACTATTCTCGAAACTCAAAACTTTCTCAAAATTATTAATATAGTAAAAGCTAGAAAGGTATTCTTGCTATACTGTTATTCTAAAGTAAAAACAAAGTCACAAATGAAAATATTTTTTCTTTTCATCTCTCCCAAAAGTGCTTTGCTCACTTCCCATAATTCTAAGGAATATATCCTCTCTCCTCCATCCTCAATAGAAATGCCTACATATCCTGAATATTTGTACTTCCCAAGGCCCACCTGTGCTCTGACTCAGTAAAATGTGATCAATCCGATGAACAAAATACTTCAATTAATAATGGGCAAAGGTTTTTAAAGGAAAAAAATCACTTTCTAAATTCTACCACATTTACTATTTGCCTTAATACAAGCTTGGTAAGCAGAAACAGAAATTAGATTAAGTGTTATTGAATTTATTTGCCCTGAAGGGCTTTTCTCAAAAGGCCTTTCAGCCTCAATCTTAATGAACGTGTCACTCTGCAACACAGTTACAGAAAGTGGCTTTATTGATCGACACATACTCAACTGTGAAGATTAGGGTAAAGCAAAAAGCTTCAATGTTTTTTTAATGAGATAAGAATGATGCTTGTATAGGAAAAGGAGCACACTGTTAGGAAATAAAGTTTTACATTTATTACACATTAGGGTTAAATGATTTTGTTGTGTGTCAGACATACTAAATATTCACATCTTCAAAAGATAAGAAATAAAACATGGCTTCCCTTCTTATCAGTGCAGAAAATAATGGGTTTGGGGAAGTCTTCAAGTCATGAAAAAAATATTCCTCCTAATTTTGTGGTGTTGTTATTTGGTCATTTAAGCATGTCAGACTCTTCTGCAACCCCATGGACTGTAGCCTGCCAGACTACTCCATCCTTGAGATTTTCCAGGCAAAAATACTGGAGTGGGTTGCCATTTCCTTCTCCAGGGGATCTTCCCAACTCAGGGATAGAACCTTCATCTCCAGCATTGGTAGAAAGGTTCTTTACCACTGAGCCACCTGCTCGAGCGACCCAGGTGGCTCAGTGGTAAAGAATCGCCTGCCAATGCAGGAAACTCAAGAGACTGGAGTTCGATCCCTGGGTTGGGAAGATCCCCTGGAGCAGGAAATGACAACCAATTCAAGTATTCTTGCCTGAAAAGTCCCATGGACAGAGGAGCCTGGTGGGCTACAGTCCACAGAGTTGCCAAAAGCACACACACACACATACACACACACACACCAGTTTTATGGTTGAGAGAAAAGGGGTTCAGCTTCTGGTATCTGAAGATGGTCAGAATTCATCTGGAAAATCTTTCCAGAAAAAAGGGAAACTCGTGGTGTGGCAAGATATACAGAGAAATGTTATAAAGTAGTCTGAAGCAAGGACAGCCAGCAGATATAGGACCAGAGCACAGACAGGGTATAGCCGAAGGTGGAAACAGAGAGGGATCTGACAACAACTTTCAGAAGGCTTTAAACCCATCTTCAAGATCCTTTCATTGATCAGCCAACCACCAGGGACTTCAAGAGGGACAGGCCTACGTTGAAAGGTGCCTCAGGAACATGGCATACTCTCTTTTCTTGGATTTTATCTTCAGTTGAAAAAAAAAAAAAAAATTAGTCAATGTTTAAACATCTCATCCTTGACAATACATATAGAAATAGAAACATCGGAGCTCAGCGTTGGAGACTGGGCTCTAGAATCACGTGCAGAGTGGGGATAACTAAAATCGTGAAAGCAAGACTGGCAAAACCATGAGCTTCCCAAGCAAGTCAGAGAGAAATGCGGAGGTGAGATCAAACAAGATCCGGGCACACTGCTGGTGGGTTGGGGAAAGAGAGGAGAGGGAGGCAAGCAAGAAGGGGATGGGAAGAAAAGCTGAAGGTCGCCCCTGAATCCAAGGAAAGAGAGGGTGACAGGAGCTGTCAGAGAGAGCAGCAGGGCGGCGACACCAGCACTTAAAGGAGACCCCACAGAACCTCAGATAACAGGAGACACAGAGCCTGCGGGTTTAGGTGAAAGTCTGGCCACAACAGAGAGAAAAGAAGAGCGAACTCAGCGCTAAAACAAGAGAGAGGAAGCAGGAAGGAGCATCAGGACAGTGCACTGATCGAAGTGAGCTTTGGATGATTCACCAGGAGAGAGCATGTCAACATTTCTGACTGTTAAATTTGAGCTCTTTACATGTGCCCGTTTTTTTCCCCCACTTGGCACTAATGAAAAACCAGAGGGTATTAAATCAAATTTCAGATTGCAGGCTAACTAAATAATATTGCATTGTGAACACTTAAATGTCAATCTCGCTTGATAGCAGTGACTTAGCCATGATTAAAAACAAATGTTTTAACATAGATTAACTATGGAAAGCTATGTGAAAGAATCTCACTGTTGAATTTGAAAAACGTGTTCTTCTTACCTAATAAAACTGGAAACCAGAGCATCATGGATTCTACAGCTGCAGAAGGAGACCATTTATTCTATAACAACTGTACATCAGAGCCTTTCTGCCAGGGAGATAAAGAGGCCTAGGAGGAAAGGATCCAGGACTGAGCCTGACATAGAATGGGCACTCATTTAACACCTGCCAAAGGGAAATATTGGAGGACATCTGTCCTTGAGATTTGGGATTTAGATTCACTCAAAGACAAAAAATAATAACAATAAAATAAAGTCTGGAAAGTGCCACACGGCTGCAGTTTGACTATTAAGACAACAGCCACGAGGCTCTTCTGAGCATGTACAGGGCCCACGTCCAGGAGGCCTGAAACATCGACTATGTCAAAGATCTGGAATTCCATGATGGTACTTTAAAAACAAAATGATCACCTCTGGAAGATGCTAGGAAACCAACACCTTCTTCTGAAGATGGATAGCAAACAAAGGGAAAGACTCCAGTATTTACCCTGCTTTTCCTTTACAAACAGTTGCTTAGAGGAGCCGAATAACTGACGAGGTCAAATTCTTTATAGAAGCCTTTCAGTGAATAAACAAAGAAAGAATGATAGAATCATATTATCTTGCAACCCCTTATGAAATAATTGATGTAGGTCAGGAGTCAGCAAAAAAAAAAAGTGGCCAACAGGCCAGAACTAATCTGGTAAGGAAAGTTTTATAGGAACACAGTTATGCCCAGTTATTTACATGTTACCTAAGGCTGCTGTGTGTAATGATGGAGACCATATGGTTCTCAAAGTCCAAAATATTCACTATCCGACCCTTTACAGAAAGAGTCTGCCAGGCCCTGATCTAGAGAATAATTACCAATGATTGCTAAAACCACGAGGCACAAAGCAGATGGGGGAGTTTATAATGGATGTGTTAGGCTGACGACACTTGTTCACAGGTCAAACTTCACCCAACAAACAGGAAGGCCAGGTAGCACGTGCCCCCTAATGTCCTGCAGGAGAAAGCATGTGTGTGTCGGGGGGGGGAGGGGCGCTCAGTCAGTTGTTTCCAAGTCTTTGCAAGCCCATGGACTGTAGCCCACCAGGCTTCTCTGTCCATGGGATTCTCCAGGCAGGAATGCTGGAGTGGGTTGCCATTTACTCCTCCAGAGGATGTTCCTGATCCAGGGATCGAACCCATGTCTCTGGCACTGCAGGCGGATTCTTTATCACTGAGCCACCGGGAAAGGTCACTAGAAAGTATATCTCTCCTACCCCAAAATCTTGCTCCAAAATGGAAAATCTGCCAAAGCTCTGGTTCTAATTACCAGTTTACGGGAAATACAGGGGACAGGAAAATTAAGCTACACCAGGGCGATATAATTAGCAAAAATTCATACTGTAGGAAATTCTACAGGTGAAGAATTTGGTTTCTGCAATAAATCGCGAGAGGAGGGAGAAAAGGGTGAACCTTTAGATTTAAAAGAGTCCTGAGACATTTACCAACTAAGTGTATGCGTGGTCCTGATTTGGATATGATTCTAACACACCAACTGAGAAAACATTTACAAGACAATCAGGGAGATCTGAATACTCATCAGATATTTGATGACAGCAAAGAATGCTGTTTTCTGGTGTGCTAATAGCATTGTGGTTATTTATTTTTTTTACAAAGGCAAGTCTCTTGATTGTTTTAAAGATACACTCTGGCATAGTCACAGATGAAATAATAAGACATCTGGGCTTTGTTTAAAGTAATCCAGTGGGGAGGGGCAGATGAAAGATGCTAGATTGGCCATGTGTTGACCATTGTTAAGCCTTTATGATTAGTAAAATAGGGATTCATCCTGCCATTTTCTCTACTTTTGAATACATTTAAAGTTTTTCCATAATAAAAAGACAAAACTAAAAACCACTAGCCAAGCTTTCTGTCCGTACTTGCCAGTGTTTGTGTTCAGGGAGACTTATTCTGTCCTGCTGCGCATCCACCAGGGACGTGGGCGTAGTCGCTCAGTCGTGTCCGACACTTTGCAACCCCATGGGCAGCAGCCCGCCAGGCTTCTCTGTCCACCGGGATTCTCCAGGCAAGAAGACTGGAGTGGGCTGCCATTTCCTTCTCCAGGAGATAGTCCCAACCCAGTAATCGAACCTGCATCTCCTACATTGTGGATGGACTCTTAACCATTGAGCCACCAGGGAGGCCCAATTAACACCTAAAACAGCATAAATGAAAAGATTTGACATAAGTAACAAAAATGGTGCATTTTAATCTTTGAAATGTTTTAAATGCTCTAATGATCACATTTAGGCAAAATAAATAAATAAAATAAAGGTTTGGGTTTTTTTGTTTTTTAGATGCGTGTTGGGTTTCTTTTGGACTTTCCAGGTGGCGCTGGTGGTAAAGAACCCACCTGCCGACGCAGGAGACATAAGAGATAGGGATTCAATCCCCTGGGTCGGGAAGATGCCCTGGGGGAGGGCCTGGCAACCCACTCCAGTATTCCTGCCTGGAGAAGCCCATGGACAGAAGAGCCTGGCGGGCTGCCGTCCCCAGGCTCACAAAGAGCCGGACAGCACTGAAGAGACTTAGCACGCACGCACATTTGCTGTTTTGTGGTTATTGTCATGTTGCTGCTCCTTTATTTTTGCCGAAGCTATAGCACTGGGGCTAGGGTGGAGGGGGAGGGCCACTAACAGCGACCTGGCAGATGCAGGCAGAAGTGCCTATACAGAGAGCTCTGCTCAGTCACTAACGGGCTCAAGGACACTGCTGAGTCACTGTCATCTCCACCCACGGGCAACTTCACCTTTTAAGGTTATTTTTCTAAAGGAATGCAGTGGAGACGCTGTGGCAGTTTGACATCTGATAAATATGCCCTGTGATAAGGACAGCTTAGGGTGAATTTCCAAATTGGGCCACAATAATTTGTCTATTCCAATCCCAGCTCTGTTTAAAGAGCAGACTCTGGGATCTTGGAGTAAATCATTTGGGGAAATCACTTACCCTTTCTGGGTCATGACGTTTTCATCCAAGAAATTAAGATTCTGGACTTGATGGGTAAAGACCTCCCTGTTCCAACGTTACAAGGATCTAGGATTAGGCCTGGCCTTTCCATAGGTATTAGGGTGTCGGCAGTCATTCAAATGACAGCTGAGAGCATTTGAACAGTCTAACTTTCTCGCTATTCAGAGTTTATTAGACCTTACTAAATTTTCCCCTTAGAATCTGACACCTAGTAAGCAGCTTATCAAGATTAACTGCTACTAATGTAAATTACTTCTAAGAAAAGTAGATTGCTATATAACAATATAACACTGGTATATCAGAGTAGGTGAATGTAATTTCTGTGTATCTAACAATTTTTTGAAGACTTTAATTTTTTTTAGAGCAGTTTAAGATTCACAACAAAATTGAGAGTAAGGTACAAAGATTTCCCACATAAGCCTTTCCCATCACACCTGCACAGGCCCCCACATAATCCATATCATTCATCTGAGCAGAATATTTGTTACAACTGATGAATCTTACCTAATTATTTTTAAAAGCTATTTTCAAAATTGATTTTTACTTTCTATAATATAATGAAAAGTATTAGATCCAAAATAAACTAGCTCTAAAAATTAAACATTCTGTGTTGTTTCACTTAAAAAAAAAAACCTAAACAATAATTTGACACTATAATTTAAATATTTGTGTTTTCCAAATCGTAAAAACAATATGATTCTTTGCTGTTGTGCAGTCACTCAGTCATGTCCAACTCTTTGTGACCCCTTGGACATGCCAGGTCTCCTTGTCCTTCACTATGTCCCGGAGTTTGCTCAAACTCATGTCCATTGAGTTGATGACGCCATCTACTCATCTCATCCTCTGTCACCCACTTCTCCTCCTGCCCTCAATCTTTCCCAGCATCAGGGTCTTTTCCAGTGAGTCAGCTCTCCCCATCAGGTGGCCAAAGTATCAGAGCTTTAGCCTCAACAATAGTCTTCCCAATGAATATTCAGGGTTGATTTCCTTTAGGAATGACTGGTTTAATCCCCTTGCTGTCCAAAGGACTCTCAAGAGTCTTCTCCAGCACCACAGATGGAAAGCAGCAATTCTTTGGCGCTCAGCCTTCATTATGGTCCAGCTTGCACATGCACACATGACTACTGGAAAAACCATAGCTTTGACTGTACAGACCTTTGTCAGCAAAGTGATCTGTCTGGTTTTTAATACAATGTATAGGTTGGTCACAGCTTTTCTTTCAAGAAGCAAGCGTCTTTTAATTTCATGGCTGCAGTTACCAAATGCAGTGATTCTGGAGCCCAAGAAAATAAAGTCTGTCACTGTTTCCATTGTTTCCCCATCTATTTGCCATGAAGTGATGCATATTAAAAAGCAGAGACATTACTTTGTCAACAAAGGTCCGTCTAGTCAAGGCTATGGTTTTTCCATTGGTCACGTATGGATGTGAGAGTTGGACTATAAGGAAAGCTAAATGCAGAAGAGCTGGTGCTTTTGCACTGTGGTGTTGGAGAAGACTCTTGAGAGTCCCTTGGACTGCAAGGAGATCCAACCAGTCCATCCTAAAGGCGATCAGTCCTGGATGTTCATTGGAAGGACTGATGTTGAAGCTGAAACTCCAATACTTTGGCCACCTGATGCAAAGAGTTGACTCACTGGAAAAGACCCTGATGCTGGGAAAGATTGAGGGCAGGAGGAGAAGGGGACAACAGAGGATGAGATGGTTGGATGGCATCACACTTGGACTGCAAGGAGATCCAACCAGTCCATCCTAAAGGAAATCAGTCCTGGATGTTCATTGGAAGGACTGATGTTGAAGCTGAAACTCCAATACTTTGGCCACCTGATGCAAAGAGTTGACTCACTGGAAAAGACCCTGATGCTGGGAAAGATTGAGGGCAGGAGGAGAAGGGGACAACAGAGGATGAGATGGTTGGATGGCATCACCAATTCAATGGACATGGGTTTGGGTGGACTCTGGGAGTTGGTGATGGACAGGGAGGCTTGGCGTGCTGTGGTTCATGGGGTTGCAAAGAGTCATATATGACTGAGTGACTGAACTGAACTGATGGGACTGGATGCCATGATCTTTGTTTTTTGAATGTTGAGTTTTAAGCCAGCTTTTTCACTCTCCTCTTTCATCTTCATCAAGAGGCTCTTTAGTTCTTCTATGCTTTCTGCTATTAAATTGGTGTCATCTGCATATCTGAGGTTATTGTTATTTCTCCTGGCAATCTTGATTCCAACTTGAGATTCACCCAGACCTGCATTTTGCATGATGTACTCTGTATATAAGTTAAATAAGCAGGATGACAATATACAGTCTTGACATTCTCCTTTCCCAATTTGGAACCATGTCCAATTCTAACTAGACTGTTCCGTAGACTGCCGTTCTACGTTCGACTCTAACTGCTGCTTCTTGACCTGCAAACAGGTTTCTCAAGAGGTAGATAAGATGGTCTGGTATTCTCATCGCTTTCAGAATTTTCCATAGTTTGCTGTGACCCACACACTAAAAGTCAGTATCAAATTTTTGTAAAATTTCCTTATATAGTCATGATTGATTTTACTGTAAGAAATAATTCAAAATAAAACATTCATAAGACCAAACTTATAATAACACTGCAGGTCAGTTTATGCAAAACAGTTTTGTCTCTTAGCTACTGATAATTTTGAGTAAAATTTCCCTAGTTCAAATTTTGCAAGATGATTTTTCAGTCTTTCCAGTCTAGTTATTGTATCTTCAAGAAACTCCTTGATTATTCCAAGATTCTAATCTAGAGAAAAAAGATTGCATGATCATACATCTGTCAACTTAGATCAAATAAAGTAATGACACTGAGAATACTTTTGTGGAACTCCACTTCCATAAAGAGTGAAGTAGTTGCTATCAGACCAGTAAGCCCATGAAGAAAGAGGAGATAAAACTGATAAAACTGTTCAAGTCCTTAAACAGTAACCCAAGCAACCAGGAGTTGAGAGAGAAGTTGCTGGAGAGGAGAGAAAAGCACTAACGCGGGTAACTTGCCATGATCTGCCACGTCGACGGTCAAGTGTACTCAACTTCTGTGTGCACCTGGGGGCCAGTAGACCAGGAAGAAAGTGGTGGTTCAAATATTTTGGTTCCACGGTATGTGCTCAGGAATTAGAGTTCAGGTTCACCAGAGTGAGTAGGACTGGATGAGCCATGACGCCAAAGAAAAGACATGTGCAGAGGGCGAGACTAGCATTCTACAAAACATCTCCCTTCAGGATTCCTAAGCTGCACACTCTGAGAAGCCAGAAAACCAGAGAAAGTGGCACACATGTGGTTAAAATACTAAGCAGAGATTTTGGTAGATTAGTAGGACTGAAGGAGGAAGCCCCCAGCAAACACGTTAGGTTTCACCTGGGATCTCTCAAAGCTTGTGCCCCAGGAATAAAAGAATATCAAAGTAAGATATTCCTCAAAAAGAATAAAACTCTGGCGTGGTGGACAGGAATCCACCCGCCCATGCAGGGGACGTGGGTTCAGTCCCTGGTGGGGGAAGATTCCACATGCCTCGGGGCAAATAAGCCCGCGTGCTGTGACTGCTGGAGCCTGCACACCTAGAGTCCATGCTCCCCAACAAGAAAAGCCACCGCAAGGAAGGAAAGCCTCATGTGTCACCACGAGAGAAAGCCTGCGCAAAAGCAGTGAAGACTCGGGCAGCCAGAAGAACAAACGCAACTCAGAATCACGTCCTCTCAGTTCCTGACGAAATCAAATCAAGCAGCCCCCAGCTCTGTCTTCCAGAGGAGAACTTACTGCGCTCTGAAGAAAGACGGCACCATTCAGAGCTGCTTACAGGCTTTACAAACACATGCTCTGACATTCTAGCAAAGATGCCGCGTGAGGGGACAAGACCAAATGTCTAAAAGCAGGGCAGAGGAGTGGGGCGGGGAGACATGAGATAAAGAGACCCACTGGTGATCCAAATACTGGAAGTTATCCGACAGGGACATTAAAAGAACTATGATTAATATGTCCAAAAAAAATAAAATGACAAGTGAAGAATTACACTGGAGAACTGGGACCTGTTTTAAAGAGAAAAAGGAAAGGTAAAAATCAAATAAAGATTGTAAATCTCAAAAATGCAATAGGTAGAACAGATTCATTTTGGCATGATGAAGAGGTTGATAAATCATCTCCCCACAAAGCAACTATAAAGCCAGTCAGAACTGTCAAATACAATCACTTCAGCATTCTGAAACTTCCAGCATACAACAAACAGAAGGAGAAGTCTGGTGAGCTTAACCTAAGTATCGCAGTACTCTTGCCTGGGGCCCCTCCCATCACCTCCCACCCCCCGCCCCTGCCCAGCAGCACACTGCTTCATCCAGGGCATAACCAATTGCCAGAAACAGCAGCTCCATTGCCGCTGTCACGGAAGCTCACTTGATATGAAACAGCGTTGTTCAAGGTGGTGATCTCAGTTACAAGCTAATAGAGACAGCGCTTCTGCTAGCCTAAGAAAACAATTATCTGAGACAAGCCATAGACAGAGTGTTCTGGAAGTTAAGACGGCAAAGACAGGCTTGAAAAATTTTCCACGTAGCCTGGGGTTAACCAGAGGCTGAGCACACACATCGCAGAGACTAATGTGTAACACACGAACACACTCACAGCAAGCAGAGTCTGAATACCTGCATAGAGAAGACATGAGTGCCTGTGGAAGTAAAAACAGAGCAGACTTGAAAATGCCCTGAACCTGAATGGACTTCCCAGGCCACACGCAGCTCTCTCCACAGACAGGTGAAGCCTTCCTGGCTTGAGAAAACTGTGCACAACCTCTGTCTTTGGCCGAGCCCACAGCTATGCAGACACAGAAAAGATCCCCAGGAAGCCAAGCTTTAAAAATAAAAGACGAGGAAAAAAAAAAAACCCAGCAGAGACATCAGTGTGTAGACGCATCATGGGGAGACAGACCTCATAGCAAGTGTCCAAGTTACCTAAAGGTCAAAGGAAAAAAGTACCATGACCATTTTAAACATCTTGAGCAGAAAAATTAAAATACGACATCAAAACTAGGATCCTATTAAAACCACGGTTTAAAGGAAAACGTAGTTTTGAATGCATACGTTAGAAACACAGACTGAAAATCAATAATCTAGGTATCTTTCTCAAAAAAGGTAGATAACACCTAATTATAGCCCCAAAAAAAGTTACACTGGACACAAGAAATGGTATATAGAAATATGTCTAGGCCTGTACTTAATATAATTACATCCATAATATAGAACTTTACTACAAAGAAAACTCCAGTCTCAGATGCCTTCAGTAATAAATTTTCTATAAAACACTGAAGACGAAAGTAATATCAATCTCTTCCAGAGAACTGAACAAAAGAGGGAAACACTTCCCCACTGATTTTATAAGACCAGCACATCCTTGATGACAAAACAAGGCAAGTTCATTACACAAAAGGAAAACCACAAGCTAACCTCGCCCCCTAAACACAGAAGCAAAATTCTTAAAATATTAGCAAATTGAATCCAATGAAACACAAAAATGATAGCACATCTGTTGGGTTTATGACAGGAACACAAGATTGTTTTAACGTTTTTTGATATGATTACCATGTTGACAAAATAAAGGAGAAACAAATTATATAACAATCTCAGTAGCTGCAGAAAAAGCATTTGATAAAAGTCAACACATGTTCATAGTTAACTGCCTATCAAATTAGAAATTAGAGAGTTTTCTTTAACAAAAAAGTTTTCAACCAGACTCCTAAGTAAATCCCATACTTTAAATACTGAAAGCTCTCCTTCCTGATTTTGGGAACTAGAAATATATGCTATCATCACTACTATTCAAAATGATAACTGAGGCCCTAGTGCAACAAGCCAATAAAAAATAAATAAATGGAAAGTATAAGAACTGGACAATAAAAAATAAAACTTTCCCCTACATAAAATGAGCATGACAAAGAAAATCCAAATGAATCTATGGGCAAACTATTGAGGCTAAGAAGCGAACGGAGCAAAATCCTTGAAAACGAGGTCAATACAACATCTATCACACTGCAACAGATTTATACAGGCAACAAAAATTAGAAGATGAAATGGTAAAAGATGTCATTTGCAGTAACAACAAAAAGAATATAAGTTAATGAAAGATATACGAGAACGCTACCAACAGAACTTGAACACATTCAAGACAACCTATAACATTCATTGATTAGAAGAGTCAATATCGTAAAGACGGTAAACTCTCCCTAACTGATCTACAAATTCAATGCAATCCCAACCCAAACCTCGGCCAGCTTTCGTGTGTGTGGCAATTGATAGAGTGACTCTAGAATTTCTATCTAAATGCTAAACACCAAGAAAAAGACAAAAAAAGAAGAAAAACAAAAGTGAAAGCCTTAACGTGGTATCAGAATGACAATAATTTAAGGCATTTTACTAAACAAATAGCCCAATAGAACAGAATACAGAGAGTCCAGAAACAGATTCACAAACATTACATGGTCATTTGATTGATGAAAGAAGGGCCACCGCAATTTCGAGGAGAAAGGATGATCTTTATAATAGATAATGCTGAGTCAACAGGATATTTACATAGCTATAAATAACCTTCACCCCTACCTCACACCATATACAAAACTCAATTCCAAGAGGGTTATAGATCTAAATGTGAAAGGTAAAACATGATTACACAGGTGAAAATGCTAGTGACTTAGTGAAAACGCATAGAGCTATAACCTTGTATACCTTTCTTGCTGCATGCCAACTATCAACGACAAAAGTTTACTTAAAAAGAAAAACAATGCTTAAGTCTCTACATGATACATGAAACACAAAACAGATAAAAGGAAGTGATTCTGAAAAGTCTACACACAGCAACCAGAGAGATTTTCTAGAACTCAAAGACTATCATTTATGCCCCTGCTGAAAATACCGCGCTGTCATTTAGTCACTAAGTCGTGTCCAACTCTTTGCAACTCCAGGGGCTGTAGCACATTACGCGCCTCTGTCCTCCACTATCTCCTAGAGTTTGCTCAAATTCACGTCCACCGAGTCAGTGATGCTATCTAACCACCTCCTTCTCCTGTTGACTTCACTCTTTCACAATATCAGGGTCTCTTCCAAAGGGGTCAGCTTTTTAAATCAGGTGGCCAAAGTATTAAGCTTCAGCTTCAGTCCTTCCAATGAATGTTCAGGGTTGATTTCCTTTAGGACTGGCTGGTTTGATGTCTTTGCAGTCCAAGGGACTCTCAAGAGTTTTCTCCTGCACTACAATTCAAAATCATCAATTCTTTGGTGCTCAGCCTTCTTTATGGTCCAGCTTTCACATCTGTAAAGAATCCGCCTGTCAGCATAGGAGATATAGGTTCGATCTCTGGGTTGGGAAGATCCTCTGGAGAAGGAAGTGGCAACTCACTCCAGTATTCTTGCTTGGAAAATTCCATGGACAGAGGAGCCTTGTGGGCTACAGTCCATGGGGTCACAAAGACTCAGACATGGCTGAGTACACACACATGCACTCACATCCATACATGACTACTGGAAAAACCATAGCTTTGACTATATAGACCTTTGTCTGCCTTTTAATACACTGTCTAGACTTGTCATAGCTTTCCTTCCCAGGAGCAAGTGTCTTTTAATTTCACAGCTGCAGGAACCATCTACAGAGATTTTGGAGCCCAAGAAGATAAAAATCTGTCACTGCTTCCCCTTTTTCCCCTTCTGTTTGCCATGAAGAGATGGGACTGGATGCTATGATCATCGTTTTTTGAATGTTGAATTTCAAGTCAGCTTTTTTCACTCTCCTCTTTCACCCTCATCAAGATGCTCTTTAGTTCCTCCTAACTTTCTGCCATTAGAGTGCTATCATCTGCATACCTGAGGTTGTTGATCTTTCTCCCCAAAATCTTGATTCCAGCTTGAAAATATTTTAAAGGCCTCCTAATCTGACTTCCGCTTCCTCACCAGCCACTCCCTCACCCCCTCCCCACTTCACTCCATCCCTTCCCCAACTCTACCTATCCAAGAAGCCATATTCTCCCTAGAATAGATTCTAGGATTTCGATATGCAAAGCTCCCTCCTTTTAGCTCTTGCCTGCTCTCACCAACCTGGCCAGCTTGCTTTCTATGTTTGTGAGTCTGTTTCTGTTTTGTAAAGAAGTTTATTTGTATATTTTAGAGTCCACATGTGATATCATATGATATTTCCCTCTGCCTGACTTACTTCACTTAGTATAAACCTTCGGTCCATCCATGTTGCTGCAAGTGGCATTTTTTCAATCTTTTTTAGGACTGAGTAGTCCTGGGTGTTCACTGGAAGGTCTGATGTTGAAGCTAAAACTCTAATACTTTTGTCACCTGATGCAAAGAGCTGACTCATTTGAAAAGACCCTGATGCTGGGAGGGATTGAGGGCAGGAGGAGAAGGGGACAACGGAGGATGAGATGGCTGGATGGCATCACCGACTCAACGGACGTAGGTTTGGGTGGACTCCGGGAGTTGGTGATGGACAGGGAGGCCTGGGGTGCTGCAGTTCAAGGGGTCACAAAGAGTCAGACACGACTGAGCGAATGAACTGAACTGACGTTTCCCATTGTCTCTCTCTCTCTCTCTCTCTCTCTCTCTCTATATATATATATATATATATATATATATAACTGCAAGGAGATCCAACCAGTCCATCCTAAAGGAAATCAGTCCTGAATATTCATTGGAAGCTGATGCTGAAGCTGAAACTCCAATACTTTGGCCACCTGATGTGAAAAACTGATTCAGTGGAAAAGACCCTGATGCTAGGAAAGACTGAAGGCAGGAGACAGAGGATGATATGGCTGGATGGAATCACTGACTCAATGGACATGAGTTTGAGCAAGATCCAGGAGTTGGTGATGGACAGGGAAGCCTGGCGGTGCTGCAGTCCATGGGGTCGCAAAGAGTCAGACAGGAGTGAAGGGCTGAACTGAACTGACACTTCTGAGCTTCACTGTGCTTTGATCCCAAGAACTTCCAACTGAAAGTTTATAACCTTTGACCAACATCTCCCCGTTTTCCTCATACCCTATCCCCTGGAAACCACCATTCTAATCTCTGTTCCTATGAGTTCACTTTTCTAGATGCCACCTTAAGTGATATCACACAGTATTTGTCTTTCTCTGTCTGACTTATCTCATTTAGTATCATGTCCTTGAGATCCATCTCTATTGTTGAAAATAGCAGGATCTCCTCCTCTCTCTGCCTGCATAGTATTCCACTGTGTGCATATAGGCAGCATGCCATCTTTATCCATTCATTCACAGATGAACTCTTAGGCGGTTTCCTTGTCTTGGCTATAGTGAACAATGCTGCAATGAACTTGGCAGTGCAGGTATCTCTTTGAGATCCTGTTTGCATTTCCTATGGCTATATACTCAGATGTGGGATTGCTGGATCATACAGAAGTTCTATTTTAAATTTTCCGAGCAACCGCTCTATACTGTTTTCCATAGTGCCTGTACCAATTTACATCCCAACCAACAGTCACAAGGGTTCCCTTTTCTCCACAGCTTCCCCAACACTTGTTATCTTGTCTTTTTGATGCCAGTCATTCTCACAGGTGTGAGGTGATTGCATTGCATTTCATTTGAACAGGACTGCTCCAGACAGAAACTTTCACCCACTGAACACTGAGGTAGCAGTCCAAAATACACCAATCCAGCTGTGTATACTACAGCAAAATCTTTCAAGGTTTCAGTAGTTCATCTGTCAATAGCCTAATGAAGGGCAACAGAATTTAGAGACCAGTGAAATATCTTGAATGTCTAAGGGACAAGTGAAAAGAAGGCAAGGAATGGCTATCCTAGTGTACAAGANTCATGCGAAGAGTTGACTCATTGGAAAAGACTCTGATGCTGGGAGGGATTGGGGGCAGGAGGAGAAGGGGACGACCGAGGATGGGATGGCTGGATGGCATCACGGACTCCATGGACGTGAGTCTGAGTGAACTCCGGGAGATGGTGATGGACAGGGAGGCCTGGCGTGCTGCGATTCATGGGGTCGCAAAGAGTCAGACACGACTGAGCGACTGAACTGAACTGAACTGAACTGACACATATATACATATACCACATCTTTATCCATTCATCTGTCAATGGATATTTAGGTTGCTTCCATGTCTTGGCTATGTAAATAGTGCCTCTATGAACATTGGGATGCACGTATCTTTTCAATTTTGCGAGTTTTCTCTAGATGCACGCCCAGGAGTAGGACTGCTGGATCATATGGTAGCTCTTACTTTTTTTTTAAGGAACCTTCAATAAAACTTTTTAAAAAGGCACTACCACAATATATTTAACCTAAATCCTACAATTTAACCACAGTTATTTTTGTCTTTCTATCCTGATTTCAAAAGATGGCTCCATCTAAAAAAAAATAACTGCTACATGAAATGACTTATAAAACACATCAATTGATGAAAATGTATTTGTAGAATCAGTTTAATAAGAAACTCCAATTATATTCATGGAAATATCATTGATGCTGTAGTTAGTATGTCTGACATTTTAATATGCTAAACTATTAACCAGTATATATGTCATTTATTTTACCTATGTAAATGAATATATTCTCTTATAAAACCAAAAAATTCATGGGCTAAATATAGGGTTGACACCTTCAAAAGTAAAAATTTATGCCTACCTGAAACTTAAAATTACATATTGGACAGCATCAGTCTAAAAATTAAAATGCCAATACTATATCTAAAGAGCATGGTTTGGAATCACCAGTTGTCATGGTGACTATAAAAAAATGGGTGAAGCCTGTGCATGAAGGTCACAGGAAGTATTACTCGGGATGTATGTAGCCCAGGTGCAGGATCTAAGCCTTAAATCTGTGATCCATAAGGAGCTGTATTTTAGTGAAAAACAGTCAAACAGTAACTTGAAATCAATGTGGAATGGGATGATAACAAAAGTTCACCTAAAATGGTACCTCCAGCTTACCTGAAATAATACACTTCTTTCTAATGGGTAAGTGCCTCTCCAATCTAGAGAAGGTTTAGAATTAAACAGAGACTCTCAGGTGGCACAGGAGTAAAGAACCCCCCTGCCAATGCAGGAGACTCAAGAGACTCAAGTTGGATCCTGGGTCAGGAAGAATCCTTGAAGTAGGAAATGGCAACCCACGCCAGTATTTTTGCCTGGAAAATTCCATGGACAGAGGAGCGTGGTGGGCTCCAGTTCACCGGATTGAAAAGAGTCAGACTGGGCACGCACAGCAGCATAGAGATGAGAAGGAAAATGAGACTCATGTTAATACTTTTTAGAATATTTNAGGAAATGGCAACCCACGCCAGTATTTTTGCCTGGAAAATTCCATGGACAGAGGAGCGTGGTGGGCTCCAGTTCACCGGATTGAAAAGAGTCAGACTGGGCACGCACAGCAGCATAGAGATGACAAGGAAAATGAGACTCATGTTAATACTTTTTAGAATATTTTAGAAATATGTTTTATATTAATGATTTATATTAATCATTACGTTTTTAATGTTTAAAGGAATCTGACATTAACTGACATGTGATTCTCCTTAAAATGTGAGCTATATTTAGACATATGATTTATTTAGATTGAAGTGTTTAAAAGGATTTGGCTGTCTCTAAAATATTAATTTTGTAAGTGATGGAATAGTCAAAGGAAATTGAGCTAAGTATTTGGAAAGGCTTCACTCATTTGAGTCATACATTTGCCCATTGAGCATCTGATTTGTTTAAAAAGAAAATCAGATATATTAAATAAATATATACAATCGAAAATATTTTAGGGTTTAAATTTAACTAAGTTTACAAACGAGACTGATAGTTTAAGGAACTCAATCTGTTCAATTTGAACTAAAGTTTCATCAAAGAAAAAGAGATGGTGATTGCTCACATTTACCAGATTTATAAGCGGAATAAGAAGATACGTAACTTAAATGCTTAAAGGCAACTCGATATTTATTTTTACCTGTAAAAACATCAAATATTACCGAAATTGTCCTTTCTGCAGACAAAATTTACTCTTAACAGCTAATAAGACTTTACAAATATTAATTCACTTAACCCTCACAACCCAACGAAGTAAGTAATATTCTCCCCATTTTATAAGTCAAGAAATGAAGGCACAGCGTTATTGAGCCACCACCCTAAGGTCACAGAGCTAGATGGTAGCACAGCCAGAGTTCAAATACAAGCTGTCTGGCATCAAAATTCACTCTTAACCACTGTGCTTTGCTGACTCTCAGACTGCCCTTGAACATGAAAGAGAAAGCTCATCCTGACAAAAACAACCAGTTGTTCAAAAAGGTGAGCTTTTACATGCTGTTAAGATGTTAACGAAAAATCTCGTTTCTCTTTTTTCCCCAGTAACTATCAAGAAAGGTTTGCGCTAGGAATTCCAGGAAAAACCCATGATGCGCAAGGGAGTGTCCCAAATGAGAACACTTTCCAAGGCTTCTAACTCTATCCTGACCCTGTGACTCCAGGCCGCTGGCGTTCTAAGACAAGGAACTCTTCCACAGCGACAGAGAGCATGTTGCTCTGACCCTCAAAGAAGTCCAGCCTGAGGGAAATGACACTTATTGAGTTACTTTGCACTGCATTTCTTTTCATCCTGTAACATCTCATCTGGCCTCTTTTTGGGTATGTGTTGGGGAGGCGGGGGCGTTAATTCTGAATCCAGGGCACAGTACAAAATAAAATAAATTCAGGAAAGAGAAGATAATTCCTTTTAACTTTGTTTTTAATTCTAAAAATAGATTGGGGGGAGACTTCGCCCCCTCCTTCTACACCAAAACCCCATCTGGGAGTCTGTGGCAATGAGCATAAACAAGGACTATGGTTTTGATTACCTCCTGAGAACCATCTCCCCCTTCAACACTGACCACACCTACCACCCTGAATCTTTCCTACCAGGCAGCCACTCTTTCCAAAGCAAAGGTAATTAAAATGCATGTTCACTGCAGCAGGAAGGCATTCTTTGTTGACTAGCAATTAACAAAGCAAGCATAGTCAATTTCAGATTGTGATTTATCACACAGATGATGGTTTTAAATTTACCAACCCGGTGTGATCTTGGATAAGCTATTTATTAGCATTTTTATAGATGCAGAAAGAAGAGTGATTGTGAAGATCAAGAGAGAGTTTCTGTAACATACTAAATGGACTACTGGGGTGCCAGGTAAGTGATCAATAAACGATAGCTATCAAAATATTTATTATTAAAAGAACCTACAGAACTGTGCTTCCTTGCTTGCTTTAATGGACATCTGTCTCTTATTTAATTTTGCTTTTCATATAGCTTAAATAAGAAAAGCCCCCTGAAATTAAAACACTTGATCACTCTTCTATGGAGACAGTGAGAACATGAGTTTATAACGGGGTGGGGTAGATAGAAGATAAAATAGTAAAAGCAATGTAAAGACAAATGTAAATGATTTTTAAAGGTCCATTTTTTGCTCTCTTTGATTTGAATAATCAAAAGTTTACGCATAACTGCGAGTATAAACTTAAGCTCAGTTCATTTCAGTCACTCAGCCGTGTCTAACTCTTTGCAACCCCATGGACTGCAGCAAGTCAGGCTTCCCTGTCCATAACCAATTCCCGGAACTTGCTCAAACTCATGTCCATCGAATCGGTGATGCCATCCAACCATCTCATTCTCTGTCGTCCCCTTTTCCTCTCGCCTTCAATCTTTCCCAGCATCAGGGTCTTCTCTAATGAGTTAGTTCTTCACATCATGTGGCCAAAGTACTGGAGTTTCAGCTTCAGCATCAGTCCTTCCAATGAATATTCAGGATTGATTTCCTTTAGGATGGACTGGTTGGATCTCCTTACAGTCCAAGGGACTCTCAAGAGTCTTCTCCAGCACCACTGTTCAAAAGCATCAATTCTTCGGCACTCAGCTTTCTTTATAGTCTAACTCTCACAACCATACATGACATAGCTTTGAATAGGTGGACCTTTGTCAGCAAAGTAATGTCTCTGCTTCTCAATATGCTGTCTGGGTTGGTCATAGCTTTTCTTCCAAGGAGTAAGCGTCTTTTAATTTCATGGCTGCAGTCAGCATCTGCAGTGATTTTGGAGCCCAGAAAAATAAAGTCTGACACTGTTTCCACTGTTTCCCCATCTATTTGCCATGAAGTGATGGGACCGGATACCATGATCTTCGTTTTCTGAATGTGGAATTTTAAGCCAGCTTTTTCACTCTTCTCTTTCATTTTCATCAAGAGGCTCTTCAGTTCTTCTTCACTTTCTGCCATAAGGGTGGTGTCATCCACGTATCTGAGATTATTGATATTTCTCCCAGCAATCTTGATTCCNGTCCAAGGGACTCTCAAGAGTCTTCTCCAGCACCACTGTTCAAAAGCATCAATTCTTCGGCACTCAGCTTTCTTTATAGTCTAACTCTCACAACCATACATGACATAGCTTTGAATAGGTGGACCTTTGTCAGCAAAGTAATGTCTCTGCTTCTCAATATGCTGTCTGGGTTGGTCATAGCTTTTCTTCCAAGGAGTAAGCGTCTTTTAATTTCATGGCTGCAGTCAGCATCTGCAGTGATTTTGGAGCCCAGAAAAATAAAGTCTGACACTGTTTCCACTGTTTCCCCATCTATTTGCCATGAAGTGATGGGACCGGATACCATGATCTTCGTTTTCTGAATGTGGAATTTTAAGCCAGCTTTTTCACTCTTCTCTTTCATTTTCATCAAGAGGCTCTTCAGTTCTTCTTCACTTTCTGCCATAAGGGTGGTGTCATCCACGTATCTGAGATTATTGATATTTCTCCCAGCAATCTTGATTCCAGCTTGTGCTTCAAAATTAAGCTAGCTGGAATTTTTTATGATTTATATATATATATATATACACACACACACACACACACACACACATATAACCTTTTAAGATATGACCATCAGGAATCCAAACAAATTGAAAATGAAACTGTGATCTTGGATTTCTTATGTTGTATTTCAAATAACTAAAAGCTAAAGTGATTTTGTGGTGCCCTGATGATACATTTTGGAGCTTGGATAACTGAAGGAATGCTACTCTGTTTCCCAGGTGGTGTTAGTGGTCTCTCTGCCAATGCAGGAGACAAGAGAGGCTAGTTCCACCCCTGGGTGGGGAAGGTCCCCTGGAGGAGGGCATGGCAACCCACTCCACTCTTCTTGCCTGGAGAATCCCATGGACAGAGGAGCCTGGCAGGCTACAGTCCATAGGGTCGCACAGACTCGAACATGACTGCAACAACTTAGGATGCATGCATGCAGGAAACCTGAGTCACTTTCCTAAGACCCTAACATTGACACTTTTAAGGTCCTCAATACTGACTTTGGAACTAGGTTTTAAAACAATCATTTTATACCACATAAAAAAAAACTTTTAGGCATTCATTTAAAGAAAGCACATTGAATTTATCTTATCTTTGGAAATGAATAAGGCATAGTTCTTGTTTACAGTCTGGCACACATTTGGTAAAGAATCCACCTGCAATGCAAGAGACCCTGGTTCGATTCCTGGGTTGGGAAGATCTACTGGAGAAGGGATAGGCTACCCACTTCAGTATTCCTTGACTTCCCTTGTGGGCTCAGCTGGTAAAGAATCCGCCTGCAATGCAGGAGACCTGGGTTCAATCCCTGGGTTGGGAAGATACCCTGGAGAAGGAAAAGGCAGCCCACTCCAGTATTCTGGCCTGGAGAATTCCATGGACTGTATAGTCCATGGGCTTGCAAAGAGTTGGACAGGACTAAGCGACATTCACTTTCATTTCACACACACACACAAAAGATATATGTGTTTTCAAACAACATGCTAAGTTGTTTTTCAGTTTTGGTTTGTTTTTAAATAGGTACAGACAGAGTTCTCTTGGAAGAGAACGAGTGAGAAGGGAATATTACCTGGTCCTCAGGACACGACAGAGCTACTGGGGAAAGACCAGAAGGGCCTACAGCACAGGGAATGATAGCCATTATCTTGTGTAGCTTACAACGACTATGCTGCTGCTGCCGCTGCTGAGTCACTTCAGTCGTGCCCGACTCTGTGTGACCCCACAGACGACAGCCCACCTGGCTCTTCTGTCCCTGGGATCCTCCAGGCAAGAATACTGGAGTGCGTTGCCATTTCCTTCTCCAATGCATGCGTGCATGCTAAGTCGCTTCAGTCATGTCCGACTCTGTGCGATCCCACGGACAGCAGCCCACCAGGCTCCTGCGTCCACAGGATTCTCTAGGCAAGAATACTGGAGTGGGTTGCCATTTCCGTCTCCATACTATGGTTATAACCTACAAAAATACTGAATCACTGTGCTGTCCACCTGAAAACTAATATAATACTGCAAATCAACTACACTTCGTTCTTTTTAAAAAGGTGAGCCTAGACCCAACCAGTCCATTCTGAAGGAGATCAGCCCTGAGATTTCTTTGGAAGGAATGATGCTAAAGCTGAAACTCCAGTACTTTGGCCACCTCATGCGAAGAGTTGACTCATTGGAAAAGACTCTGATGCTGGGAGGGATTAGGGGCAGGAGGAGAAGGGGACGACAGAGGATGAGATGGCTGGATGGCATCACGGACTCGACGGACGTGAGTCTGAGTGAACTCCGGGAGTTGGTGATGGACAGGGAGGCCTGGCGTGCTGCGATTCATGGGGTCGCAAAGAATCGGACACGACTGAGTGACTGAACTGAACTGAACTGAAGACTGATGACACTCCACATAAGGCAATCCCAAACAGACAAATGTAAAAGATACCTTTACATGTATATAGCAAAGCTAACACCACCAAAAATATACATTCTTTTACTATATGAATACAAATAAGAAGTGAAAGAACAACTATCTTCGAAAGTATCTTTTCCATAAATTAGTCTGTTCTAGTTTTTAAGTAAGGAAAATACTGACATAGGTCACAATATGCTATGAAGAAATAATTCTTGCTTTATTCTTGAAGAAATAATTCTGGCTTTAGGTTTTTTTCCTTTTTATTAAAATAAGGGAAAAAAAAAAAACGAAGTACCATTACAATTGACGCCTTTATTTCTACACTTGATATCAGTGAATTAAAAAGCAAAGTTTGCTGCACTCCTTGACATAAAGAAGCCAGGATTCTGGTACCTTTCTGCCTGTGAGCTTGTGTGTGCTCAGTCATGTCCGACTCTTATGACCCCATAGACTGTAGCCCACCAGGCTCCTCTGTCCATGGAATTCTCTAGGCAAGAATACTGGAGTAAGTTGCCATTTCCTCCTCCAGGGGATCTTCCCGACCCAGGAGTCGAACCCGTGCCTCCTGTGTCTCCTGCATTGGCAGGCAGATTCTGTACCACTGAGCCACCTGGGAAGCCTCTGTACTTTTAGAATAACAGAAAGATCACATCAGTTTCCTCCTTTTTAAAATGGGGATCATAGTAGTACCTACTTCACAGAGTTCTTCAGAAGATTAAATAGATTAATATTTGTGAAGTATTCAGAAAAGCACCTGGCCATTAAGAAGCACTTGCAAGGGTTTGACTGATAGAAAAAAGATGGAACTGCAATCATGCTAACCAGGGTCTGAGGAAACCATATGAAACAAGACAAAATGCCAGATGAGACCACACAGAAACCTTTCATTAGAGATTTACAATTCAAGAGTTTGAGTAATCATCTGTCCTTCAATTCAACTATGCCTGACACATCACGTCATAATAAAATTGTGTAAAATGCCATGTCTTCATTGAACAGCTATGACTGTAATAGAGGGAAGATGGTTCACAGTAAACTGATATTCAGAGAAACAATTTCTCATTTAAACACCCCCAAAAACGTGGGACAAACCCATAGTTTTCTTTTAAAGCTCCATTAACTGTTTTTGGCTATTTAACTGTTCTCCCTGACCAATTACGGGTTTCCCCAGTGGCTCAGACGGTAAAGAGTCTGCCTGCAATGTGGGAGACCCGGGTTTGATCCCTGGGTCACGAAGATACCCTGGAGAAGGAAAGGCAATCCACTCCAGTACTCTTGCCTGGAAAATTCCATGGACGGAGGAGCCTGGCGGGCTATAGTCCATGAGGTCCCAAAGAATCGGACGCGACTGAGTGACTTCACTTTTCCTGACCAATTATACAATATAATCATGTGGAAAATCTTTATTCTTATGTCCTACCTTGTGGTTTATAATATTCAAAGTGTGCTTACATCCCAGTTCAGGGGAGTCACTTTTTACTCAGTTGGGAGGAAAAGTGGAGGTAAGGGACCAGAACAGCCTCTCTGCTGTAGGAGTCTCTGGAAACCATGTAAACACTCGCTGGGGAGCTGCTTTAGGATTCTGGACCACAAAGTGCTGAAGAGATAATCTGTGCCAGCCATCTTTTTCCTCCCCTTCACCCCAAGCCCTGAAAGGTCTCAGGATACATTAATCTCAAATCCCTTGGACAGCAAGGAGATCAAACAACTCAATCCTAAAGGAATTCAATCCTAAATATTCATTGGAAGGATTGATGCTGAAGCTGCAGCTCCAATACTTTGGCCGCCTGATGTGACTCACTGGAAAAGACCCTGATGCTGGGAAAGACAGAGGGCAGGAGGAGAAGGCAGGGACAGAGGATGAGATGGTTGGATTGCACATGAGTTTGAGCAAACTCCAGGAGATAGTGACGGACAGGGAAGCCTGGTGTGCGGCAGTCCATGAGGTTGCAGAGAGTCAGACATGACTTAGCGACTGAACAACAATACTTTTTAACTCACTGAACCCTCCACCTTGAGATTCTCTGGCTTTCACTTCAACTGGTTATGAGGTAAAGAAGCAGAGATCTAGATCTAGGCAGTTAGGGAAAACAGCACTTCGTCACCTAACAGGACTCCAGATTTTCCTATCCACCACACGACCTCTGTACATGTCCAAAAGGTGACAGTAAGGATTATACCATGGCCTGGATGGGAGGTAAGTTTGGGAGAGAATGGATACATGTATATGTATGGCTGAGTCCTCTATCCACCTGAAATTCTTACAACATTGTTAATCAGCTATACTCCAATGTAAAATAAAGAAAGATTAAAATGAAAAAAAAGATTATAACATGAATTATGAGTTTTTTAATACACACCATTATAAAGTAAGTTTTCTAATATTCTGGTTGAAAAACAAATTAACCAACTTATATTTTCTAAAAGCCCTGGAGGATATAAAATTACTTACAAAGCATTAAAGAATTAACTGGTAACTTTTCCCCATAAGAAAAGGAAGGCTAACATAGAATATTTGGGTATTAGGTATCCTAAACAATGAGTTACACATATAATAAGAAAATTTGTAATAGTTGGAAAACAAGTAATTCCTCAACTATAAGATCTCAGATGACTTTCTCAAGCAACACGGAATAAAGAAAAGGAATCAGCTGATAAACATTTGCTGACTGATGTCCAAAACTATTCTATATAATTGCTACAAAGAACTGGCACATATGGAAATCAAGTGTTGATCTCGAACTATGTTTATAACACTCCAATTCTGTGCCAGACTGAATAAATAAATGCATTTCCCATTTTGTAAAGTGGTTTACAAAATGGCTTAAGAGATCTTATCCTCATTATAACTGAGAGCAGGAAAAAAATGAAACACACGCCCACAAAAGTTTCTCAGCCTCTGTCAATCTCTATTAACTGTCCACAGCACAAACACCCCTTCCTATCACCACAAGCATGGGTTTCCCATGCCTTTTCTCAGCACAGTGGTTACCATCAATACTCACCACACACAGCAGGTCAGCTGACAATACCTTACATTTACAGCACTTTTTCCTTGAAGTCCCAGGGCTAACATTATTCTCCCCAGCCACAAATCCAAATCCAAGTGTTTTGGCAATGAAGAAATCATGTTTTAAAAAACTATCATCTTTTTCACAAACACACTTTTACAAATGCTACAGCACATTGTATGAGACGCTAAATTACCAGCCAGTCATCACGTTATCATAGAGCTAGAAATTGCTAGAGAACACTGACCCAGAAACAGCCAACAAAGCCTCCAATGGCCTAATGTTGCCCATGCAGGCTCATATGATTAAAAATATGACTTTCGGTGGCACAAGAACAATGTTAATCTGACTTAAATGGGAACATTTCTTGACTCCTTTTATCTCTTTGGACATGCTCGCTAAGTCAAGTTACAGAATACTTCAGGCTGTGTTTATAATTATCAGACCAAATTTTACAACGTATACCAAAAATTAGGACCAGGGTTTTAATTATTAAATTAAGACTATAAAATTACGATGTTACAAAATTATAAAATAATTTTACAAAATTAAGACTTTTCTAATTTTAAGGCTCTGAAGCTTAGAAACGCAAAAGATTTCTACTACTGTGAATGAGCCAGTGACAATTGGTATATTACACCTCAGGATGCTCTGTGCTGTTCCCTACTTCCACCAGGTGGCCAGTCTCAGCCATGGATCTACTGCACACTCCCATCTGCATTTTCTAAGGGGGTTCTATAGATATCACAGCATTTTTTTGGGGGGGGGGCTTTCATTACTTGGTCATGCATATACCTCGTGATGCTAGTAACATATATAAATACGCCAAATTATTGTTTTCCACTTCACTGACAAAAGCTTCATTTCTTGCTTCAGAGCTTGTGTAAATAAACCACTAGGAGAAAGCTGTGCTTACAATACATGCCGGTTTATTTCTGATGTTTACTGACTTTATTTTCTTGGCAGAAAGTGATCCGGCTTTAAAGATGCCAAACTATATTGAATCCTGTGTCTTGGGTGAGCTAATAGCAAAGGCAAAACACGAGTTATCACTGTGCTGAATTAAGATTGGCTATCTCCAATCTTCAGAATCCAAACTAAGGACCACAGACTAGAAATCACAGTGAGGGGCCCATGTAGCTGAAAAGCAGGTCCAGAATCCTTGCACTTGAATGTTGGATTTGCTAACAAAGATGTGAATAACACTGTACTGTTGCTGCCTCAGAAAGAACACAAAACTAATTATTTTTAGTACAAAACATGAAATGATATTCTGTCTATAGAATAGGACAAGGCCTCAATGTTCATTGCAGTTGCCTTTCATGCTTAAATGAAAAAATGCTTATTTTTCCTCTCCAGATCAACTTCATTTTAATCAATGTACCATTTCACTAACATCATTGCAGAGTGTCTGTGAATCACTCTACAGGTTAAGATTCAGTTTAATAACAAAACCAATTGTGAAATAATCTGCAAATTATTGCTGCAACTCAATTCTTTATAGTTTCCAATACAATCTTCTAATGAAGTGACATCACTTAAAATTACTAGCAAATATGAACAGACTCAGAAACCTAGTAATTAGCCAGCTAACAGGTGTTGAAATCCCAAAAGAGAGAAGTATCAGATAATCACTTTATGTCTGATACCTCAAGTAGCTTTAATATCCGTAATTCTAATCAACTTAACTGCAATTCAAAATGATCAGTGCCAATGGTTTCTTCTCATTAACTACCTTTAAACAAAAATACAATTTCTTGCTTTCCATAAAATTTTCTCAGACCTCTTCCAACTTAAAGATTATTTTGCTAAGTTGGGTATACAATTCAATATCTTCCTATTATCCCCTATTTCAAAAAAATTAACAAATACCTTATTTCCTTCTGCACTGATCAGCTTATTTCTTAAAAATGAAAACTGTCTTCTTTCACATGAGTACACCTAAAGATGATACCTGCTGCTGCTGCTGGTAAGTCGCTTCAGTCATGTCCGACTCTGTGCGACCCCATAGACGGCAGCCCACCAGGCTTCCTCATCCCTGGGATTCTCCAGGCAAGAACACTGGAGTGGGTTGCCATTTCCTTCTCCAATGCAGGAAAGTGAAACGTGAAAGTGAAGTCACTCTGTCTTGTCTGACTCTTAGCGACCCCATGGACTGCAGCCCACCAGGCTCCTCCATCCATGGGATTTTCCAGGCAAGAGTACTGGAGTGGGGTGCCATCACCTTCTCCAAAGATGGTATCTAAGTCTTCACAATTCTATTTTTAATCTACTCTATGTCTGCTACAAATTAAATATCACGAAATGATGGCAGGGTTGAGGCCCATTGAGAAAGAACACTACCCACAACTTGAGCAGGTCTCCATCCAGTAACCCTATGCCCTTGGCAACGGATCGTAACCCTCTCACCACATTCATAAACAGATGCAAACACCGCCCAGACACCTGCCCTCAGAGGTGCTTTGGTTTGCTTCCTCACATATAGAAACCAAAAAAAAGGTATTTCCAGTTCCTTAAAGCACGAACACATTACCTTCCAGAAACAACAGCGCTGACATGGGTGCCAAGCATCTAATCTACACAAGTACTGGTCCTGTTAACTCTCGTATTGCCGGAGGGAATCCCAGGCTACCTCTTCCATTTAGTTACAGGTGCCAGCACCCATTCCAAAGATAGAGGTGCTGATGTTCAAAAGCCCAGGGAACTTCAAAAGCGCCTCAAAATGCTCCCGTCCCAGGCATCCAAACCTGGGCTCACTTTTCAGAGCTTGTTAAAAAATAATAATAATAATGAAGTCTCATTTGTTCCCTTGGCGACCCATAGCATCATCCCTCCCTCAAAGACGATCAACTCGGCAACATCAAAGTCGCGGAGGGAAATCTTTTCATATCTTTCTGTCTCCCCCCGCCCCCCTCCAGCCAAAAAAGCCTGGATAACACTCCAAAAGAGACAAGAGAAGGACGGATAACGTAGCCAGGTACCACCCCCGCCTCTCCGCACGGCCTCACCCCGCGCGCACCCCGCTGGCTCCGGGCACCCCAGCGCCCCGCACTCGGTCGAGCGGAACCGGGACGGGCCGGGCCCGTCGGGCGCCCCGGCCGCGAAGTTTGCCGCCCGCCGCCGCGCCCCGGGGCGCCGTCCGGGATTGCGGGACGGCCCGGCGGGGGCGCACCCCTCCCCGGAGACCCGCTCCCCGCGGCGGGTGGCCGCCCCCCGTCCCCACCCCCCGGCGCCCGGCCCGAGCCTCCGCCCCCCAACCCCCGGGCGGCGGGCGCGCTCGCCTCACCTGACCGCGGGCGGCCGCGGCAGCCGGTGTGTGAGCGGCGGCGGCGGCGGCGGCGCCCGGGAGGGGAGGGAGGCGCCGGCGGAGGAGGAGCTCCGGCGAGCAGCGGGCGGACGGCTTTGTTTCCACGGCGCGGAGCCGCCGACCCTGCGTCACCATGGCAACCGCCGGGGGGGCAGGCCCCCATCCCGGGCCCAGCGAGGACCCCTGGGCATCCGCGGTCCGGGACCCCCGCCCTTCCTCTTCCCAGTCTGGCTGCTCCGAGGGGACGAGGACCACCACCACCACCGCCCACCCACAACCCCCCTAAGGAGCCGCCACCACCGCACACGCCCCTCTCTCAAGGGCCCAAAGCGTTCGTCTGGCCCCAGCACGAGGGGAAGAGGGGGCGAGAGGAGCCCACCCGTGACCCGATGCCTACTGGCATCCCCCGTAGGCACCCTCTTTGGCCTCGCGCACTGGACATTCCCAAAGCCCACCACCACCAACCACACCACCACCACCACCCCACCTTTCTCCTCCCTGGCGCTGTGCCCTCAACGTGGAAATTCACTGAAGAGAGGAGAAAGCGGTGCGAACTGAGAAAGTGTGGAGCAACTGGTCCCGGTGCATCTGTTGCGAGCTGCCGCAGAAGCCCGGCGCTGCCAAGAGGCTCCGGCGCCCCGCCGCCGCCCGCCCTGACCGAGCTGCGCCTCGACGGGTCTGGGCTCGCTCCACCCAAATCCGTGTGTTTCGCGGGGGGCTCCAGTAAGAGAGAGAGAAGGGGGCTTCGTGGTTTTTGGGTTTGTTTGAAAAAACAACAACAACAACACTGGATACACTTGTAACCTCACCCTAAAACAACTTGGAGGCTGTCCTTGTGAATCTCTGCTGCTGCTGCGGTTCGGCTACTGGCCGTGACCGCTAAGCGCCTACCTTGAGCGCGGGCTCGCTCGCTCTCTCTGTGCCATCCGGGGAAGATAAAAGGGTGAGGCTGACCTTGGCACATGGTAGGCATCCTCTCCTAAGGAAATTCTTGGAGAGGGAGGGAAAAGTACCAGCACAGTCACAGTAATACTTCCTCTGAAGGACAGAGCTGGAGGACAGCTACCACCGGGGTGAGTCATCACCCCATCCTATGTTTTCTTGAAAAATCAGTGATTGAACCTAGGACCTACAATGTCTTCATTTAGACCCCGGGGAACGTGGCATTTATTTTCTGGCACTTGTGAATCACCAAAGGAATGTCAATAACATAATAAAACCCCAGGGTAGCTGATGTTTTCTGGATTTGCTCCCTATCTGAGAACCCATAAAGCAAAACAAGGTTATTACCAATGGAAGCCACGCGTTTTAATTAATGAAAATAGAAGATTCATTTTAGGGTGAAGAGAAACAGCCTGTTCCTCAGAACAACTGGCCTCTTTCCTGTACTGGGAACATTGGTGCTTCCAGACGAAGTCCAGAGACAAGGACTTCTCACAGGCTGCTAAGCAGTCTGGCAGTCGGACAGTATTTGTCAAAAATTTAAGTGTACATCCCTTTCTCCTGACTAGCTCATTTCTCAGAAATTTGTCATGCGGAAATACACAAGTGTGCAATGATAGATCTACAAGGATGTGCATTCCAGCAATTATTTATTAGCAAAAATTTGAAACAACTTGTTTGTTCATCAGGTAAATAAGTTTGGCACAGTCATACCATGTAGTCCAAAGTGACATGTTCAGTAAGTGCAAAATGCTCACCAGATTCCAAACACTTGGAACAATAACCCCCCAAAGGTATAATATCTCATTAATAATCCTTATATTGATCTCGTGGTGAAATAACATTTTTAATATATGGGATCAAATAAAACATATTAATAAAATTAGTACAGTTTCTTTTCACTTTAACATGCTTACTAAAAAAGTTTAAATTATGTAAGTGGCATATTGGACTGCTCTGTTTTAGAGCTCGTTTTTATGCTAAAAATTAGCAGGAACTCCAAAGTTGAATTTTAGTTAAAACATGATATAATGATCACATTAATGTTTTCATACATGTGTCATAATATAGCAATTTATGTTAAATATTTTTTACTTATTGAAAATGTTAAACATAGACAAATGTTAGAGATAAAACTAGCTCATTTGTTTATATTTTAGAAAGACTTTACCACAAGCACTAAAGTTCAATTACCTGGGCCTGAATCCCAGCTCTACAATGTATCAGCTATATGACCCAGGCAAGCGGTTTAATACATCTTGTCCTCAGTTTCCACATTTGTTAAATGGGTCCCATAATAGTACTTACCTCATTGAGTTATTTTGAGAATGAGGTAAGTGAATGTGTGGAAAACTAATTATGATGTCTGATCATATACAATGCTGAATAAATTTTAACTATTATTTTTATTATACTTTGTCAGATCTGTCTATTAATCTTCAATCCTGGTTAGTCTAAATTTGTCTGGTTAGTCATAACAAATCTTTTCATCTTCCTTTAAGTAAGCTGATTGGCACTGTGACTGAGACATGAAATTTAACTTTCCTCACCCCTGAACTGGTTATAAAATTACTATCAAAAGCAAGGAAATATTTTAGCCCATTTAAAAATAAACAAAAATTTTCAGTTACATCATCAGTCATATGTTTCAGGGTCTCCAAAAGATGCTCAATTACCATTCTCAATTCCTTTATCAGAGTGACTCTCTTGGAGAAAGAAAGATCCAGCCAGATGACAAGAATGTCACCTAACTTGAAATGAGCTCTGTGCATCAATTCCTTCATCACTGGGAATTTCTTGGAGACATAAAAAAAATCCAGCAAGCAACAGGAATGTCACCCAGCTTGAAATGAGCGTTTTGTGTAAAGTGTTGGTTGACAAAAGGCTATGCATCCCCAAATGGCTGTAGTCAGCTTTCCTATGAACGCCAAAGTGAACGTGTTAGTCACTTAGTCATATCCAACTGTTTATGACCCCGTGAACTGTAGCCCGCCAGGCTCCTCTGTCCATGGAGTTCTCCAGGCAAGTATACTGGAGTGGGTAGCCATTCCGTTCTCCAGGGGATCTTCCTAACCCAGGGACTGAACTTGGGTGTCCCACACTGTAGGCGGATTCTTTATCATCTGAGCCCCCAGGGAAGCCCATCAAATGCCAAACAGATCCATAACTGCTTATAGGCGGACTAATTTTTCATTGCAATCCATTCCACAAAGATAAAATTAATTTTGAAATTCAGTACTTGAAAGTAGCAATATATTTACTGAGCTGTCTGACATATCAATCTCAGTGTGAGAAACTGGCTGCTGATTAAAGAAATGTATCCTGTAAAAATCCTGGAGGATACAGGCAAAAGTAGATAGGATTGAGAAGTACTGTCCATTTTATCATTTCTTAGCCCCTGGTGTGTATTGTGCAGCCCAATTAAAAATATATACATATTCTGTGCCAGTGGGGAAATTGGCAGGGAAACAGGGAGTTAAACAAACAAATACATCACAGTTCTTTGCCAAGAGCTCCCTATGGAGAGATTCCACATGATATCTCAGCCAAAAGTATAATTTTATATCGACCAGATCCCATTAAAGTTAACTTTTGATGTGCTTTAATCTGGTTTAAATAAATTTTGTTTTAAATCAATTAATTTGGGGCTATGTTCAAAAATGTCACAGTTTAAAGATGTTGCTTCCTTTTTTTGAGTCATTAATAGAGCCTCAGACCTCTTTCCAGGGTTCGCTGGTGTCAGACTTTCCCCACACTCATAGCTTATCTCATTCCAGTGGCAAAAAGTGTGTCAGAATATTAACCAGTTCAACATGATGTTTTAAATTCATAGGTCATTTACTTATTGATCCCTGACATAGCTCTCAGCAGACTGGAAATGATTTGTTTCTGGTTTTCTCGCCTATAAAATGAGGGTACTGAAGGCTGCTTTTGTTAGCAGCAAAGGATTTCCTAAGTCTGAATTAGATCATTCAGTAAAGCTCATTGATCAAAGGTTCTGTGGAACTCTAACGCTGTAACACTTTGGAAGTGAAAGACTAGACTTGGTCTCGAAAAGAAACCACGTGCTGTACACATCATTATAATAGGGGAACGCTGTGAAAGGCCTTCTTTGTGACTATTCTTTTGAACATTATAAACGAAAGAACTCTGTGCCATCAAAGCCATGGATATGGTGACCAGACAGGCTCCGCATGGATGAGGCACACAACACAGGGAAGGAAAGATGGCTTGGGACCCTTCCACTGAAACCTCACCATCACTCTGAGAGCTTACCTTGCTCTGCGAGACAGGCGTAGATGACCGGACGTACCCACGTGTAGGCTTGTTTGCTGTGGCCGGATGGGGTAGTCCAAGCAGAGGGGAGAGGGACAAACTGTGCTCAGCAGGGTGGGAGAACTCCAGACAAAGGGCAGGACAGAGTGACCAAGTAAAACACAGGACACGAAATTTGGGGGACATACCAATACTCTACTCCTTGGAAGTAAAGCTATGACCAGCCTAGAGAGCATATTAAAAAGCAGAGACATTACTTTGCCAACAAAGGTCCGTCTAGTCAAGGCTGTGGTTTTTCCAATGGTCATGGACGTGGGAGTTGGACTATAAAGAAAGCTGAGTGCCAGAAACTGATGCCTTTGAACTGTGGTGTTGGAGAAGACTCTTGAGAGTCCCTTGGACTGCAAGGAGATCCAACCAGTCCATCCTGAAGGAAATCAGTCCTGAATATTCATTGGAGGGACTGATGCTGAAGCTGAAGCTCCAATACTTTGGCCACCTGATGTGAAGAGCTGACTCATTGGAAAAGACCCTGATGCTGGGAAAGATTGAAGGCGGGAGGAGAAGGGCACGACAGAGGATGAGATGATTGGATGGCATCACCGACTTGATGGACTTGCACTGGGGTAAACTCTGGGAATTGGTGATGGGCAGGGAGGCCAGGCATGCTGCAGTCCATGGGGTCGCAAAGAGTCAGACATGACTGAGCGACTGAACTGAGCTGAACTGATATGAAAACATTTTGATGTGTTTATCCTAAGTTCAAATGTAACTGGGTGCCCTCTATCTGTATTTGCTAAATCAGGCAACATCAGGTACAGGAACAGCTCTGGGAAAGAATCTGTTCCAGTGGGTGAAGCAAGATCTCTCAGTGACAGCATGGCCAGTGACTGCTAATGGCGGTGCCCGTGAGTCGTCCATGAAGGAAGTGAGGGCCCATGTGAGCGCGCTCACGGAGAGGAGGAACAGTTATTAGAACAGGGAACAAGATCAAGCCTACGCTAACAAGAGTGAGCTGACTGTGAGTTCCAAAATGGTGGGCGGCAAGCGTGGTTCTCCTTGTTTCTGCCTCCATACCACTCCCAGAACCAGACAGTCCAGAGAACCTGGAGGTGTATCAAATTTCCCAACAGGAGATAGAGTCTTTAAAAAGCCACCCTCAGCTTCTAACCGCAAACGAGGCTATCTCCCCAATCAGCAGTTTTTTGCACATCCCTCTGGTTGATGGAGAATGGATTTGTGGCGAGCAAGATGAAAACAGGGAAACTCACATGTGTATCAGTTTACTAGATCAAGTGGCAGATGATTTTGAGTTGGACTGGGTGGGTGGTGACAGATGAAATGGAGGAAAGTAAAAAGATTCAAGAGGCATTTTGGAGGAAGAGCAGAAACCTCTTCAGAAGGTCTCCTCCAGGTCATGGAGGAGAGGACTGTGCCAAGAATGCCTTCTAGGCTTCTGGCCATGAAAGGTTCTGTGCTGAGGGAGGTCACCTGAGCCAATTAGATTCTCTCTCTTGAAAGAAGAGAGGGGGACGAGTGGGTGGAAGTGGACGAAGCTGGGATATATGATGCACAGCCAATGTGGACCGCCATGTTCATCCCAGGGCCGGAGGAGGACAAGCGACTGCAAACAGAGAAACAGGCCTCATTCTGGACCCACTAAGAGACCTAAAGCCTCATGGGCTTGCTTTCTGTTGTCTGAATACATCAAGTCTATTCCTGTCTGAGTCCCCTGCCCAGATCTCCTTCCCTCGTGTCTTTCGGCCACCCACTAAAATGTCACCCACTCAAAGACGGCTTTCCCGACCAATCTGCAAGAACACCCAGTTTCTCATTATCATATCAGCATCCTCTTTTAATATTTTCAAAACGCCACCTTCTAAAACTGTCATTCATTCATATGTGTGTCGCCCACCACCTCTGCCTCTAGAATGCAAGCTTCCAGACCACAGGGACTTGCCTGGCCCTTTCAGGCTGACCACCCTCCACCCCTAGAACAACCCCTGGCATGGCCAGACACTCAGGGAACATCTGATGAGTCAGTTCTGATCTGGCCGGCCTCCCGGTGCCAGGTTCTAGCTCACAGAGATCCAGCCATAAACTGCTTTCTACCCTTGGCTGCTGTAAAATCGCCACATCCTCATGAGAATCTTTTCTTTTCCTTGATCTTATTTGAGTGACTTCTTGACCTTACCAACAAAAGGCCTGTACCAGAATACACACAGAAATCTAAATCAGTAGAGGGGCTGGACAAACACTTGGAAAGGTGCCAAAAAGATCAACCTCTAATAAAAAGAAAAGCCACAGCTTTTTTTGAAAAAAAAAAAAAAAAAAAAGGACAGATACATCAAGGGAAGAATAATCTGCTAAGTAAGACACTAGCCTGTCTTACTGCTGATGAATATTAGCTAATTCAAAGGTTTTATTCCTTCCATGCACAATCTCTGAGCAAGGCCAGGGATCCAGCGATGAAGAAGGGGCAGCCCAGCTGTGAGGGAAGGCAGTGTGCAGAGGGCAGACACAGTAATGGTAGCACGGGAGATTCCCAGGTGGCGCTAGTGGTGAAGAACCTGCCTGCCAATGCAGGAGACACAAGAGACTGGGTTTCCATCCCTGGGTCTGGAAGATCCCCTGGAGTAGGAAATAGCAACCCACTATAGCAACCTGCTGCAGTCTCCTTGCCTAGGGAAATCCCATGGATAGAGGAGTCTGGCAGCCTCCAGGGCATGGGGTCCCAAAGAGTCCAACGCAACTGAGCACACCCGTAGCACAGGTGGTGAGCCTTCTGTAGCAGTCTGCAGATCAGGCTTCAGGTATTGACAGCCACCAAGGAGGTAAGTTTCCCATTATCTTGAGATAATGATGGAAGGAGGTCATTCCAGGTAGAAGAAACAGCAGGTGTGAGGCGCTAAAGATGCTGAGCCAGGATATCAAGTTCTGAGCCCTTGATTCAGTGTGGCCAGAATTCAGGGTATCTAAGAGCCAGTGACAGAAATGATACTGAGACAGTAGCAAAGACCAGACTGGATGGACTTTTGTAAGGAAAAATCATTGTCTTTAGTAAATAAAACCCAAGACAATAAAATCTGGTCCTAGAAAAAAGTCTTGCCTCTTGTCGAGCCTCTGTTCCCTCCTGGATTTTTCCCACCTTCTGGTGACTCAGTGCTAACAAGCCTCAGGGGGACCCTTGTTCTTCCAAGCTGGAGAGCTGGGGCTTTATTTTCTAGCTGATCACACACATATACACACACACACATCCTTTCTTGAATGCTGTTTGACATTCTCCATGAGACTGCCTTCAAAAGAGCTGAGCAAATATTAAAGCCGCGTGTGATTAATAATGAAGTGCATTGGAAGTTAAGAGGCCGGCTGGTCCCAGTCCAGGTTCCCATGGATGGATATCCAGTGTCGCCAAGGCCAGCGCCATTGTCACCCTCCTCGATGACAGCTTGCCAGGGGAAGGCGGTGTGCCAGGAATCCTCCAAAAGCTGCCTGTTGTGTAGGCTGCCGGGGATCACAGCATCACAAGGGGCTTCAGTTCACTCATTTAACAGGAAAGACATTCATTAGAACAGTTTGATTTTCATGAAAACAAAACCTGTTGCCTGGGAGGTACTCTGTCCTCTCAGAAACATTAGGGAGGAAACCCGGGGAAAACTTTTTCCTCTGCTTTCTGGCAATTTGCCACATTCTGTCAATTCCATTTTTTTATTTAAATTTCAAACCCACCGTCCTGCTTCACTTTCATTCTCATAATTGTAGTAAGGACTTTAGTATATTTTTATCTGAAATATCATAATAGCATTTAAACTGGTCACGTGATCGTCAGTCTCCCCTTAGCATCAGACTCATTGTTTCTGGCTCCCTCTTCCTAAAGCAGTGCTTTGAACATGCCATGCTCTGCCCCTGAACACTCTGTAACTCCCCGTTGTCTACAGAGAGACAGTCTTGCCCAGNATTTAAATTTCAAACCCACCGTCCTGCTTCACTTTCATTCTCATAATTGTAGTAAGGACTTTAGTATATTTTTATCTGAAATATCATAATAGCATTTAAACTGGTCACGTGATCGTCAGTCTCCCCTTAGCATCAGACTCATTGTTTCTGGCTCCCTCTTCCTAAAGCAGTGCTTTGAACATGCCATGCTCTGCCCCTGAACACTCTGTAACTCCCCGTTGTCTACAGAGAGACATTCTTGCCCAACTCTTTCACTCTCTGTGCTCTGGCGCTAACTCACCTTTCCCACTGTAATGCCTACAACTTTGTCTTCATGCTGCAGCTGAACTAAAGCATACTGTCCTTCTGTAGTGACAGGTTTATTCAGCTTAAAGTGCCCTTTTCTCCAACTTTCCCCACCCTTCAATGCTGACTTCAGATGCCCATACTTCACTGAAGCAATCTCTCATCCTTTGGGTGGGATGGACTCACCTAGTAGCTCCCATAGCCTGTGACCTCACATCTCTCTTATAGAGCTAATCACCTGGCATTTTGTGCCAGAGTGGTATTTGCATGTGCGCCTGTGTGTGGGGGGGTGGGGGGGGGTGGGTGAGCATGCTCAGTCGCTAAGTCATGTCCTACTCGTTTGCAACCCCATAGACTCTAGCCCACCAGACTCCTCTGTCCATGGGATTTCCCAGGCAAGAATACTGGAATGGGTTGCCATTTCCTTCTCTAGAGGATCTTCCCAGTCCAGGGATCAAATCCACATCTCCTGCATTGGCAGGAGGATTCTGTACCACTAAGCCACAAGGGAAGCCCACTATTTGCATACCTCAAGAATAAACACTCCCAAACCACGAAGTGTGTGTCTTCTCTTTGAATCCCTCATAGACCCTAGCATGGCCTGTCCCTCCCTAGCCTAGTGTCTTGCCCTTGCTGGCAGTTTGTCTGTTGATTTAATGATGTAAGTATTTGATCCCACATAGAACTCCCAGCCCAGGTGTAACTTTATGTGGCACTGTGTTTAGTTGTCAGACAAGAGTGCCCATCGAGGAATTGTTTCACTTTTCTGTTTTGTGCAGGAGGTAGTGGTTGGCTGTTGGGGGTTTGGGGCAAAAGCAAACTGAAGAGATGCCCATTTGTAAAACGTGGCCTGGAAATCAACTAAACCCCTGCCCTGAAGGGCCTCTTACTGGCACAGAAGCCCAGCTTTGGCACAGCAATCTTAGCTTCCTTTCCTGCGTCCCTAATTACTCATGTGGGCTCCTTTGTTGGAGGTTTTTTTCCATCTTGGACCTTTGCCCTGCTTAACAGCCCAGAACACCCTAGCGCTAGCAACACATTTGTTTTGTCAGCTTTTACTCCGAAAGGATTTTATAGGATCAATTTGCTTAAGCAAACTTTTAATTTGGTTTTGTTTTCTCTTCAGGGACTTTATTTGTAAAAACTGAAATGCGTGTGTGCAAAGTCGGACGATTAAAGTACTTGAAATACCAGGGAGCAGAAAGACAGCTCAGTCTCAGGGGGCACTGAGACAAACTAGCAGCATACACCCCAGATGTTCATCTTGACAGTTTGCATGTTTGTGGCGGCAAAACGTTCAATGATTACAGTACCTGTATCTAAGTCCTTTCAGGCTGCTATAACAAAAATACTGTACACTGAGTGGCTGCAACAACAGACATTTGTTTCTTGTAGTTCTGGAAGCTGAAAAGTTCAAGATCAAGGTGCCAGCAGATTCCTCTTGGCAAGGGCTCACTCCCCAGTTCATAGATAACCATCTGTTTAACCTCACATGGCAGAAGGAGAAGAGCCATCTCTGAGGTCTGTTTTATAAGAGCACCAATCCCATTCATGAAGGTTTCACCCTCGGGATCTCAACATCTCCCAAAGGCCCCACCTCCTAATACCATCACATGGGGGCAAAAGGTTTTAATTTAAGAATCTGGCGGGCGGTTGGCGGGAGGGGGGAGCGGGGGCTGGTGCACGAGCATTCAGAGCACAGCAATGTAGAGCAGGTAAGACACCTTCAACCAACAGGAAGGAAATGACGCTTAAAAGTCGTCCTTGGACGACCCTGGCGGTCCAGCAGCTAAGACTGCGCTTCCAATGCAAGGGGCACAGGTTAGATCCCTGGTCGGGGATCCAAGATTTCACATGCCATGGGGGCATGGTCCAAAAAAAAAATATGTTTTAATAAAAGTAGTCCAAATAATTGTATTTATTTCATCAAACAAGACATCTAAAGGAAGGCAGTCCTACAGGAAGGTAGTTCTAACATCAGCAAAGGATAGGACTCTTGCTGTCTCCTTGCTCTCCTCTCCCAGTAATTAGCAGGGTCCCCAAATGACTGGCATGACTGCAAGTATCACGTCTTCACACAACCACATCCAAACGGGAAGAAATGGGGTGTGACAAAAGGTCTTTCTCATCCTGCTGCTCCTTTTCATCAGAGAGGAACTTTTTCCCAGAATTCTTCAGTAGCTTGTCTTGGTGGACTGAATTGGGTCACATGTTCATCCTTGGACCAATCACTGTTAAAGGGAAATCCTGAAGTCCTGATTGGTGTAGGCCAATGACATCATTCGCAGGAGCTGGGCACCTTGTCAGATAAAAAAAGAAATGGGTTCTGAGAGCAAGAAAAACAGGGCATGGTTATCGAGTAGGCAGCCCACTTTACCTGCCAAGTGCTGTACATGGCTCTTCAGCTTGTTCAAAATCAAGAAGGTATTTTTTGTGGATAATCAATCAGTCAATCACTAATAAGAGTGAAAGGACTTCCCATTACTCCAAATCAAATATTAATAATGGCCCATTGTTATTTCTATTGTTGTTATAATTATTGGCATCATCAAACAGGATGATGATAAAGAACAGAATCTAAAAGACCAAGACTGTCTTCCCGATTTAAGCTATAGTTTGTTTTATTGTCCTGGGTATTTTTATACAGGGTTACTGAAAATGTTTATCTTATGTTTACTTGAATTAAGCTGAAAGGCTATCACTATTTATTCTTTTCACATCAGTTGCTAAATTAAATAGTGGCTTATGTATAATTACTGGGCCTGGAGGCTTATCCCAACCTGTGGGAAAATTCCGCTCCATCTGTATGTCACTATGAGCTTTCATTCAAACTGAGTCACCCAACCTTTGACACTTCCTGCTAGTCCAACTACAGCTGTCATTTACCTTTTATCACTGCTTCCCAGGACACTTCCTGCTAGCCTTTCTTCCTCAGTGGTTCTGTCTCACCTCAAATTTATTTCCTTTATTTTTGCGTGGGTGGCTCTTCCTTTGTGTCCTGCATTCACGCACTCACTGCCACGTTCTTCTGAACACATTGCAATCTAACGTTGCCCGCAGACACAGACATTCCCCCAAGGGAAGCCGTCAAGGTTACAATTCCAGTGTAAGACTACAAATATCAGAGTCTTCTTTGAAGCTGTGCTCCACTTTGAACCTTTCAAGAAACAGTGATGGAACAGACAGAGCAGTTGAACAATTCAAGGAGGACAAAAATGCCAGGGAACAGAAAGATAGTTCAGGCTCAGCGGAAACTCAGAAGACCTTGGACCAGGTGACTGCCCTTATTGTAAAGAGACAGGGGAGCCTAAGAGCTGTCGGAGGTCTGTTCTAGGAGGCCGGTTTAGTGAATAAGAGAAAGATAGTTAGCAGGAGGAATGGTGATGGCGAATTTGATCATACGGTAATTCTGAAGGCTTTTATTGGTCCTCTGCCTTTAAATCAGGCTTCCCAGGTGGTGCTAGTGGTAAAGAATCCACCTGCCAGTGGAGGAGATGTAAGAGACGTGGGTTCGATCCCTGGGTCTGGAAGATCCCCTGGAGGAGGGCATGGCAACCAACTCCAGTATTCTTGCCTGGAGAATCCCATGGGCAGAGGAGCCTGGTGGGCTACAGTCCATTGGGTCACAAAGAGTAGAACATGACTGAAGCAACTGAACATGCACACACGCCTTTAAGTCACTTAATAGAATATTAAGGTTTATCCCTGCTCTCCCATCTTTCTCCATAGCCTGCTGCTACCCACTTCCTAACTAGATTTAACAGTGAGGCAGAAATGGCATGTGGAACACCTGAGTTTCTCCTATAAAAAAGAATCCCTCTAACCTCAGGCAAGATCTCTCTGCAAATTTAGTTGCCTCGAAATCCTCTGATAATACATAATGAAGAATGAGACAGGCACTATTTCTTGGACATGCTTGCATATTATTTCACTTTCTCTCTCATAAATTCCCAAATCCCCAACCAATTTTATTGCCTGCTCCATCATTTTCTCCTATTTAATACTCTTCCAACACCATTTATGCAGTCTGACCTCCCCCTAGATTCAAAAGTAATAAATATAGAGTTTAAGAAAAAACTGTCTTCCTGTGTATGCAGATGGCTCAGACTTTGTCCTTGCTAGGCCTTCTGTATCTGAGTGACAGGATTCAGTGGAGAGCTCCAGCTGGGGCATATGTGGCAGCTGACCCTAAGTGTGCCTTCTTTTTCTGTATTTTAGCTCAGCTGGTAAAGAATCCACCTGTAATGCAGGAGACCCAGGTTCAATTCCTGGGTCAGGAAAATCCCTGGGGAAGGGATAGGCTACCCACTCCAGTATTCATTGGCTTCCTTCGTGGCTCAGATGGTAAAGAATCCCCCTGCAATGTGGGAGACCTGGGTTCGATCTCTGGGTTAGGGGAGATCCCCTGGGGGAGGGCATGACAACCCACTTCAGTATTCTTGCCTGGAGAATCCCCATGGACAGAGGAGCCTGGCGGGCTACAGGCCACAGGGTCGTCGGACAGGACTGAGTGACTAACCACATACAGCACGTGAGAAAGGGTTTAACCCCACCAGGTGACCACACCCAAAGACTTCCCTTTCACAGACAGCGAGACCTACCATACAGAGCAGAGATTCAGAGCCTCCCATTCTACCCACGTGTCTCTAACCCAGCCTCTCGAAAGCTGAGTAACCTTGGTCAGTATCCTTCCTCCCTCTGTGTCTACAATTAAGCTCAGACAGTAAAAGATCTGCCTGCAATGCTGGAGACCTGGGTTCGATCCCTGGGTTGGAAAGATCTCCTGGAGGAAGAAATGGCAACCAACTCCAGTATTCTTGCCTGGAGAATCCCATGAACAGAGGAGTCTGTGGGGCTACAGTCCACGGACTCAGAAAGAGTCGGACATGACTGAGTGACTAACACACACCTGTAAAATAAGGAAGATTGAAAGTTTCCACAGCTTTATTTAGGTGTAATTCACATAATACACAGTTCACCCATTGTATGAATCAGTGTATTTACGGAGTTGTGCAACTATCATGACACTCAATTTTAGAATATTTTTATCACCCAGAAACACCACGCTCTTTAGCTATCAGCCTGTCCCCTCACACCCCACCCCCAGCCCAGGGCAATCACTACTCTGCTTCTGCCTGTATGGACCTACCTGTTCTGCACATCTCGTATAAATGGAACCACACAGCATGTGGTCTTTTGTGACTGGCTTCTTTCACTTGCAGCACAGTGTTTTCAAGGTCCCTCTGTGTTGTAACATATGCCAGTGCCTCGTTCCTTGTCATTGCTAAATAATATCCCATTTTATGGATATCTTAATTTATCAGTTAATGGACATCTGTGTTATTTCCAAATTTTCACTATTATGAAAAAATGCTGGTATAAATATGCATGTATAAGCTTTTGTGTGGATGTACATTTTCATTTCCTTTGGGTATAAACCCAGGAGTGGAATTGTTAGGTCATTTTGTAGCTCTAAATTTAATCAAACTGCCAGACTGTTTTCCAAAGTGGTGGCACCATTCTTCATTCCCATTTGTAATGCATAAGCATTCCAGTTTCTCCACATCTCTACCAACATTTGCTGTCTTCTGACTTTTGGTTTCTAGCCATCCTTAATGGGTGGGAAATGGTATCTCTTTGATTTCCATTTCCAGATGGCTGGATGGCATCACCAACTCACTGGACATGAGTTTGAGTAAACTCTGGGAGTTGGTGATGGACAGGGAGGCCTTGTGTGCTGTACCCTATGGGGTCACAAAGAGTCAGACACGACTGAGTGACTGAACTGAACTGAACTGAATAACTAATGATGTTGAGCATTTTTGCATGTGCTTACTGGCCACTGGTAAGCTATGAGTTCTTACAAAATACCTGTTGTTGATGCTTCAGGAAACTTACATCACGAGAGATATTCTGAGAGCAGCTCTAGCTCCTGTGTTCTCCTGAGATTTTGAAATGATCCAGATTACTCATACAACTTGGCCCTTGCCAGGTGGGGATACTAGCTCTGTTTTTAAACATTATATCAATTAAAAGAAACTGAAAGAATAGGACAAGTTCATCTTGTGTTCAATACGTCTCCTATTTAGCTTACATTTCTACCCAGGCCTCTTCTGTTTCTATGAAAACTATTTTATTCCAGTATCTCCCCAAGATCCCACTTACCATAATTTGGGTTTTCTCAAATTCTGCTGCCTTGATGTCTTTTTGATGTGTGTGAGCCCTCCCACTGTAAAGTCTTCAAATATACGGAACGTTTACATCTTTCACGATGCACGTGGAAGTAATCTGTACGTACTGAATGAGGTCAAAGTCCTCCCACATCTCAAAAAAGGGCCTCCTGAAACCAGCCAAAGCAGATTAAACCAGATTTATAAACTTCAACAAGTTAATTCACTTCCATTTCCACACTGGTCAAATGCTACTCATAATTTCTAATTTATAGAGCTCTTGTGGACAGTAAGAAGTTGTATATATAGTACTTGGCACAGTGCTAGTCAAATAATAAGCACAGAATAAAAGGAATATACCTGCAAATCCATTATTCTGTCTAAAATCATGTGCGTGCTGGCTATCTAGTCTCCGGGGACCAGTGATACATACCAGGACTCGAGTCAGGGGCTGCCCAAGAACACAATTTGCTGAGAGGTTGAGAAAAAAGAGAGAGAGATTCCAGACCCACAGGGACCAATGGACAATGCTGAATTGTCAGAGGCACTTCCAGTTCAGAATGCTTGACCTGAATGAGTCAAGGCAGGAGGCAGAGGCCCTGGGCAATTCAAGGAAGGGTTAGCCACATGCACTCCCCGGATGACCTTGGCCTTCCTATCCAGCCTGACCCTCCCTATTTGACCTTGATGGCTACTTCAGTGCTGCTGGGGTTCTTCTCCAAAGCTACAGAAGAAGAATCAAAACAGAACGGAATTCTCCAGCTCTGAAGACGAGGGCTACATCTTAGAAAACAAAATGAAGCATCTGTCAGAGATGTAATCTGTCATCTTCCACGTTCTTTCCTTTACCGGGGTTTTACAACACAGGGCTGATAGGAAGAGACTAGAAAGCCCTGCAGACAGTAACTGCAGCCATGAAATTAAAAGACACTTTCTCCTTGGATGGAAAGCTATGACAAACCTAGGCAGCATATTTAAAAGCAGAGCCATTACTTTGCCAACAAAGGTCTGCATAGTCAAAGCTATGGTTTTTCCAGTAGTCATGTATGAATGTGAGAGTTGAACCACAAAGAAGGCTGAGAGCCAAAGAATTGATGCTTTTGAACTGTGGTGTTGGACAAGACTCTTGAGAGTCCCTTGGACTGCAAGGAGAGCCAACCAGTCAATCCTAAGGGAAATCAACCCTGAAAAGTCATTGAAAGGACTAATGGTGAAGCTGAAGCTTCAATAACTTGGGCACCTGATGCAAAGAGCTGCCTCATTAGAAAAGACCCTGATGCTGGAAAAGATTGAAGGCAAAAGGAAAAGGGGGCGGCAGAGGATGAGATAGTTAGATAGCATCACCAGCTCAATTGACATGCGTTTGAGCAAACTACGGGAGACAGTGAAGGACAGAGGAGCTCAGTGTACTGCAGTCCATGGGGTTGCCAAGAGTCAGACACAATTTAGCTTCTGAGCAACAAAGGCCCCGTGCTCTAGCAGAGTAGTCACGTGCTGCCACCTATGGGTAGGACATTAAAAGTGACCCAAGGGGAAAGGAAAATTTCTCTCCTTTACTGTGCATTTAAATGTAATTCTACAGAAAGTACCAAGGAAGATTTTTTACTTATTTGTTGATTTTTATATTATGCAGAAATGAAAGAAAAAAGATTAAAGTTGGCTATCAACTCTACAACAAATATCACCAAATCTACCTGATCCCCGGGTCAGGAAGATTCCCTGGGAAAAGAGAATGGCTACCCACTCCAGTATTCTTGCCTGGAGAATCCCACGGACGGACAGAGGAGCCTGGAGGGTTACAGTGCATGGGATTGCAAAGAGTTGCACACAAGTGAGCAACTAACACACCATCAGCCTACAATACCAAGAAGAGGTAATGCATGAAGGCTAAACTTCAGTGCAGTATATTGACAAAATTCAGATCATGCTATTGGTTTGAAAAATAGATTGATTCTGACTTGCCTAGCCCACCACAGCGTTTAATTGAGAGCAAGTTGAAAAACACAGATCAAATTAGTTTAAAAAATTGTCATTGTTCTGATTTAAAATAAGCTCATCAAAACCTATTATAGCAAAAGTGTGTTTGTCATGGTTACCATGGAATTAGGCTCTTCACAATTATTTGAATATAATACTTCCACTCCACAGCTAGAAACTTCTGCATACAGAAAGGGAAGAATGGGCTTTAATGAGAAAAGCTCAATTGTGTCCTGAAATATTTATACCAGCTTTTCAAATAAGTATGAAACATTTAAGAGTTCTGCCTCCAAAGACATCCTTGAAAAAGATGGGAAATGTAACCTCTGATTCACCAAAAACAGAAACAAAAATATGTTTTGGCTTATCTGGTCTGTAATTTTAGGCAAATTTAAAAGTATAGGGTAGATGAATAGAACAAGAAATCGGGAAATGGTGACTTTAATTGGGGCGATGGAGGAAGACGCTGTGCATACAATTCTCAAAGTATCCATATTTCTGATTAATATGCCTATTTTCTAAGTAGACATGAGATATTTGAAAGCAGAAGTAGTATTTTATACTTATATCCACCAAAGGTATTCTGAGTGCCTAAAGTTTAGACAACAAATATTTTTTGATATCTAGGCTCCCAAAATTTATTTCCCACCTACTATGTACCAGAGACACAAGCTTGATTTAGAAAAGGCAGAGGAAGGAGCAATCAAACTGCCAATATCTGCTGGATCATAGAAAAAGCAAGGGAATTCCAGAAAACATCTGCTTCATTGACTACACTAAAGTCTTTGCTGGTGTGGGTCACAACGAACTGTGGGAAATATTCAAAGACATAGGAATACCAGACCACCTTATCTGTCTCCTGAGAAACCTGTATGCAGGTCAAGAAACAACACTTAGAATCAAACATGGAACAGGGACTGCTTCAAAACTGGGCAAGGAGTACATCAAGGCCGTATATTGTCACCCTGCTTATTTAACAGGTTATGTGTGAAAAATGCATCATGCAAAATGCTGGGCCAGATGAATCACAAGCTGGAATCAAGATTGCCAGGAGAAATAGCAACAACCTCAGACAGACAGATACCATTCTAATGGCAGAACTAAAGAGCTTCTTGATGAGGGTGAAAGAGGTGAGTATAAAGGCTGGCTTGAAACTAAACATTCAAAAAACTAAGATCATGGATCCAGTCCCGTCACTTCATGGCAAATAGAAGGGGGGGAAGTGTAAACAGTGACAGATTTTATTTTCTTGAGCTCCAAAATCACTGTGGATGGTGACTGCAGCCATGAAACTAAAAGAGACTTGCTCTTGGAAGAAACGCTACGACAAACCTAGACAGTGCATTTCAAAGCAGAGATATCACTTTGCAACAAAGGTCCGCATAGTCAAAGCTATGGTTTTTCCAGGAGTCATGTATGGATGTGAGAGCTGGACCATAGAGGGCTGAGCGCCGAAGAACTGATGCTTTTGAACTGTGGGCACACCTAGGCCTGAGGGCACAGCTAGGCCTGTGCACCACGACTGCTGAAGCCCGCATGCCCAGGGCCCGTGTTCCACAGCAAGAGAGGCCCACGCGCCACCGCTAGAGAGCGGCCCTCACTCACTGCACCTGGAGAAAGCCCCTGTGCAGCAAGAAAGACCGGTCGCAGCCATAAATAAATAAATCTGCTTTTTTAAAACAGGAAGAGTGCTGACTTCAGCAATGCAGGCGTGATACAAGGCAGGAGGAATAGTATCTTGTTGAACAGATAAGTTCATTTGATTTGGCTAATAAGTTTGCCACAGTTTAGCCTGCCTTGCGGCTTCCCTGGTGGCTCAGATGGTGAAGACTCAGCCTGCATCACAGGAGACTTGGGTTTGATCCCCGGGTCAGGAAGATTCCCTGGGAAAAGAGAATGGCCACCCACTCCAGTATTCTTGCCTGGAGAATCCCATGGACGGACAGAGGAGCCTGGAGGGTTACAGTGCATGGGATTGCAAAGAGTTGCACACAAGTGAGCAACTAACACTTTCACCATCAGCCTACAATACCAAGAAGAGGTAATGCATGAAGGCTAAACTTCAGTGCGTCATATTGACAAAATTCAAGCAGATTGCCTGATTACTTCCAGGTGAGGAAGGCAACAACCTCCCCTTTAGGGGAAAAAGAAAATGGATTATCTCTTGTTTACAACTACAACTGTATCTCTAGTTCTTAGATACAGCTGAATGTGGCTCAGATGGTAAAGCATCTGTCTACAATGCAGGAGACCCGGGTTCGATCCCTGGGTTGGGAAGATCCCCTGGAGAAGGAAATGGCAATCCACTCCAGGACTATTGCCATGGGACTAATCCCATGGACAGAAGAGCCTAGTAGGCTACAGTCCATGGGGTCGCAAAGAGTCGGATACGACTGAGCGACTTCACTTCACTTCAAATACCTATCAGTTCAGTTCAGTTGCTTAGTCATGTCTGACTATTTGCGACTCCATAGACTGCAGCACACCAAGCTTCCCTGTCCATCACCAACTCCCAGAACTTACTCAAACTCATGTCCATCGAGTCGGTGATGCCAACCAACCATCTCATCCTCTGTCGTCTGCTTATCCTCCTGCCTTCCATCTTTCCTAGCATCAGGGTCTTTACCAGTGAGTCAGTTTTTCACATCAGGTGGCCAAAGTATTGGAGTTTCAACTTCAGCATCAGTCCTTCCAATGAATATTCAGGACTGATTTCCTTTAGGATGGACTGGTTGGATCTCCTTGCAATCCAAGGTACTCTCAAGAGTCTTCTCCAACACCACAGTTCAAAAGCATCAATTCTTCATAAATACCTATGACTAAATAGTCATATGATACCCTCCTACTGGAAAGATTATTTGCATATTAGTGAGAATAAGGGCTTCAGAGAGATGGAATGATCATCCCAAGGTCACTTAACAGGAAACTTTGAGTTCCAACTCAAATCGTATCCAAATGGGAGATTTCTGAGGTCTCAACATTAGTCATTCCACCAGACTGTGTTATACTGCTCAGATCTCAGACCCCAGTCTTATTGACACTAGCAAATAAATACACACAAAGAAACCAGTGACTCCAGCCTCTTCACCTGCCTCTGCCCCAAACCTAACTCAGTCCACCTTCTGTCTGAGGCTCTCCGAAGGCTTTCATGAGAATCGCTGAGTTATATAACCATCCAGATGAGATTGTCCTTCCATCTGTTAAGGGCCATCAGAGCCCCTGTGCACTGAATTTCAATTTAAGGAGTTTCATGTCCCATCTGGAGCAAGAGGATTCATTCGTACATGAGAGAAAGAGATTGCTGTGATTTTAACTTGGTTTTAATGGAAATGACTCAATTCTAGCTTTAAAATTTAAATGACGTTTACACATGATATGTTCGGCACACAGCGAGAATTATCTTGCCAGCCATTGTTTTCAAAGTCACATTAGCACAGCAGTAAATGCTCTTTAAAAATAAACCATATAGACAAGAATTCTCATGGCATGATAGCTTTGTTTGCCAGAGGAGAAAACTTGAAGCTAACCCACAAGTCTATCAAAGGAAATGAGATAAAGAGATCGTGTTATGTTCCAACCATGAAGCTATTAAAAAGGATTAAGTCGATCTACATGTGCCAAGGTGACAATATTTAACATCTACCGATAAATGAAAAAAGTGAAATGCAAGACACTACACGTGTCTCTAACACTAATGATAACAGCAATAAAGGTCAGTATGTGCAGATCACAAAATCTGGAAGAATATGCAACGAGCTATCGAGAGTAATGACTCTAGGAAATGACATTATGGTATAATTTCATTTTCGACCTTATTCATCTCTGTATCTTATAAACTTTTATAAGCATTACTTATCGCTTATGTAATATAAGTAGGTATAATAAATTTAAAATTAATAAACTGGAGGTTTCAGTGACAGTTTATATGTCAGCAGAGCGTGATCCTTCTAGAGAGTTACCATGTGCCACAAGCATTGTTCATGTTCTTTGGTCCAGTAATCTTTAATACAGAAAACCTTCACCTATACAGATGTCTATTACAGTTCTGTTGTATTAGCAGAAAGCTGCAAACAACCCAAGCGGTTACCAGAAAAAAAAAACAGTGAAATAAAATGCCATTCTCAAAATATTATGCAACCTTTTAATAAGAAGTGTTAGAAGACTATGAAATAACATGAAATCCTTACATTATAACATGAAGGGTAAATGCAAGATATAAAATCATATATTCAAATGTGTGCAGTCAGATGTCTCAATGGAAAATGAACTAGAAAGAAATTTACCAGGGCTGAGAATAATGTTGTTTTGATGGCGGTGCTCGTGTTTATTTTTCTTCCTTGCACATTTTCATAGTTTTCAATTTTTCAATTACCTCTTACTGCCTGCATCATGGAAAATAATGCCATCAGTGTTGTTGATAGGAAATTAAAGTAACAGCAGCATTCTTATTACTGGCTTGGTAGAGAAATTCATATTTTTTCTTTTACTCGACTATCAGGTTCATTTGAAGGAAAAACGAGTTCTCACCCTATGGTTGGCTCTGGCTTCCCCTGTGCTCTGGTGCAAACCCTCCCCAGCCTCTTTGCTCCTTAACTGTGAAATTAGACCATGCCATCAGGCTCAATGAGAAACTGAATAGTTTGTGAAAGATGAGATTCTCACAAAAGGAGGTCATTTCTTCTAATGATTAACCTTAGCATCACGTGTGAGCAACCAGTGACTGCTAGAGAGATTGACAGACCCACGTCAGGACAACTGAGCTCCAGCGTCACGTGTGAGCAACCAGTGACTGCTAGAGAGACTGACAGTCCCATGTCACGACAACTGAGCTCCAGTTACAGTTCGGACACTTAGTGAGTATTCTTCCTGTGTTTTCTAATGGCTCCATGTTTCAACTTTTTCACTTGTGAAATAATTGTGTTGAACTAGAATCTGAATTTTAAATGCAGCCTTTTTCTAAAATGGAAGGAATAGGAACCTTTTGGATTCAAGGATAATATTAGATATCGTTACCTTTATTTGATGCATAAAGAAATGAATATATAAAGAAGGTAAGAAAGTCGACCAAGGTAGCAACTAAGCTAGGATTCAGTTCCAGGCCATCTGACTCTTTCTCTTTAAGATTTTGTAGGTTAGGGAACTGAGGCTTCAGAGGACTGAATGATTTATGCAGGGTACATAGGAAGTTAGAGTTGGGGCTAGAATCCAAATTTCCTGATGCCCGTCCTACATTTACTTTACTTAAAAAAAAAAAACTGTTGCAGATTCAAGTTACTTATAATCCTCCATTTATAGTTGGTTATAATCAATTATTGGTATTGCCTACCCCTCTTGTTTTATTTTATTTTTCCCATTTACTTCCTATCCTCACTATAATTTAATTTGCCCTCTGGGGGTGTTTCTGGATCTGTTATGGCAGTTCACTAATTTGTTCTTTGGCTATATATTTTCTATTGTGTATCCTAGCTCTCAAATTGGGTGTTTTAACCATTTTCAAAATATAATCATTATATCCAGTAGATTCTCCTTTATAACCTCTCATTCCTATGTCTTTTACCAAATATTCTCTATTTTAAGTTTTTGATCAATTTTTTTCAATTCCTATGGGCTTTCCTTGTAGCTCAATCAGTAAAGAATCTGCCTCCAATGCAGGAGACCCAGGTTCGATCCCTGAGTCGGAAAGATCCCCTGGAGAAGGAAATGGCAACCCACGCCAATATTCTTGCCTGGAGAATCCCATGGACAGAGGAACCTGGCAGGCTACAGTCCATGTGGTCACAAGAGTCAGACATGACTTAGCGACTAGAGAGAGAGAGAGGATAGTGTAGATGTGCTGTGGTAACAAGTGATACTGGACTCGTCAGCAACTAATACACACTAAGCTTTATTTCTCACTTGCAGGCAACTTTAGTTGCTTTTCTCAGACTGTGACCCAGGCTGCTTTCACACTGAAACCCCACCATCTTGGAGGTCTTCACTGTAAGTCATAAAAACAGTAGCCCAAGTACCATGGAGAACTCACACTCCATTAGCCAGAACTAGTCACGTGCTCCCAACCCAACTTCCCGGAAAGCTGGAACATGATAAATGAGCACATGAACTTTTGGTGAGCACCAATTATCTTCTTGACAAGGGCAGCTTGCTTAATTTGTTGTCTGTGAGCTCATTTTCACCTGGGACCTCACTGTCCCCCACCCACTTTTTGGCTGGAAATATGTATCTGGGGAAAGTCCAGGAGCTGTACATTGGGTGTATTAGTCAGGGTTTGCTAACACATATCCCTGCTGCTAACTGCTGCTAAGTCGCTTCAGTTGTGTCCGACTCTGTGCGACCTCATAGACGGCAGCTCACCAGGCTCCCCCTTCCCTGGGATTCTCCAGGCAAGAACACTGAAGTGGGTTGCCATTTCCTTCTCCAGTTCAGTTCAGTTCAGTTCAGTCACTCAGTCGTGTCCGACTCTTTGCGACCCCATGAATCGCAGCACGCCAGGCCTCCCTGTCCATCACTATCTCCCGGAGTTCACTCAGACTCACCTCCATCGAGTCCATGATGCCATCCAGCCATCTCATCCTCGGTCGTCCCCTTCTCCTCCTGCCCCCAATCCCTCCCAGCATCAGAGTCTTTTCCAGTGAGTCAACTCTTCACATGAGGTGGCCAAAGTACTGGAGTTTCAGCTTTAGCATCATTCCTTCCAAAGAAATCCCAGGGNGCAGGCTTCCCCGTCCCTGGGATTCTCCAGGCAAGAACACTGGAGTGGGTTGCCATTTCCTTCTCCAATGCAGGAAAGTGAAAAGTGAAAGTGAAGTTGCCAGATGAGTCTAATTGCTGGTTCCATGGTGAGAGGCCATTGTCGTCCTCCTCTGGACTCCATGAAAAGTTGAGCCGGCTACTGTGGCTATGTGGAGACTACTGACATTGGTGGGAAAGACTCACCATCTTCCTGTCCCACGTGCCAATATGTCAGAAAGACCCAAAACATTACTGTTACAACTGACTGCCCAGAGCGCCTGGATTAATTGGATTAATACTTACCATATTTGAAAGTATTTTTATTCATTTTATTTATTCCCCCCCTTTCTGTCTGACTTCTCTAGCTTTAACTGATAACTTTATATCATTTTATCTCCTATCTTAGTATGTTCACTATATTAAAACTCCAGTGGTTGCCCTACAATTTGCAACTTACATTTTTATCTACTTTTAGTCCACTTTCAAATAACACTGTACTCTTACATGTAGTATAGGTACCTTGTAAGAAAGTATTCTCAATTTCTCCCTGTTTCCCCTGTGACATTGCTGTCACTCATTTCACCCATTAATAATTACCTAAAGCTGCTGCTGCTAAGTCACTGCAGTCGTGTCTAACTCTTTGCAACCCTATGGACCTTTGCCTGCCAGGCTCCTCTGTCCTTCGGATTCTCTAGGCAAGAAATCTGGAGTGGGTTGCCATGCTCTTCCCTAGGGGATCTTCCTGACCCAGGGATCCAACGAACCCACATCTCTTATGTCTCCTCTATTGGCAGGCAGATTCTTTACCACTAGCACCCCCTGCGAAGCCCAGTCACCTAATAAATTGTTCTTTAAAAGTTATCCTTTAGATCAAATAAGAATTTGAAAAAAAAAATTTTTGACTTTTATTTATTCTTTCTTCTGTGCTTTCCTTTCTTTATGTAGATTTGTTTCTGACATTTATCAGCTTCCTTCTCTCTGGATAACTCTTAATATTTCTTGCAGAGCAGTTTGGCTGGTGATGAATTCCAGGTCTTGGTTTTTAAAAATTTCTCCTTGACTTTCAAAGGATAACTTTACTAGATACAGATTTTTAGGTTGATTTACATTTTTTTTTTCAACATTAACTTACTTTCTTCTTGCTTTCCTGTTCTCTGGTTAAGAGGTCAACTGTAACTCTCATCCTTGTTCTTAAATATGGGTTTTCTTGCCTCTCTTTTCCCTTTACAATTTCTCTTCTTTTCCTCCTCCTCCTCCTTCTTCCCCTTCTTGTTCTTTTCTCATTCTTCTTCATTCCTGTGCTTTGAATGTGACATACCTAAATGTAATGATTACAACCACATTGAAAGGAATATAGACCCTCTTGTTTTAAGAGTACGTCATTTGCTGAACACATATTTGAGTAGACATGTACCTATGGAAACTACTTTGTACAATTCTTGTAAGTGATGCTCACGTGGAATGTTCTGAGGTCACATTTCCTGGACCTGTGTCAGCTCTGAGGAGATATGACTCATTTTCCCCAGAAATAAAACTTAGAAAGAAAAGCAAAAAAAGTGGAAAGGTCATGAGCTGTGGAGTAGGATAGTCTCATGTTCAATCTCACTCTGGATCTTATACTGATGAATCCTCAGGAGAGTCATTTCATCTCTGCAAGCTGTATCTCATTGTCTGGGAAATCATACTCAATACTCACGGTTATTTTGAAGGTCATAATACTATATAAACATACTGCAAATAAAGCATCTGACGCATAGCACTGATTAAAAAAAATTTAGGTTTCTCTTTTCCTCCCCACCTTCTCCCCTTTCTCTTCATTCTAGTCTTCCTTCTTCTCTTCCTACCCCTCCATCTCTTCCCTCTCCTCCTCCTCTTCTTCCTCCTCCTCCTCTTTCCCTCCTGTTTTCTTTTGCTTCTCCTTCTCCATCTCCTTCCCTTTAACCCTTTATCCTCTTCTCCTTTCTTTTCTTTCTCCATTTCCTACTTCTCCTCCTCTTCCTTCTCCTGTAAACTAAAGCATGGAAACTTCTTATCTTGGATTTAACTAGGAAGATAGTAAGGAGAGTAGAAAAAGATCTTATGTGCCAAGACCATGCAGTTGCCATGCAGGGGGTAGGTAGAGTAGAGGCAAATGAAAGAAATGAGCAAGATATTTACAACCTGTGCCTGGATGGGAAGATTGGAGCTTAATTGTCTCAAGGCAGTGGGTAGACTGAAACAAGCATGGCCGATAATCTGACTGTGGCATAGAGTTTTGAATTTTGTCAGCATGTCTGGTATTACATTCTTTGGCTCATCCCTTACTGACTTACTGTTATTCCTTCTGAGAGTTCCAGATTGCTTCTGAAGAGAACGGACATGGATCTAAACCAGAGTGCTAGAAATGGGATCAGGGCAGTGCTCTTCTGGGGCCAAACAGGTGGCATTGGCATTATAGTAAAAAATAACACAGCTTTATGGAGGATGTAAGTTTCAGGGTGCCAAAGTCAGAGCTATTTAACGGCCTACAGATTATTTTACATCTGGTAGTTTTAGGAGGCTGTGTTTTGTTTGTAATGAGCAATCCCTTTCAGGAAGTGGGTAACGCTACCACAACTCCACATCTAAATTCTGGATCCCTAAATAGCACTTGCATTCCTTCTAAAATCACAGACGGAAAAAACGAGAGAACTTCTAATAGGGTTGTGACTTGAAAACAAGCATCTTTGGAGAATGACAGGCATGTTTACTTTGTCTCTAACTTATTTACTCAGCTATTAATATGCTCTGCTGCTGCTGCTGCTGCTGCTGCTAAGTAGCTTCAGTCGTGTCCGACTCTGTTAATATGCTCTAGTGACATCATTTCATAGAACCTTCTTGCCTGACACTGGAACTCTCAACTTTAGTATATATTTGTATATCTTGAGAAACTCTTTAAAAATACCAATTTTTAGGCTGACAATTTTTTTTGAGGCATTGCTAGTTTTTTAAAAGCTCCCAGGTGAACTAATATACACCTAAGGTTGTAAACTACTGCCTTACATACTTAGTAATATCTTCCCATGTTTATACTGGAATTTTATCCCATTGTCTTTTGGTTTGTCCTTTGTGGCAATGAAGGACATCTGGTCACTGGTATCCTAGGCCAGTTCTACAAATGTTTGAAAAAAAAAAATCTACCCCCAGGCTTGCCTGAGCTCTATCAACCTAGAGCCTTTACATTACTTCTTAGAAGACTTTCTACCCTTTTCATTATTTTGTAATTCTCATGAGGAATTCCTGCAACTTTAAATCTCTTGAAAGGCAAAAGACAAAAGTTTAGAGAAAAGAATAGGCTTTAATTATAGTGGTAAAATTTATTACCACCATTTACCCATTATTCCCTGGTCAAAACATTCTTAAAGTGTATTTATAGTTTCTGTTTTTGAAATAGTCATTGTCTATTGAACGCTAATGATTGGTGTCCAGCTTACAATCTGATATAATTCCATTTTTCCCCAAACTTATGTTAGAGATTTCCCTAGTATTTTGAAGTTTTCTTGAGAAGAGACTACTTATACATTACATAAAATTTGGAAGGATAATAGAAGACACTGTTAAACAATAAGTCTCGAGGAAAGATTCTGTGAGAAGCCCATTTCTATCTTATTACAGCAACGTTTAGGTACATTGGATTCCTGCTTTAAATTCTGCCTGAGGCTTGTCAAATGGAAGTAAAAGCAAGAAGGAAAAAGTACCTTAAATTTCAACTACTGAGCAAAAAGTAAAAAAATTTCCCAAAGCAATGAACCATTTAATTTCTACCAATGTTATCTGAGGGAAAAAATATTACTAGAAGAAACTTAGAAACCAGAATACACACTCAGTCTTCAGAGACACCAAAAATTCTGGTTCAAGGGAATCAGAATAGAAATCTTATCAATATAAACTTGATTGAATTTTTGGCTCTTATTTACAAATTAATTTAGCAGAAGATTGACAAGGACATATATCTCTTTTGGGAATTCAAAATCTGCTCCGAAGCCCGCATGTAAACTGGACAAGCTTTGTATTGTAAATGGGTAAAGAGACTTATCCTAAAATAAAGAGTGGATGATATTTTAAGATGCCAAATAAATGGCAGTGAAAACTTACTATACTTGCTGATGTTAGGTTTTAGGCAAGAGACCAAATAAACAATTCCTGCCTATGAGTATGCATACTACATACTTGAAATAATAAATAAACAATAATGGTAAGACAAAGTGGATTGAAGAATCACAGTAAATTTTTTCACAGTTAATTTAAAAATAACTAGTCACAAGAGACATTACTGAACATATAAGAAGAATATTTAAATTCATCCATATCTATATCTGTCAAGGAAATTTTATCTATGTTGGGCCCTTTGGGGCTTCCCTGGTGGTTCAGACAGTAAAAAAATCTGCCTGCATTGCAGGTAGACATGGGTTTGATTCCTGGGTCAAGAAGATCCCCTGGAATAGGAAATGGCAACCCACTCCAGTTTTCTTGCCTGGAGAATCCTGTGGACAGAGGAGCGTGGCGGGCTACAGTCCACCAGGTCACAAAGAGCTGGACACAACTGAGGGACAAACACATATACACACACTGGGCTCTTTGAGGCAGATTGAACTGGAAGAGGATTCTATTTAATGCAGGGTCTAAGTTTCATGGGGAAAAGCATATAAATCGATTTGAATGATCCATAAAATTGTTAAAGAAGTACTGAGATCAATGTTGACTGAACAGATAGTATTTTGAGGATCATCTAAAATTAATTACCAAGTCAGGAACCTGCCACTTAAAAAAAAAAAAAGGAATTATTGACTTTAATGTTGGTGATTAAAGAGCCAAAAAAGTATCATCTACCTAGAATGCTCTCACTGTGTGATGCCAAACTGGTGTTAATGTCAAATCAGCTATGTTTGGTGCCTTGGAATTGAACGTTTTAGTAGATGCTCTGGAGGAGCTGTTCTTGACCTTTTCACTGTCAACAGTTTTCCAATCCTAATGGTGGGTCCACACTGTCCTGGTTCTCTGGAAACATCAATTGTCCCTGACGCACACGTGGTCAGTCATACTAACCTCAGGAATGTGAATCAAGCCACCGAACCTGGGGCTTGCATGCTGAGTCAAGTTAATGACAATACTCTAGGGAAGGACGCTCAAACTCGGGTGCCGCAAGACCCAGATCCAGTTTCAGCCTTTCGTAAGAGTTGCTTCTTTGATATTTAAAATATTTTGTCACATACCCAATATTCTCCTCATAAATTTCCTTTTGATAGTGAACATTTCTCATGCTGTATCTATCATGTTTTGTTGTTGTTTTTATTGCTCTGTCCCTAGGCTGACTCTTTGTGACCCCATGGGCTGCAGCAGGCCAGGCCTCCCTGTCCTTCACCATCTCCTGCGAGTTTGCTCAAACTCACGTCTATTGAGTCAGTGATGCCATCCAACCACCTCATCCTCTGTTGTCTCCCTCTTCTCCTGCCTTCAATCTTTCCCAGCATCAGGGTCTTTTCCAATGAGTAGGCTCTTCCCATCAGTTGACCAAAGTTTTGGAGCTTCAGCTTCAGCATCAGTCCTTCCAATTGGCATTTAAGGTTGATTTCCTTTAGGACTGACTAGGATCTCTTTGCTGTCCAAGGGATTCTCAAGAGCACCACAATTCAAAAGCAGCAGTTCTTTGGCACTTAGGCTTCTTTATGGTCCAACTCTCAATCTATACTACTAGAAAAACCATAGCTTTGACTATGCGAACTTTGCTCTGCAAACTGATTTTTTTTTTAAAGGAATTTTTACTAAGTAAGCAATCATAGCAGTAGAGCTGAGGAAAGGCTTCAAGTAACCAGCTAGTTAGGAGATCCTTCATTGCATGTGAAGAAACTGACTCTGTTTGAGTCCATTGTTTTTTCTTTTAATATTTATTTATTTGGCTGCACTGAGTCTTAGTAGAAGCTTCAGTGCATTGTGCAGGATCTTTTGTTGCTGTGCACAAATTCTAGGTGTTGTTGAACACATGTGCTTAGTTGCCCCATGGCATGTGGGATCTTAGTTCCCTGACCAGGGATTGAACTCATGTCCCCTGCATTGCAAAGCAGATTCTTAACCGCTGGACCACCAGGGAAGTCCCTGTTTGAGTCAGTTCTAACATCTACAAGAAGCAGAACTGAGGGATGATAACCTGGTTGCTACTTTCAATGGGTGTTCCATTCTAGCTCCCATGGTTTACCTCAGTTACAGCAAAAGGTCATGGAGTACAAGCCTCTTGGTCCACATATTATGTTCCCTTTTCCTTATGCTAAATTTCTCACTTTTCAGATTTCTGAATTTTTTCATTTTGAAGTAAAAGGACCAAAGATTTTCACAAACGCTCTATCTTGGTGAAACCCCAAGTTAAGCCTCGTAGATTAGTATTCGTATACAGAATGCATTTGGCTATGGAGAATTAAAAATTACAAATTAATCAATTAATTTTAAAATATTTTTACATGTTTACTGTGTGCCAGGCAATATTCTAGTGTCTATGAGATACAGTAGCAAACATAGATAAATTCCTGCCCTCTTGGAGCTTCTATTTTAGTAGGGGAAATGACAGCTAAGATATGTATATAAAAGATAAAGATTATTGCATTGGACTGAATACCAAGAAGTAAAATATAGCAGGGAAGGGAGGTAGGTATGTGTGATGTGGTACTGTAATTTTAGAGGGGTGACCTCACTTGGAGGATGACGTTTCAATAAATGCTCATAGAAGTAAAGCAACAAGCGACCTGGAAACAAGCAAACCAGAAACAGAAAACAGCATATGCAAAGGCCCGGAGGCAAGAGTCTATCTGATTGGTGCCAGGACGTCAAAGAGGCTGGTATTGCTGATGCAGTGAATAAAGGGGAAGGTCATAGGAGATGAGGTTAGAAAGATAAAGGTGTCTCGGAGACACAGATCGCGTAGAGCCTTATATTCTACGACTTTTTCTTTTACCCTGATGCAATGCCATTGTGGGGATTCAGGAGAAGAGAGATATCTTTATAACTGTCTCCCTGTGGCTGCTGAAGTCAGAAGCAGGGAGACAAGCTAGAAAACTGCAATAATCCAGAAGAAATAATGATGGCAACAGAGGGGTGAGAAGTAGGACGATTCTGGATATACTTTAAAGATAGAGCTGATAGGATTTATTGATGAATTAGATGCAGAGTATAGGTGGCTCAGAGAGTAAAGAATCTGCCCAGCAATGCAGGAGACCTGGGTTTGATCCCTGGGGTGGGAAGATCCCCTGGAGAAGGGAATGGCTACCCACTCCAGTATTCTTATCTGGAGAATTCTATGGACAGAGGAGTCTGGTAGGCTATAGTCCACAGGGTTGCAAAGAGTCAGACATAACTGACTGACTGAAACATGTGAGAAAAAAGGCAATTAAGGAGCCTTCCAATGTGTCCACCTAAACAACTCAAAATAGAATTGTCATTTACCAACAAATACCCAAAGATTAAAACAGATTCTATAAAAATGAGACTGTGATGTAGGGTGCCTGCAATTAAGGATATTCCAAGTAGAATTTTTTTTTAATGTCTATCACATGCTCAGGCATCACTGAGTGTGTCCTGTAAGCCGATGTCTGAATATGGATATGTTTTTATCTGAAATTCTCAGAGACATAACCATTTACAATTACTCATCTTTCTAGACAAGGTGAATTGCATGCTTTGGTTGTTTTTGAATTACAATATAGTCAAGTGACTCAGACACAGTGACACTGCCCATTTTTCCTGATTTTCCTGTCCAAAGCATTGGTTTCTAAGTGAAACTTATTGTTTGAATGTTAAATTTTTTGTGGCAGGGCCTCAACCATGGTTGTTAAATGAAGTCCCAAACACAATCTTATTACAAATGCTTCTTGCATGATTAATCATTGTATTTAGAACTAAAGTTTATTATTTACTGTTATTTCACTAAATATAGCAGAAAAGCATTTAACTAATAGTTAACAGAAAACATAAGGAATCAGAGAAATTGATTTAAATTCAACATGTTCTCGTTTTTGTGCCAACTTCAAGTACATCTGTGAAAGTGAAAATTTTCTTCCCAAATTAAACTAATTTCAGATGAGAGATTTATCTTGTTTTCCTCTATTCCAATAATGGACCATCTGCTCAATGGCTTTGACTTTCTATAAGCCCAGAAGAGCACAGTGCCACCCACTAAGAGAGAAAGAAGAATTATTTTTCTCTTGTTTAGATACAGTGCCCACTTCCAATAAATGTGAGCCATTCTTTCTTCCTGTTTCCTGTAACCCTTAAAAACAATTGGTCAGTTTTTACAGAATGAAGCCTTCTTTATGGCTGCACATATATTTCTGGTGTTGGAACACAAGTAGACTCAGCGTTTTCAATTTCCTAATTAAAAAAAAAAAAGTTCCTTTCACTAAAAAAAGAAGGAAGTTTTTTCTTTTTGTATTGTTGTTTGGAAAGAGGAATGCATTCCCGTCTGAGTTTCTTTTAACTAGATTCCAGAATCATCATATTCATTGTTTATTTACTCAGTCCTTCTCTCACTCCTTCCTTCCTTCAGTAAGCACTTATTAAACATCTAGCAAACGTCAGGCATTTGCTGGATTCTGACAATAAAAAAAATGAATAAATCAGGGTCCACCTTTAAACAATTTACAGTTAAAAAAAAAGATAAGCAACTGAATACAAAATAAGTGACACTTTTTCTCAGCAGGACTGATCTCCCTATGAACTTGCTACTTCCACAGACTCCAGCCTCTTCTGGTCCCTCTAGACTCTTCTGTACATAACAGACATGTTAATCTAGCAAAGAAAGATTAGATTGTATAATTCTCATGTTTGGGAACTTTCTCTGGCCTCTTGTCACACTTAAATTCTGAAGCCCTTAGTGAGATCACACATGACTTGGCTCAACTATCTCTCTGACTGCCTCCCCCACCATCATGGTGCTCAGAACACACTGACCTACTTGCTCTTTTTAGAGCACCCAAACGTGTTTCCACCACAGGGCCTTTGCACATGTTTCTGCATGCAAACTATACCTTCAAGTATCTGCTCAAATGCCATCTCCTCAGCATCCTTCCTTGACTACCCAAGCCCTTTCTGTATAAAAATTGGGGAAGGATTCTAATGATATTGCACCACTTTATTTTAAATATCATTTATCACCTCTTGACATGTTTCTTAATGGCATAATCCATGTTCCAGATTTTAAGTGTCATGCAGGAAGGAATTTTCTTTCTGTTTTGTGTGTTTTACATTCTTGGCTTTTAGAAATAGCCCTGACATAGAAGAAGCACTGAACTAATACGAGGTAAATGATTTCACAAATTATGGAATCACAGATGAGTAGGTGGCATGAGTAGCAATCTAGAGAATTCAGGGAGTAATTCACTGAAATAACATGTGAATAAGATATAAAAGATGAGCAGGGATTTGATTGAGGGGGAAGGAAAGAAAGCAAATTTCATGAAAAATATATGTGTACAAAGCAATGATGTGATGACCAGCCCAGGGCATGGTGTGCTTGGGGGAAACTGTGTATGTAGAAGATGCCAATATGGTGGTCATTACTGTTAGAGAAGTGATTTAGAAGAGTGTAGTTTCTCTGAGGTTAAGCTTCAGGGAAAACCAAGAGAGATTCTAACTCCCAGTAATGCCTTGCTTTAAAACAATCTGTCCCTTTCCCCTGAACTTCTTATTGGTGACAAATATCTCCATGAAGAATTTGCATTCAACTTTAATGAGTTTATGGTCATTAGTGGTTTTTAAGGAATGAGCCTTTTGCCATTCTCTTATTAAAATTATCCATGAACAGACAGGTGTACTCTCTGTTCCTGCAGGCTTGAAATTACATCCTCTTTATCTTTCCTTCCCTCCTAGCTCCAAGCATAGTGCCTGACACATGATTAGGAGCTCAGTATGTAATAACTAGAGAAGTTCTAAATTTTTTATTTCAAATCTAAATATTTTAAATGAGTCAGGAGCACTATTTAGCGCATCTCTACAGTGCTTTTGTAAAAGGAATAACCATCTTCTTTTATCCATCTGATGGAAGCATTTAAAAGGGGGCTGTTTCTGACCGGTCAGAATGCCTAGTCATCGTGTTCACAGTGGCTTCATGTCACTGCCACCCTTCAGTGACCAGGAGAGAGGCCATCTCCTCTAAGAGGGGCATTTTGCTTTCAATCCCTGGAGCTCTAAGATTCCTCAACACCACTTTGGTATAAGTCACCCAACTTTTTTTAAGAACTGAGATTTATAAGTGTGTGTTATTGATATTTCTTCTGCCACCCACCCATACTTGGAGTTCCTCAAGGGTGGGACTAGCTATTCATGATTAACTATATCTCAAGTTCTACCAGACTGTCTTTCACTTACTCAATTAACACTTATTTCTGAGGTCTATGTAAATTAGGCACTGTTCATTGTGCTTTATTTAGGGTGTAAGACAAGGAACCAAAAGACAAAACCCCTAGTGTTTTATATCCTAGTGGATGTAAGAAATAGAAAATTAATAACATATGTGGTATGTGAGAAGTTGATAAATATTTAGAGTATTGAAGCATGGAAGAAAGTTAGTGATGTTGTCAAGAAGAAGCCTGCAAGTTAATATAGGGTGGTCTGAGCAGCCTTAGAGAGAAGATGGCACTTATGAATAGACCTCAAGAAAGTGAGGTTAAGGACTTCCCTGGTGGTCCAGTGGTTAAGAATCCTCCTCCAATGCAGGGGGATGAGGGTTCGATCCTTGGTCCAGGAACTAAGATCCCACATGTGCTGTGCTGTGCTTTGTCGCTCAGTCGTGTCCATCTCTTTGCCACCCCATGGACTGGGTAGCCTGCCAGGCTCCTCTGTCCACGCTGTGGAGCAACTAAGCCTCCACATCAAAACTAGAGAGAAGCCCGAGAGGCCAAAAAAAAAAAAAAAGAATGAGATGTGTATAAGAGACAGACAATTAGATCTGTACAAGGAACAGGCTGGTTCCAAATTGGGAAAGGAGTACATCAAGTCTGTATATTGTCACCCTGCTTATTTAACTTATATGTAGAGTACATCATGAGAAATGCCAGTCTGGAAGAAGCACAAGCTGGAATCAAGATTGCCAGGAGANGGAACTAAGATCCCACATGTGCTGTGCTGTGCTTTGTCGCTCAGTCGTGTCCATCTCTTTGCCACCCCATGGACTGGGTAGCCTGCCAGGCTCCTCTGTCCACGCTGTGGAGCAACTAAGCCTCCACATCAAAACTAGAGAGAAGCCCGAGAGGCCAAAAAAAAAAAAAAAGAATGTGAGGTTGAATGCTTGTCTCTAGCCATTTTCAGCTGCCTTGATACAGACGGTTATTTAGAGCGAGAGACTTCTTCAGTTATGGAAAACAGCAAGTTAGAGAAGACCTGTGGTGAGGGTATGGCTGGAATGTTCTAGAATAATGAGGGCTGAGTGGCTGCAGCAGAGGGAGTGGGGAGAAGGAAAGGAAACAGATCAGACAGACAATGGGTTTTCAAAAATAGAGCATCTTGTAGGGGATGGAAGGCTTCTGACGCTTATTAGAGTCTATCTGGGTCTCCAGAGGATTTTGAGCAGAGAAATGACATTACTTCACTTGCAAGACTACTCTGGCCCTTGCATCGAGGATCAGGTGTAGGTGGGTGAGGCAGGGCTTCCAATAGGAGGTGCTCATGGGATGCTGATCAAGCCAGCTCTTCACCAGAGATGGGAAACGGACTGAACATGAGAGGAAGCTTTTTATGGGCTCCTGAGTTCCAGAACTCCTTTAACTTTAGTCGTCTGGACACTTAGTTGCTAGCCCTTTCAAATCACCAAAGCCTTTAACCTATCCTGAGCTTCCTCTCTTGAAAGCTGAATCCTGGCAAGTTTTACTTCATGCATTTTTTTTTTTTTCTTAACTTGACATGTTTTCCCTTTGAGTGTGGGCAAGGCACATCACTGATCAGCGAATTAAAACGTACTAATTGTACATGAGCTCTTCTAAGGAAAACAGATGGCTGTGTTATAAAAGAATGATTTTAGAAAAATATCGAATTGTGAATGAAAACATGTCTGGAGATAATGCAGTGCCAAGGTAGGGCCCTATTTACAATTGTGAAACTGTCAAAGTTTCCCTGGAGCTGCTGTGCCCTTGTTTTCATGCTCTCCCCTTTTCCAGGTAGCCTCCTGGATGCCCAGGGCTTGCATCCAGAATACCTCCACCTTCCTCACACCTATGGAAATTCACACAGTACAGCCTATTCTTTACCCCTTGTGTTTTGCTAGGTGCCTAAGGGTTGAGATAATTTTCTCGTGAGATATGGTAAGGAAGAATTATTACCATCCTCAAACAATATCACAGTTAAAATGCTAGTATATATTTGAGGAGGCTGAGCACAGGTAGTTTTGATTTAGAAATCTGGTTGACACCTTTCAAACCACCTAGAATGGAAATACCTACTTGGGCCAAATGAATGACCATTAGTATCCTTGGGAACACTGCAACCTGGGATAAATATAGGGCTTGTTATTAAAGAGGAAGCCAACAAATCAGAGGATGTTTGCCCTTGAAAAATATAGATTATTAAAATCAAAGAGGAGAGAGGCATCACAGGGGGGACATGTGGGGAAGAAGTGGGGTTGGATAGGAGGCTAAGAGAGAGGGAACTATAAGGACAGTAGCCTTTCCTGTGGTTTCCGAAGGACAGAATGAGCGAGCAGAGGAAGCATCTTCAGGCTTGGCTGGCTTGGATCATTTTAGCAGCCTTTGGGGTCCAGGGACTATTCCTACTTATCTGGCACATGGCCCTGAGTGATTAGGGCAGGTGGATGGTACCCAGAATGTGAGAGGCTTGTGAGAGCCTGAAATGAAGTGTTGGGATGTGGGTTCTGGATCAGTTGGTTTACATATGAAGGCTGTGCACTCAGCCCAGTATTTCCCTACCTTGAGGAATTAGCTAGCCTTGGCAGGAGCAGTCTCTCAGGGACCAGCAAAGAACCAGAGCAAGGGATTGGAGATTCAGAGGCACATGGTAGAGACAGACACTGAGGTATATGTCTGTCTCCAAAAGAGCGTCTCCTGGGCATAGTGACACACATCTGAGAACTCCCAGCAGAAAAATATGAAGTGGATCCTCCCTGAGTTTGAACCATGATAAGCAAAATAGATGTATGGATTAGGTTTGAAATTTCCATTACATTTCACCACAAGAGAGATTTTCCAAGGTTTCAGATTATAATTACACTACCTTGGAACTGGCCAGGCTGCAAACCTCTTTATTTGAAATAAAATCCTCAAAAGGATCTTTGAGCTGCTCATGAGGGTAGACACATAGTATGTGCATGTGTGTGTGCTCTCATGTCTGACTCTTTGTGACCTTGTGGACTGTAGCCCGCCTGATTCCTCTGTCCATGGAATTTTCCAGGCATGATACTAAAAGTGGGTTGTCATTTCCTATTCGAGGGGATCATCCCCACCCAGGGATCAAACTCCTGTCTCTTGTGTCTCCTGTATTGGCAGGCAGATTCTTTACTATTCTGCCACCTGGGAAGTCCAGATACACAGTTTTGTCCACAATAAAGGTCTAAGCAATTTCTGACTCATATTTGCACATAAAAGTTGTATGTCTTCTAAAAGATCTCTTCATATAGAAAAAATAGTTGTTGTAGCTCATACTTTAATTACACCAAAGTGCTCTTTAAAAATGTGCCAGAAGACCACACTGCAACCACATTTTAAGTTCTCCCCCTTGCTGTTTGCTGAGTTGCTTGTTATTTCTTTGTTCCACTGAGCAATATCCAGGCAGCTTCAAGAGAAAATCCATTAATGCCCTTAAATTTGCATTTGTATAGCAGCTTTTCTCAATTCTTTAAACGGTATGGAAGAACACATTATAACAGCTCCCAAGCACCCCTAAAGAAACATTGTGTTGGAAATTAAGAGAGGTCTGTGGATGACCTGGAGCCACTTGAAAAAATCAGCTGAAGGACCTGCCAGACTGCTGCTAGCTATGGGCGACACGGTGCTCATTAAGAAACCCCATTGGCTCATGATTTATTGATTGCAGACCAAATATCCTGGAGGACTCATAAATTACTCTTTAAATGGGCTTTTAAACCCCTCTCCTACATCCCACCAATGGATTATGCTTCAGACACATTTGCACCTGATTTAATCTATATGAAAATTTATCTGTTCTTCCTATCTCATTACTTAAATTGTTTTATAAAAAGATTATGTAGCTGGAATATATTTAAACAACAGGTTTCATTTAACAAGATATTATCAGTCCTATTAAATTCTAAAAACGATTTTCAGATAGATGTTATTTCAAATCTAGGCTTTAATATTTGAGTGAGTTGCTAAAATGCTTTCTGGATGTAGGGGTTAGGGCATTCAGATGGATCAAACTATGAATATTTTTATTCTAAAATAGTTTTTCTTTCATTTGGAGGGGAAAAAGATTAAAGTATCAAAGTATCAGAATTTTCTCTATCTCCCCAGATATGAAGGGTATTTAATAGTTTCCCTGAATGCTTGAATCAAAAAAAACTGTCAGCATTCTGTGCATGAGGTATGAGACTTCAACAAACCAACCCTGCATTTCCAAACAATTTAGATTTAAAGTAAAATGATTCCAAGCAAACAAAAAGCTGAATATAAGTAGAAAAATAAAACAAAATAAAGAACAGATGGGCAAAACAACATGAGGCAAATAACAAACAACAGAGTAATTTTTAAAACTACAAAGTTAAATAAAAGCTGGACATATTTAGATACAACTTAAAACCAGAAGATAAAGCATCTTCTAAGTGTTATTCATTCATTTATTCAACGACAAACTCTCATTCAAAATGGTACTACTGATGGCCTTGTTGTGTTAGACGTTGAGGAAAACAAACAAGCCAACATTCTCTTCATCATGGAATGTAAAGACTATTTTGAGAAAACAAATGCCAGAGAATATATAACAAAAGGAAAGAACGAGTGAATATTAAGTATAAACTACTTTGGAAGAACATAACTGCTCTGGAGGATCAAGGGATGGAGGCTTATTTCCTGAGACGATAGCGTTTAAGCAGAGATGTATACGATACAGGGTCTCCCTGGTGACTCAGACAGTAAAGAATCCTTCTGCAATGCGAGAGACTCAGGTTTGATCCTTGGGTCAGGAAGATCCCCGGAGAAGGAAATGGCAACCCACTCCAGGATTCTTTCCTGGAGAAGTCCATAGACAGAGGAGTCTGATGGGCTACAGTCCATGGGGTCGCAAGAGGCGGACACGACTGAGTGACTAAGTACACATGCATGCTTGTAGAAGGTGCAAGGGCTTTAGAGAGTGAGTGATGTCACGAGACAGAGGCAGAGCCTTAAAGGTCTCAGTCAGCAGTCTCAGCTTTACACTGAGAGAAATGAGAAGGCATGGGTGGGTTTCAGTGACAGGGTTTTATATCTGGGCTTTCCTGGTGGCTCAGATGGTAAAGAATCTGCCTGCAGTACAGGAGACCCAGGTTCAATCCCTGGTTCAGGAAGATCCCTTGGGGAAGGGAATGGCAATCCACTCCAGTACTCTTGCCTGGAGAATTCCATGGACAGAGGAGCCTGGTGGGCTACACTCCATGGGGTCACAAAGAGTCAGACACGACTGAGCGACTAACACTCACACTCACTTTAAATCTATACTTAAAACCAAACAAATCAATGAAAGAAACATGTTGGCAGTAGCATGGAGCTGGGTTGTTAGGAAGTGATCACTGTGGGTACTATGTATGAGGCTACTGATGTAAGAGATGATGGCTTTTTGGACTGGAAGTGGTTCAGGACCAGAGAAACAGAGAGGAAGTGAAAACCATAGCACCTGGACATTGATAGCATGTGAGTGATAGGAGATAGGGAGAATCAGGAAAGATCCTTACATTTTTAAATTCAGCAAATATATGGTTCTTAGGGCCTTCCCTGGGGGCTCAGATGGTAAAGAATCTGCCTGCAATGCAGGAGACCTGGGTTTGATCCCTGGGTTGGGAAGATTCCCTGGAGAAGGGAAAGGTTACCCACTCCAGCATTCTTTTCTGGAGAATTCCAATGACAAAGGAGCCTGGCAGGCTACAGTCCAAAGAGTCGGACACAACTGAGTGACTGTCACACATTTCACATGGTTGTTAGAGGATTTATTGAGGCAGGAAACACTGGAGGAAGAATGTATGCAAGAGTGCATGAATTCTATTTTGGACATGTTGAATCTGAAGTATTATATGACAGCCCTGTGCCATGACTTGCAAGATGTTAGGTGTACTCAAAAGAGGTCTGGGCTTCTGTCAGCCAGCATGAGCTGGATTGTGTCACAGCAAAATTTCAGGAAAGTAGAACAAATTTTGTTTCTTGCTTTTGCTGCACGTCCATTGCAGATAGAGAAGGGAGCTTTTTCAGATTATTTACTCAGACACCCAAACTGATTGAAGTCTTACCTGGTTCTGATGCTGCTACCTTTACTGGGGGCTTCAGTGTTGGCCATGGCAAGGAAGAGACTATGTCACAGGCACATCAGCTCAACAGTGTCCTGACCTCAAGTGACACTTGTCATTCCCATTTGCATTACATCAGCCAAGGCAAATTACATGACCCCTGCTGCAGTTTCCAATTATTTTTTAGGAAGAGGAAGAGAGTCATACATTTTAAAAATAAATGCTAGTAATATCCACCACAGAATGGATAACATCGTTTCAGCTGATCTTAACATACGGCCCTTGTGGTAAGTGGTTATCATGGGTGATGCCCCAATAAATTCCCTAAATTTTGGTCCTTCCTCACAATGTTAATCTGTCTTTCCAAGACAGACGACAGAATATGTATATTCCAGGCTCTCTTGCAGTTTTACATGAAGCCATGAGACTAGATTTCTCCAGTCATTCACACCCACTTGAGATTTGCCTTAGAAAGTTAGAATTGTGAAGAGGTGACCGTGAAAGGAGGAATACATACTCTGGCACATGTGACGACAGAGACTTTGGTTCTTTCTCAAAGAGAAAGGGGAGGAAGGGGAGGAAGGCAGTGGAGCACCAGGCATCCAGTTGTGAGGGCAGTCAGTCCCCAGTGGCATGGCCACTGTATTTCCTCCAGAGGAGCCCCTTGGGTGTGGATCATTCCTTCTTGATGAGTAGCAATGTTACGGAATGAGTAACAATGCTAATTTATTGCTACTCATCCTATTGCTAATGGATGAGTAGCAATAAATTAAGGAACCTCTAACTGTTCCATGATTTATATGAGCTCTATGATACCCCTCAGAGAAGGCAATGGCAACCTACTCCAGTACTCTTGCCTGGAGAATCCCAGGGATGGCGGAGCCTGGTGGGCTGCCGTCTATAGGGTCGCACAGAGTCAGACACAACTGAAGCAACTTAGCAGCAGCATGATACCCCTTTAAAAATTATTTTTCTCCTTACATAAATCAGAATATTTTATAATGTTTGCAAATATAAATCAGATCAATATGGTATTTGATCCCAAGAAAGGCAACAAGCCCCCTCAAGGAAATGGGAATCAGTGAATGGGTTATTTAACCTGGTTAGGTTTTCAGGCATTGAAGATCTAGTTAATAGGGAACTGGGAACTTCAGTAGCTAATGCCAGAGCATGTGAAAGAATAACATTCTCCTCCACAATGAAATGCCTATGGAAGACAAGACTTTGGAAAAACATATAGCTGTTGATAAAGAATGAGTAGGTAGGGAGGATTAAGGATTATAAGGAAGACTGACTGCTTCTAGCTGTATTGTGGAGCTTAAAAGAAAATGATAAGATCAAAGTTTTAAATTCTTGGCTCAAGGCAGAGAAAGAAAACTGGGGACTCACTGTGTCTCTCAAAAGCATTTTTTGCAACAGCGAAATTGACTTAGCTAAGGATAAAACCTCAGGCCTGATGCTCTGGGTGGCTGAATATCAGATTAGCTTGAATTCACCTCTTTGTCAGATTCTTTAGTAGTAGCATATTGAATGGAAAAAGAGTTGGACACCAGACTCATAAAGAAGGTATTTAGGAGAATCCTAAACACCCAGACGTTACGGATTGTCTTGCAGGCAAAACAGAACCTCTTTTTCAGTCTCTTTAGGCCTCAAGACCCCTAAAATAAGAGTCTTGCAAGCAGGGCCAATTTTCCATATGCACCTTCTTGTCACTCCTTATTATCTGTATTCTATAGCTAGAGTCAATCAGAAATTTTAATTGCTTCCTCATTTGGTTGTTTATACGGGTAACCTGTGCTGAATGAAGTAAAGAGAATATAAAATTCTGTGAGTTAAAGCAGAAAATCAATGCGATAAATTATGGACATTTGTGGAGTGCATTTGTCATGGGTGACTCTAACTCCCAAATTTTGGTTTCCTGAGCGGACCCCGAAGACTGCAATGCAGCTAGTGGTAGAAATACATTGGGAAGGAGAGACTCAGTGTCACTGAAAAGTAGGGTGGTGGCTGTCTTTGGTAGTCTTCAAAGTCCTTTGGGACACGCCTTTTGAAATGAGCTCCTGAGTTCAATGGAGTATATACAACCGCTGGAGAGAGTGATTAAATTGATACATGAAAAGCACTTAGAAGTGTCTTGCACAAATTAAACAATCAATAAACCTTAGCTGGGGTTCCCAGGTGGCGCTAATGGTAAAGAACCTGCCAGCCAATCCAGGAGACCTAAGAGATGCGGGTTCAATCCCTGGGTTGGGAACATGCCCTGGAGGAGGGCATGGCAACCCACTCCAGTATTCTTGCCTGGAGAATCCCATGGACAGCAGAGCCTGGGATACAGTCCATAGAGTCACACAGAGTCAGACATGACTAAAGTGACTTAGCACAAGCACAAACTTTAGCTACTGCTGCTCTTCCATTAAGGGATCTGCACGATTTATGAGGCAAACCATACAAACAAAGAGAAGTATCCATTTTGTTGAGTTTTGGATACCAACTCCAAGTGTATACTACTGGCTGAGACAAGTCTGTAATTCACTAAAAAAAAACAGGGCTTATTGGATGCCCCTTGGCTAATGGGTATCTTAGGCAACTTGGTCTAAAAGTGAAAGTGTTAGTCGCTCAGTCGTGTCCAACTTTGCAAGCCCAAGGACTATAGCTAGCCAGGCTCCTCTATCCATGGAATTCTCCAGGCAAGGATACTGGAGTGCCTTGCCATTTCCTTCTCCAGGGGATCTTCCGGACCCAGGGATCAAACTCTCATCTCCTATATTGCAGGCAGATTCTTTACTGTCTGAGCCACCAGGGAAGTCCATGTGCACTATACTAAAACAAAATATCACTGACTGAGTGGCTTAAACAACTGATTTTGTTCTCCCAGTTCTGGAGGCTGGGCTTTTCAAGACCAAGACACTAGTATAGTCAGCCCACTCTCATGATCTCATCTGAACATAATTCACTCTCAAAGCCTCCACCTCCAAATACCATCACACTGGGGTTTAAGGCTCCAATTTATGGACATAATCCATCACAAGGGAGGTTTTCCATGAAAATGTTTCAAAGTAGACCCTGTGGATTTGCAAACATCCTGTTGCTATTTCTGTAGTTCCTTCTAAGAGTTGGAATAGTTACAATCAGTAACTGGTATGAGCCACAGATTGAATTCATAACTAATGGAGCAAACTCTACTCTGACAGGCTAAATGGAAGTTACTGGATCTTTTCTTTGTCTTTAAATTTAAAAACCAAAGTGTTATCATGTCTCAGGTGGAATGAAAGGATTTCTATTCCCACCAAAGGAGTAGCTGGCACTAAACTTTCCTACATTTAATTAGGTGTTAATTCTAATTTTAATTGATCTTTTAAATTCAGTCTTATTTCATGTGGAAAATTAGAAAACATGCTGACCATAGCACCGGGAATGCAGCTATCAACATGATAGAGAGCAACAGAAACAGTTTCCTTTCACCTGGTGCAAACAGAAGTGTGCCTTTACTATCTTGTCACAGAACTACATTACATCTATGCCTCTATACCATAATCTATTCTCAGAGGAACTTGATATTCTCATAATGTTAGAGAGTGTCAACCAAGTTCACTCTATTGACAGCATCATGAGAAAAGGAATTGGAAAGGAGTACGAGAGGGCTGCCTATTTGTTTAATCCATATGCTGAGTACATCATGAGAAATGCCCGGCTGGATGAGTTACAAGCTGGAATCAAGATAGGCAGGAGAAATATTAACAAGCTCAGATGTGCAGATGATACCACTCTAATGGAAGAAAACAAAGAGGAACTGAAGAGCCTCTTGGTGAAGGTGAAGGAAGAGAGTGAAAGAGCCGGTTTAAAACTAAATACTAGGAAAACTAAGATCACGGCATCCAGCCCCTTTACTTCATGGCCAATAGAGGGGTTAAAAGTGGAAGCAGTGAAAGATTTCATCTTCTTGGGCTCTAACATCACTATGGATGGTGACAGCAGCCACGGAATCAGCAGATGCGTGCTTCTTGGCAGGAGAGCTATGACAAACCTAGACAGCATGTTGAAAAGCAGAGACATTTACAACAAAGGTCCATATAGTCAAGGCTATGGTCTTCCCAGTGGTCATGTATGGATGTGAGAGCTGGACTGTAAAAAAGGCAGAGCGCCAAAGAATTGATGCCTTCGAACTATGGTGCTGGAGGAGACTCCTGAGAGTCCCTTGGACTGCAAGGAGATTGAACCAGTTAATCTTGAGGGAAATTAACCCTGAACACTCATTGGAAGGACTGATGCTGAAGCTGAAGTTCCAATATTTTGGTCATCTGATTCTAACAGCTGACTCATTGGAAAAGTCCCTGATGCTGGGAATGATTGAGGGCAGAAGGAGAAGAGGGTGTCAGAGGATGAGATGGCTGGATGGCATCACTGATGTAGTGGACATGAACTTGGGCCGACTTCGGGAGATGGTGAGGGACAGGGAGATCTGGTGTTCTGCAGTCCATGGGGTTGCAGAGAGTTGGACACAACGGGGAGACTGAACAATGGCCGCAAAGGAAGGCTTTTTAGTTGGACCAGACTCAGTGAAAGCAACCTGCTGGTGAGCCCTATGAGAACTAATGCAATTTGCCAAAAGTTACCTGTGGCAGAAAGAGATGCTGTATAAAGCCTGTGTCAAATCTTAATAGGAGAATCATAGTATAGGCACCCAAGGTTTTGAAGTAAAATTTTAGACCTTTTTGCAAGTAACTCTTTCCTTACAATTAACAATTTCTGGGTTTCTAATAAAAACAAGATTATGGTAGGTAGAGAAAAGCTAGCAATAGGGCACCAAATGACCTGCTGTTAGATTCATGAATTTGGCATTACCTACTAGTCCAAGCTATATAATTGATTATGCCCAGCAATAGCCCATCAATTAGAAATCACATATACATGTTTGACCTCAAGCAGGTCCCAAAAGATGAATAAGTTGCATAAGCAACATTGTCAGTGAAAAATAAAAGAATCTAGAAATTGAGGTGGCCAAGATGGCAGAATAGGAATTCCCTTACTTCCTTCCATGAGTATACCAAAATTACAACTATTTACAGAGCAACTATCTATGAGAATGACAAGACCAGAAAAGATTTTCCACAACTGAAGGTATTAATACAAAGAAGAAACCATAAAAGATAGGTTCTGCTGCTACTGCTAAGTCACTTCAGTCGTGTTCGACTCTGTGCAACCCCGTAGACGGCAGCCCACCAGGCTCCTCTATCCCTGGGATTCTCCAGGCAAGAACACTGGAGTGGGTTGCCATGTCCTTTTCCAATGCATGAAAGTGAAGAGTGAAAGTGAAGAGTGAAAGTGAAGTCGCTGTCGTGTCCGACTCTTAGTGACCCCATGGACTGCAGCCTACCAGGCTCCTCCACCCATGGGATTTTCCAGGCAAGAGTACTGGAGTGGGTCACCATTGCCTTCTCCAAAAGATGGGTTAGAGGGGTGGAAACGCAATATAGTCAAGACCTATGTAACTGATTCACTTTTTTGTATAGCAGAAACTAACACAACATTGTAAACAATTAGACTCCAATAAATACATTTTAAAAATGGACAACAAACAAGGACCTACTATATAGCACAGGAATTCCGCTCAATATTATGTAACAACCTAAAAGGGAGGAAGAATTCAAAAAAGAATAGATACATGTTTATGTATACCTAAATCACTTTGCTGTAACCTGAAACTAACACAACATTGCTAATCAACCACACTGCAATATAAAATTAAAAGTTCTTTTTAAATAAATAAATAAATAAGATAAATAATAAGAACCTACTGTATAGCACAGGGAACTCCACTCAATTCTCTGTAATGACCTATACTGTAATAGAATCTAAAAGACTGGACAAAAAAAACAAAAAACACTACACATTACCCAGTGTAAGTGACCTACGAATGGTAGCATAATCACAAGGAGTGAGGGGTCCGAGCTTCCCAGCATGGGGGCCTGCACCTGGAAGTTGAGTCCTCAGAATGTTTGACCTTGAAGGCACAGTGACTTGCATACTGAAGAGCAATCCCTATCAAAATACCAGTGGCATTTTTCACATAACTAAAAAAAAAAGTCAATTATTTTATTTTTAAAAGGGTATCAAATATAGCCACAAGAAGACAAAAAAATAAATAAAACTGGACAGCAAAGTCAAAAAGACAGCTTTTTAGCCATACACCATATAATGCAGGATAATAATTGCAGTAGGGAAGTAAGTTCAAGGTAAACTAAACTCAACTTCAATTTTTACAAATGTGACTAGGCAGAAGATCAGAATGCGGGAGTGCAGTGGGGGCCTGAAGAAGGTTTGAGCAAAGCAGGGAAGTGAAAAACTTACAAAGAGCTGGTCATATACATGCACTTAGGCCAGCTGCGTCTGTTAGCTGCCAGTTATTAAAGTCAGGATTCTTTCCTGCCACAGAGATTAGGTGAGAGTGGCACCATTGTTCCTAATGATGATTAGACTTCAAATGAATGAACTTTCAGGACCTTGAGGAGACATTCCTGAGTTGTAGGAGATACTGGTCTATCTCAAAGGAATAAGGGAAGGATTCACCATTGTATACACATTTTTAGTAAATACTCTAAGAAAGGCATCTGCTCAGTGGCTCAGTGGGAAAGAACTTGCCTACCAACGGAGAAGCCATAAGAGATGCTGGTTTGATCCCCGGGTTGAGAAGATGCTCTGGAAAAGGAAATGGCAACCCACTCCAGTACTCTTGCTTGGAGAATCCCACGGACAGAGGAGCCTGGCGGGTCCATAGAGTTGTAAAGAGTCGGACACGACTGAGCAGGAACGCGTGCTAAGAAAGAAAGGTCAAAGGTCAACCTGATGTGGTTTTGGCTAGAACAAACAGTATATTCTTTGGGCAGCCTGGAATTGTCTTTCATCCTAGGGGTTAGGGTCATCCTCAGGATGCATTGCTGAGCTGTTAGAAAGTATGCCAGTGCTGCTCAGGTCTTTTACTGTGTGTGTATGTGTGTGTGTTTAGGAGACAAATAATTAGTGCTTGGTGTCTTCAGTCCTTTTCGCTAAAGTTGAGGCTTTGTCAAGGAGAGGTATCATAGGAGACTGATTAGATTTTGGTCGAGGAAAGAACATTTTTAACTTCATAATTCCTGTGCCCTACTGATTTTCTCCTATCATTTCCCCATAAATTTACTTTCATAACTCATGAGGTGGTCCTATACTACATAGGTCCCCACCCACTTGGGCCATAGACTGGTACCAGTTCATGGCCTGTTATAAAACTGGGCCACACAGCTGGAGGTGGGCGGTGGGCATGTGAGTGAAGCTTCATCCGCATTTACAGCCCCTCTCTGTCACTTGCCTTAATGCCTGAGCTCCGCTTCCTGTCAGATCAGCAGTGGTGTGAGATTCTCATAGGCTGGTGAGCCCTACTGTGAACTGTGCATGACAGGGATCTAGTTGCACACTCCTGATGAGGATCTCCCTGAAATCACACCCCCACCCCAATCCATGTAAATATTGTCTTCCATGAAACCAGTCCCTGCTACCAAATGATTTGAGCTTCATTCACGTGGTGTGGCCTTGCTGGTACTAATCAGAATGGGACTGCTGTCACATTAAACCCATTCAGAGGTGGCCATGATGAAAAGGAATATCCTCTCCAAATACAGAAGTTCAAGTGACGTATTTTGTGTTCTGCTCAGGATAGAGAAAGAAAAAGTGAAAGTGAAAGTCTCTCTGTAGTGTCCGACTCTTTGTGACCCCGTGGACTATGCAGTTCATGAAATTCTCCAGGCCAGAACGCTGGAGTGGGTAACCTTTTCCTTTTCCAGGGGATCTTTCCAACCCAGGGATCAAACCCAGGTCTCCTGCATTGCAGGTGGATTCTTTATCAGTTGAGACAAGGGAAGTCCCAGTCTACAGAGAGAGAGAGATGGTAAAGGCTGGCTCTATGCTGACTCATGAGTAATAAGCAATAATCTGACTAGTTGGACTGACATTTGATGGAAGAAACTTGAAATTTTGGTTAAAAGGAGATTTGGGGTTAGATTTATGGATTTATGTCTCACATGTATCCCTAGTGAATACTCTCTGAAAGGTCCACACCATGAAACCAACTCTCAGTAACCAGTTGGACAGAATGACCTGCCTGGTGGATAAAAGTCTGACCCCTTCATAACCAACCTAGAATCTGCCCAGTAGACTTAGGATAAACTGTCCACGGTCCTAAGGACAGTGCCTTTTGATGTATTTCCACACAACAAGGCTGATCCAGACACCACAGCTGCTGATTACCTGATTTATCTACAGCAGGAAACAATCTTAAGCCCCACTAGGGTTCTACACCCCAAAGAAACTTATCCAGTTTTTTTGTGGTAACTTAATTACATAGGGCTGCACCCACTATGGCATAGAAATTTGTCCTTATGCATTGCTGAGCTGTTAGAAAGTATGCCAGTGCTGCTCAGGTCTTTTACTGTGTGTGTATGTGTGTGTGTTTAGGAGACAAATAATTAGTGCTTGGTGTCTTCAGTCCTTTTCGCTAAAGTTGAGGCTTTGTCAAGGAGAGGTATCATAGGAGACTGATTAGATTTTGGTCGAGGAAAGAACATTTTTAACTTCATAATTCCTGTGCCCTACTGATTTTCTCCTATCATTTCCCCATAAATTTACTTTCATAACTCATGAGGTGGTCCTATACTACATAGGTCCCCACCCACTTGGGCCATAGACTGGTACCAGTTCATGGCCTGTTATAAAACTGGGCCACACAGCTGGAGGTGGGCGGTGGGCATGTGAGTGAAGCTTCATCCGCATTTACAGCCCCTCCCTGTCACTCGCCTTAATGCCTGAGCTCCGCTTCCTGTCAGATCAGCAGTGGTGTGAGATTCTCATAGGCTGGTGAGCCCTACTGTGAACTGTGCATGACAGGGATCTAGTTGCACACTCCTGATGAGGATCTCCCTGAAATCACACCCCCACCCCAATCCATGTAAATATTGTCTTCCATGAAACCAGTCCCTGCTACCAAATGATTTGAGCTTCATTCACGTGGTGTGGCCTTGCTGGTACTAATCAGAATGGGACTGCTGTCACATTAAACCCATTCAGAGGTGGCCATGATGAAAAGGAATATCCTCTCCAAATACAGAAGTTCAAGTGACGTATTTTGTGTTCTGCTCAGGATAGAGAAAGAAAAAGTGAAAGTGAAAGTCTCTCTGTAGTGTCCGACTCTTTGTGACCCCGTGGACTATGCAGTTCATGAAATTCTCCAGGCCAGAACGCTGGAGTGGGTAACCTTTTCCTTTTCCAGGGGATCTTTCCAACCCAGGGATCAAACCCAGGTCTCCTGCATTGCAGGTGGATTCTTTATCAGTTGAGACAAGGGAAGTCCCAGTCTACAGAGAGAGAGAGATGGTAAAGGCTGGCTCTATGCTGACTCATGAGTAATAAGCAATAATCTGACTAGTTGGACTGACATTTGATGGAAGAAACTTGAAATTTTGGTTAAAAGGAGATTTGGGGTTAGATTTATGGATTTATGTCTCACATGTATCCCTAGTGAATACTCTCTGAAAGGTCCACACCATGAAACCAACTCTCAGTAACCAGTTGGACAGAATGACCTGCCTGGTGGATAAAAGTCTGACCCCTTCATAACCAACCTAGAATCTGCCCAGTAGACTTAGGATAAACTGTCCACGGTCCTAAGGACAGTGCCTTTTGATGTATTTCCACACAACAAGGCTGATCCAGACACCACAGCTGCTGATTACCTGATTTATCTACAGCAGGAAACAATCTTAAGCCCCACTAGGGTTCTACACCCCAAAGAAACTTATCCAGTTTTTTTGTGGTAACTTAATTACATAGGGCTGCACCCACTATGGCATAGAAATTTGTCCTTAGTAGGATAAATGCTGAATTTGCATTTATTTTTGCCTTCCTGCTCATTCTCCTTCCTCCAGCACCACCATTCACAGAGTTTATGGAACGTCATGCTTACAGTTCAGATTTCTCACACAGCAGTTCTATCTTTTTTTGCAAACTCATTTTTCAGTAAAAGTAATAAATCAGTGGGCCAACTGTCATGAAACTCACTGGTCCGTCATAAAATGTTTTCTTCCTTCTGAAGAAGGTGACAATATATTTGTTTATGGGTAGTTGCAATGGGACAAGTGGTGGCATGTTGCATTTGGAAGATTAATTTTGAAAGAAGGATATTAATGTCAGATCAGTAAGTGTGGGCTGCCTTTGCCATTTCTGATCACCTAATGTCTTAGAACACTCTCCTGATTTTCTATAATCTCCATACTCTGAATCCTATCCCGCTAAAAGAACAAAACAAAACCAAACCTTCAAATTTGTTGACTCTGCAGTCTGAGTGGGGACAGCCACAGACGTGTGATCTAAGTTTCCCCAATCATACACAATTTGAGCGACTTGGATACATAACGTGAGAAATGTGAGGAGTTTGCTGTGTAGGGGGAAGCTTAGAGACAGAGCTGTCCTAGTCTTCAGAGGTGGCACTAGCGTTTTCACTAACATGTCTTTCTAGTGGGGGTACTCTTTCTGGGATTAGCTTTACAGCCTGTCTCTCTGATTTTGTGAGCATTCTAACGTGAATAAATTCCTTTACTGCTGAAGATATTTGATGTGCAGCTGTTTTCAATTAGGTCCTCTGACTCATAGAGCAAAATTACAGTCACTCAAACAATGGTGACAAATGTTTCTCCTAAAGACAGAGAATGTATGAAGCAAACAGAAATCCTGAGAGTAGACCCTTGAGGATCTTCACATGCACTCATCATGTGGAGGAATCAAAGCCAATGAAAGAGAAGGATACAGAGGTGTCAGGGAGGTGGGGACGCCATACAAAGAGCACGGGTCTGAGCACCTTGCCCCTAGCCTTGTGCTAACTTGAAGTTAGCATCATTCTAAATCCTTTTTAATTATTCACTAAATTTCCTTTTATATAGTTTGTAATATCTATATGCATTCATGAAAATATCTTTTTTAAAAATCATTTTTAATTCTGTAGAAAAGTTTTCATGTTGCATATAGTCTTTGGGATTGATTAATTTTTACTTTCGTTCATACTGCTAAATATCATTATAGTTCCTTTGTTCTAATTGATGGACAATGTTCTATTGAGTGAAGATATACTTTATTCACTAACTTTCTAATTATGAGAATTTGGGATTTGATATTACAAGCAATGACACTATGAACACTCTTGAATTAAGAAATGTTCCCTTTTGCACATGTGGAGAGGTCTCTTCTGTATATGGACTTACAAGTGCAACTGCTTTATCAGAGGATATTTGTCTATAATTTCTCTGAGTATTTGTCAGGCTTTAGTTTTTAGGATTTAAAACTAAACTGAGCTAAAATAAGACAGCGAAGAAATAGGAAGACCATTTCTTCTTCAACAGTGCTTTGAAAATATATGATCTTTATGTGACTTGAAAGATTTCAATAGTAAATGAACATAGAAAAAATTACGGATGGGCCTGCTTGTACTTTGAGAAGCTCATGTGGTCACGGTGCTCTTTGTTTCTTTGTAGTCACTGAGAAAAAATTCACCTTAATTATAAATCAAGTATCACGTGACAAAGTTATAACCCAACATTCTGCAGGTATATGATGCTGTAAGAAGACAGGCAAGGAGCAATTATATCTGGAAATATTTAAAGTGTTTACTCCATTATAAAGACAATTTTCAGGAAAGAAGATCTTCTGTAATCATTACTGTATCACTTCTTGCCTCATTTATTTTAGCATTTTACATTTTCAATATTTTTCTAAAGTGTGATATACTAAATGCTTCTGCATTATCTCTACCTGATTAATCATTGCCACAATAGCTAGGATCTTCTTGCAGTGGGGATCCAAGCTAGTACTTGTTATGTTCAGATGTGGACTTTACTTGTAAACACTGCCTTTACAGTAGATGCCTTTTGACATTTTAATGGATTTTCCATATTCCCTCTGAGCAGCAGCTTGACTTGATGAGTGTCCTTCAGACTATTAATAAATCTTGCCATCATTCTGCCATAATTGATCACATTTACAACTATGCTTTTCTTTCTCCATTTTGAGAAGAATATAGAGATAAAGTATTTTCCCATATAATCCCTTTGAATGCACATTAACATTTGCTATGAATTACCCTTTGTACTGTCAGCAGAAGTATCCAGGAGCAAGAAAGGAATTATCTGTTATTTGAATGATTAAAGGTTTAAAGCAGCCACAGTAAACAGTGATTATAAGTGAAGCAAAAGTAAACTAAGCCCTCTTTCAAACTTCTGACTTTCATCCCCATTTTGGTATCCCCTTCTTTCTCTTGAGCTGGCAAGAGAGGGCCCTCATGTAGTTTCCAAAGTGTAGAATAATGTAGCAACCCATGCTGGAGTGCACCGGCCACCTGGTCCTTCTCTCCTACAACCAAATCAATAAGAACTAAAACGTTATAAAAACATTATAAAAGCAATAGAAAAAGCCCATATATTTGTTCATTCACTTATTCAAGTCAGTCACAATATTGTGAACCCCTTATGAAAATCCTAAGTCCTTCTTTCCACTATGTTTGAGCAATACATATAAATTCCTTTAAGATAAGACATTCTTTAGACGGTATTTTCTTTCAGGCATAAAGGTAAATAAATATGACACTTTGGTCACTGATGGTTGTATAACTCTTGATGCACAGCTGTTCTTTTTTATTAATCTTTATTGGAATATAGTTGATTTATAATGTTGTATTAGCTTCTGCTGTACAGAAGAATGAATCAGTTATACATGCTAACTGATATATACATAATAACTTCTTAGATTCTATTCCCATATAGGTCATTACAGAGCACTGAGTTGAGCTCCCTGAGCTACACAGGGCTCTTATTAATTATCTAATATATATTACTGTGTATATGGGGCTTCCCTGGTAGTTCAGCTGGTAAAGAATCTACCTGTAATGCAGGAGACCCTGATTCAATTCCTGGGTTGCAAAGATCCCCTGGGGAAGGTTTAGGCTACCCACTCCAATTTTCCTGGGCCTCCATGGTGGCTCTGAGAGCAAAGAATCTGCCTGAAATGTGGGAGACCTGGTTCAATCCCTGGGCTGGAAAGATCCCCTGGAGAAGGGAACAGCTACCCACTCCAGTATTCTTGCCTGGAGAATTCATGGACAGAGGAGCCTGGCAGGCTATAGGCCATGGGGTTTCAAAGAGTCAGACATGAGTGAGTGACTTTCACTCACTTACTGTGTATATGCCAATTCCAATTTCCCAATTTATTTTTCCCCCACCCTTTCTCCGTTGGTAACAAATTTGTTTTCTACACCTGTGACTTTATTTCTGCTTTGAAAATAAGTTCATTGTACCGTTTTTTAGATTCCACATATAAGCAATATCATATGATATCTCTCTTTTTATAACATTTCACTCGGTATGACAATCTCTAAGTCATTCTTGTTGCTGCAAATGGCATTATTTTGTTCTTTTTCAAGGCTGGGTAATATTCCATTGCATATATGTACTATATCTTCTTTATCCATTCCTCCATTGATATCAGGGCACTTAGGTTGCTTCCATGTTCAGTGCAAGCCTGTTGCTTAGTAATCTACTTAAAAACAATAAAAACTCATGGTTGTCAAGAGAGGAAAAGCTTTGAAGTTTTTATTGACAGTCTATATATAACATCCTGGCAGTCTGTACCTTAAATGAGTTGGGACACAAGAGTTCATTTATAAAGAGGTTAACTGGAAAGTGGAATATATTTTACATAAAAATTCTATTACATATTGAGACAAGATTTTTCATCAGGACCCGAAGTCAACTTACTCTAAGATTCACCTAGTGTACTTTGTACTGTGAGTTGATCTGTAATTATTTACAGTTGGTAATATTACTTTTTTCCCTGAGGAACTCACTTTCTGATTTTCAGCTCATTCTCTACCTAGCAAGTAGCATTTAGAAACAAGATTTCTACATAATAGAATATATCTGCTCCATTTCTAGATTTGCAGGCCTGTATTAGGTTACTGTCTCTGAAAGTGAAGGAAAGAACAGCTGTCTAGGCTGTGGGTACCTTGGTTATATAGTCACCCACCTACTTGTGTGTAGATCTTTCATAATTTGAGAAATAGATTGCCATTGCAGAACATGCTGCAAACCTTCTAACTCTAATGTATGGGAATGAGGAAATGATTGTTCATTTATAAATTAATACAATAATGTAGTTACTAGTTATTGATACATTATCATGTATAGTACATAATTGTACTAAACATCAGGGCCTAAGTTTAAAAGACTCTTCTAAAGTGTTCAAAGTATAGAAGACAATATCAAGCCTACCTATGTTAACTGAAAAATAAAAATCAGTGGTTTTAGCTCAGCCAGTCAACTAATTGTGTGACTTGGGCTTGCTGCTTAGTTTTTTGGCATGTTTTGTCATATATAAAATGAAGGCAATGAACTAAATGATATTGAAGTCCTTTTAAAGTTAAAAATATTTGGACATTTAAAAATATTCACAAAAGTATGAATGGTGGCTCCTTGAAGTGAATATTGCATTTCTGTCATAAGCTCTTACATGTTATTAGATGCAAGATTTGTGGGTGTGAGGCAGTGCACCTGATACACAGCAGAGGAGTGAGCTTGCAGTTAAGCTGTCAGCATCTGGAATCACAAGGTCCCAGGGGCATAGAGAATTTAAGCTCCATAGAGCAGAATGGGAGACGGTGGATCATGGTAGCTTATGCAAATTGGAGTCCTGGTCTTTAGCATAAGATCACTGGTCAAGTTACAGGGCACACAGATTCTGGTGTGGCTGGTGCAAGTCTCAGCTCCAAGTGCTGATGGATGCTGGCAGAAGAACTGTAGGAGGAAATACTGAAAGTGTGGTCCTGCCACGTTCTAGAGGGCGCTCATAGGAACAAATAAGCAATAGGACTGCAACCCATGGGCTTATTAGTAAGGGATCAGCAGTTCTAAGCTACAGAAATTGTCTCTGGGTAACGTAAACAGAAAATTAATGCCACTGGAGAACATCTGATAGGTGATCAGTTTTAGAAAAAGCAGAAAGCCGGCAGCCGTTGGAATCTAGTAGCGAGAACCGTTCCACCACCTCATCACTGCGCTGCAGCCGTTGGTAAGTGAGCTACAGCTGGTTTCAGTGAGTCTGCACGGGATTCAGCTTTAGAGAGGGGTTTTCGACATGGCTCGGCTTGTGTCATGCAAACTCCTTTCAGTTAGGAAAAAAGGCTTCTTGGTTTTTCAGTATTCAATAAAGACTGTACACAATGGAACAAAGAAATTCACAAAAGGAAATGAAGACGTTCTTTTCAAAAGCAGGGGAACTAATGTCCACTTTCTTAATAGCATTTAGGACCAGGATTCAAATTCAATAGAAAACCGGAATGACAATCAGAAATCAGTGCAAGAAGCCTGATGTGTGAACCACACATGAAGAATTGTCTGTCCGGGCTGCAGGCATGTGAAACCCAGAGTCCCTGGTTGACAGGAAAGCAAACTCCTAAATAATCCACTATTTTGGAATTTCACTGACTTCAGACTCCTGAAGGACTGATTTAATTAATGGCAAATTAAATTAGAGAATATAATAAAGCATGATGCAATTTCCAGCATGCATAAATTATGGTTAGCATTTATTAATTATCATTAATATAACTGGAAGAGATTCAGGCAGAGAGTTTCATGACGGCTCAGCTATGAGTCCACTTAGAATTTATGTGGAACATAGGGAATAAAAAGAGATAGGAATATAAATAAAGTTTGTTTAATACTGTCACATTCTGTGTGACTCTGGAAAGTTCTTAAACTCTGTGTGTCTGTTTCTTCATTTGTAAAATGGGGCTAATAGAAGTAGTAGTATTGACCTGTTTTAGATGGTTGCTATGAGGGTTAGATGAGCAAAAATACATAAAGTGCCTGGTGCATAATAAACACTATACACATCTTAGCTCATCTGCTTCTGAGGGCTATTATTTTAACTTTACTGTTCACAAAGTATTTTTCACAGACGTTATTTCATTTCATTCACACAAACAATCCTATGGCTTTTGAAATTGTTCTTTAAAAAAAGTTAACAATGAAGAAACGGCGTTTTCATTTATATGAAAGGATAGAGCCAGGCCTATCTTTTAACTCCATGTACTAGACTTCGTTACTGGTGTAAAAGTACGTATCACAGGAAGACTTCCATGAAGAGAGGAAAGAGACAAAAATTCTGCTGCTGGGCAGCCACATTTATTAATAAGGAGTAGTTACACGGAACAATTTTAGTCTAATCATTTATGCAAACATTCAGAAGAAACATGTTTCCTGAGCAGAAATACAGATACTCTTCGTTCTCTCCCTTGTAAAACTGAAGCACAGATGCTCTACGTTACAGAGAGAAATTCAGAGTGTTAAATAACACCAGTTAATTTACACCAGTCATGAGATAGCTGGGCCATTTGAAGGCCCCTCTGTTCTCTGTCCTTCCATCCACCCCACAGCCCACCTCCCCTCTCATCTGTGAATCTGCAGCGTCTTCCCTTCTGCGCTTCATTGCTGTCTCATGTGAGAAAGACAGAAAAGCCCTCAGATGACACTGATGTGCAGTGCGAGCTGATTGACAGGACCGAGTGCCAGTCAGGTCCTTACGTCTCTTTTCCCAGATCACTCCCATCTCATCTGTGAATCTGCAGCGTCTTCCCTTCTGCGCTTCATTGCTGTCTCATGTGAGAAAGACAGAAAAGCCCTCAGATGACACTGATGTGCAGTGCGAGCTGATTGACAGGACCGAGTGCCAGTCAGGTCCTTACGTCTCTTTTCCCAGATCAAAGGAAAATGAGTCAACAAGCGCTGCCTAAACTTTTGGGGGGAACATGCCACTGAACTGCTTTAAATTATTTTCTATGTCTTTTTCCCATGATGTAACGAGGTATAAAGACATTTTCTTTCTACCTCATAAGATAGTTTAGAAATGTCAACTGGATCATATCCACAAACTGCAAACATGAAATAAAGACATTTTTCTATACTTACAACAGAAAAACATGATTGTAGAGCCAATATAGAGAAACTGTGCTTCACATGCATTATGCCTTCCCTGTCTAAGACTTAGGAATTAACTGTAATCCATATATGGTTGTCTGATCTTGATTCTCACATTTTGAAAGATTTAACTTCTTTTATCCTCCGAAAGTGTTATTCACACTGGCTTACAAGACATCAGATACAGAAAAGAACTTTTATCTATTTCATTTAAATATACTGTATGGTCAGTTGTGCCAACTCTTTGCGACCCTGTGGACTGAAGCCCACCAGGCTCCCTGTCCATGGAATTTTCTAGGCAAGAATACTGGAGTGGATTATTTTTCTATACTTACAACAGAAAAACATGATTGTAGAGCCAATATAGAGAAACTGTGCTTCACTTGTATTATGCCTTCCCTGTCTAAGACTTAGGAATTAACTGTAATCCATATATGGTTGTCTGATCTTGACCCTCACATTTTGAAAGATTTAACTCCCTTTATCCTCAGAAAGTGTTATTCACACTGGCTTACAAAACATCAGATACAGAAAAGAACTTTTATCTATTTCATTTAAATATACTGTGTGCTCAGTTGTGTCCAACTCTTTGCAACCCTGTGGACTGAAGCCCACCAGGCTCCCTGTCCATGGAATTTTCTAGGCAAGAATACTGGAGTGGATTGCCATTCCCTTCTCCAATGTCATTTACATAAATGTCATGAATTGCATATCTCTGGGGTCTTACTGAAGTTCTTTTATTCTTCCAAGTACAAAGGGCTATTTTGATTATCCCCATTTTACTTCAGTTCACTTCAGTCGCTCAGTCATGTCCGACTCTTTGTGACCCCATGAATCGCAGCACGCCAGGCCTCCCTGTCCATCACCAACTCCTGGAGTTACTCAAACTCACGTCCATCGAGTTGGTGATGCCATCCAGCCATCTCATCCTCTGTCGTCCCCTTCTCCTCCTGCCCCCAAACTTTCATCAAGAGGCTTTCTAGTTCCTCTTCACTTTCTGCCATAAGGGTGGTGTTATTTGCATATCTGAAGTTAGTGATACTTAATGGAGTGTAAATTTCCCACCACTGTAATTGTCACAAACATGTGCTGGGTGTGTCTAAAATGAATTACTAAAAAATAGTATACACTGGAGTTTTACTGTCAGGGTAACTTTATTCTGTACACTTAAGTTTCCACTTTTGCAGAGTTAGGACATGGCAGCTACAAGTAGCGAAGTGCTCAGAGTGCAGTTTTTGTTTTGTGTTATTTTAAACTCAGGTTTAGTTGCTTTACAATGTTGTGTTAGTTTCTGCTGCATAGCAAAGTGAATCAGTTATACATGCACATATATTCCCCCTTTATTTGGATTTCCTTCCCATTTATGTCACCACAGAACATTGACTAGAGTTCCCAATAGGTTCTCATTAGTTATCTATTTTATACATTGTAGTGTATATGTCGGAGAAGGCAACGGTAACCCACTCCAGTACTCTTGCCTGGAAAATCCCATGGGTGGAGGAACCTGGTAGGCTGCAGTCCATGGGGTTGCTAAGAGTTGGATACGACTGAGCGTCTTCACTTTCACTTTTCACTTTCATGCACTGGAGAAGGAAATGGCAACCCACTCCGGTGTTCTTGCCTGGAGAATCCCACGGACAGAGGAGCCTGGTGGGCTGTCGTCTGTGGGGTCGCATAGAGTTGGACACGACTGAAGCGACTTAGCAGCCGCGGCAGTGTAGACGTCAGTTCCCATCTCCCAATTCACTCCAATCCCTTTCCCCTCCTTGATGTCCATATGTTTGTTCTCCACGTCTGTGTCTCTATTTTGAGTGCAGACTCTTGACTCAGTTGTTCATTGCCTCTTTGGATCCTGGCTCTGATTTTTGTTTCCAGCCTTGTGATCATGAGCTAATTACTTACATGCTCTGTGCTTGCTTCCTCATCCAACTGGGCATGATAATACTTATCTCATAAGGTTGTTAGAAGGATTAAGCAAAATAATAAAGGTCAAGAGCTGAGTGAAGTGTCTAGCACATACCAAACTAAATGCTGAGTATTACGACCAGACTTAACAAATGATGGAACAAAGGCATATGGGTTAGATATTACGTGCGGAAGAGACTCTATTTCAAAGGAAAGTAGGTCATAAGCCAAGCTCACACTAGCCTCAGAAATTATTTTTTTCACATGGAAATAATATCAATACATCCATTTGGAGCTGGAGACATTCTCACATTTCTATAATTACTTCTAGCTTTTTTCCTTTTGGTATAATCAGAATTCCTGTATTTTCTCTGTCTAGTCTCTGGAACTCTTTCATAGACTTTGTGAAAGTTGCTTGATGAGATGCCTAGTCAGCTATGGCAAGCTAACTTCTTGGTCACGTGCCACTGTGGAAAGGGACAAACCACACGTTTTAGTGGGACTGAGGTTACTCCCCCCAGGAGAGTGACTTGGCTGTGCAGTCCTCTAGAAACTGCACTCTGTCTTCAATACAAGTTAGCTTTCAACGCTTAAGGACGATGAGATATGTTTTATCAAATGAGACAGTTTTGAGAGGTTTCGATCTCTTTTTACGGAAGTAACGTTGAAGTCGAGTGTGAGTTTGAAAGAAAAAGAACAAATACATCCTCTTCCGTGCTCATGGAGTGTCTGGTATTTCGAGTGTTCCTGAAACGATTAGTCATTCATGAAAATGTCTTAGCAAGTTTTTAAAGCTAAAACCAGTGACGGCGGTTCTGTTCCGTCATCACATCAGGGGTGCTGTCCTTGGGTCACTCTGGAGATCATGGTAACTTGAGAAAGACTCAAAAAGTGGTGAAAATAAATTAAGCACAACAGTTGAGAACAGGCCATTGTTTACCAATTATTCATTTATAATTCACCGTATTACAGAAGGAGGGAAAGAAGATACAATTTCAACTCCAGGGTTGAGAAACAGAATCATATAACTAAGCTATGCTTATTGTATATATAAAAACAGATCTCCTGAAAAAAAGAAATATTCGGATACTATTTGGGATGCTTAATATCTCACCTTACAAGTAACATCCTGTTTGTATCTCTGCCTGCTTCTTCAGTTCAGTCAGTTCAGTCGCTCAGTCGTGTCCGACTCTTTGCAACCCCATGAATTGCAGCACATCAGGCCTCCCTGTTCATCACCATCTCCGGGAGTTCACTCATTCTCACGTCCATTGAGTCCGTGATGCCATCCAGCCATCTCATCCTTGGTCGTCCCCTTCTCCTCCTGCCCCCAATCCCTTGAAGCATTGGAGTCTTTTCCAATGAGTCAGCTCTTTAATGAGGTGGCCAAACTACTGGAGTTTCAGCTTTAGCATCATTGCTTCCAAAGAAATCCCAGGGTTGATCTCCTTCAGAATGGACTGGTTGGATCTCCTTGCAGTCCAAGGGACTCTCAAGAGTCTTCTCCAACACCACAGTTCAAAAGCATCAGTTCTTCGGCACTCAGCCTTCTTCACAGTCCAACTCTCACGTCAATACCTGACTACTGGAAAAACCATAGCCTTGACTAGACAGACCTTAGTCAGCAAAGTAATGTCTCTGCTTTTGAATATACTATCTAGGTTGGTCATAACTTTTCTTCCAAGGAGTAAGCGTCTTCTAATTTCATGGCTGCAGTCACCATCTGTGGTGATTTTGGAGCCCCCCAAAATAAAGTCTGACACTGTTTCCACTGTTTCCCCATCTATTTCCCATGAAGTGATGGGACCGGATGCCATGATCTTC